>JAPWLS010000771.1:0-253511 GCA_028551675.1 Tineola bisselliella
ACCAGAATACCGCTCCCAAAGGGTGTTTTATGTAATTTTAAGAGATAATCGAATATAAATATAATTAATAATTCATTACGTTAATTATAAATTTTAAATAAAAATTTATGAAAAAACAAGCTCTCAATAGTTTCTGAGATACCTACTCAAAACAACAACGAAGAATCTACACAAACTATGCACAAAAACAACTTTCCATTAAACTATATTAACAGATAAAAAAATACCTATTGTATGCGATTCTTTATTTTTTGTATACTTTATAAATTATAATTTAGGAATTAAATATCTTCTACAACGTGAACTTAGAATGTAATATTTAAAAACAAAAAAAAACAATTGCAAAACAAATGAACTGACAGCCCGTTTGAGCGCCATATACTTATATGTATATATAAAACTGTAATTATAATTAAAATTTTCAAGCTTATTACATATATCTATTTCAGATAACTAACTGTTATATAATGTGTAAGAGCGGGATAGATAGACGTCTCTTCCACACACTTCAAGGACCAATCTTTCAGTTGTTAAATTTATTAATACATCGGGACGTCACGTACAAGCCGAGATTTATGACGATGAATATAATCCCTTGACTTTGGATTACGGATGGAGAACGGAATACCCAAGCAGACGAATAAATTTCATATACTACCAAAATGAAAGTAGGTACAACACAAAATGCAAACTTCAGTACCTATTTAATAAGAAATTTATATACCTTTTCTTTATAGAATGACTAGCAGTTGCCCGCGACTACGTCTGCGTAATAATGAAGATATAAAGTACTGTGAAGTTTAAAGATGTTTCATATTTCAGCCAACAGAAAATACCTTCCACACCCCTGTTGCAAAATCTACTAACTGCCTCTCCGTCAAATTTCTAGTTTGTAGCAAAAAAATATACAAACCTGCGAGATCTCTTACAACTCCCTAATCTGGCCCTGTTGCAACTTTGCAGACGTCAACTAACTATAAACTACCTCCCTGTCAAATTTCATCTTTGTATGTTAACTTAAAATAAATTACAATGTGAACTTAAAATAAAATGAAATATATCTTAAAAAACAATTGAAAAACTGACAGCACATTTGCCCGCCAAAATTAGGCACAGACTTCGAATTGTGTGAACTTAAAATAAAGTGAAATACAATATATCTGGCTGTATGGGCTCGATCCCTTTGCCTTAAAATGGAACAAAAAAAAAAAGAAATATCATAGACATCGAATTGTGTGAACTTAAAATGTAATATTTCTTAAAAAGAAAACAATTGAAAATAATTCTATAGCCTATGTTCATCAGGGATTTTTTACGATTCTAATGGTAAAAGAATTTTTCAAATCGGTCCAGTAGTTTCGGAGCCTATTCAATACATACAAACAATCAAATGTTTCCTCTTTAATTAGGTATAGTTTTTGCGGCTTTATTTTTGTTTAGCGTGTGTAAAAACGTCTTCATCATAGTAGCTCCAATCAACAAATTTTCATCCCCTATTTTATCCCTTGAGGGGTGGAATTTTTCAAAATCCTTTCTTAGGGAATGCCTACGTCATAGTAGCTTTATGCATACAAAGTCTCAGCCCGATCGGTTTAAAATTGACAAAGTTTCATACAAACTTTCATCCCCTATTTTATCCCCTTAGGGATGGAATTGATCAAAATCCTTTCTTAGCGGATGCCTACGTCATAACATCTACCTGCATGCCAAATTTCAGCCCGATCCGTCCAGTGGTTTGGGCTGTGCGTTGATAGATCACTATGTCAGTCAGTCACCTTTGAGTTTTTTTATATATATAGACTAGCTGTTGCCCGCGGCTTCGCTCCCGTTAAGAAGTATTATTATTAATTAGGTATAGTTTTTGCGGCTTTATTTTTGTTTAGCGTGTATAAAAACGTCTTCATCATAGTAGCTCTCATCTTTAATTTCAGTTCAATCAGTCGAAAATCTAATAAGATTTATACAAACTTTCATCCCCTATTTTATCCCCTTAGGGGTGGAATTGATCAAAATCCTTTCTTAGCGGATGCCTACGTCATAACATCTACCTGCATGCCAAATTTCAGCCCGATCCGTCCAGTGGTTTGGGCTGTGCGTTGATAGATCACTAAGTCAGTCAGTCAGTCAGTCACCTTTGAGTTATATATATATAGATAGATATTAAGTTAGACTATGGTCCTTGACTTCGAGATATATTTGGACGACAGTCGTTTCCCCTATGCTGGTTTGACGAGACGAATTACCGTTATGAAAATAAAATTAAATGAAAATTGTTTATTAGCATAAAGCGAAAGGCGTGCGTTTGCTCATCGTTACACTCTACCATGGTTTCAGACTACAAGACCACAAGAAACTCGTCAATCATAGCCTGTACATACTCGACCACTTCAAAGCTAATCTCAAAAAGCGACTAAATCACTTCACGAGTCTTACACTTGAAAGTGGTGGTATTGTCCCGGCATATAAATCTTTGGCAAAAAAAAAACAAGTGAAACAGCGAGCGAACTGTTTAAAGTATTTTAAAATGAACATAGCGCATGAAAACTATGATTGTAACGGGAATTTTAGTTCAATTTAGATTATTTTGAGCGCTATGTTCTGGTATACTTATATCTATATAAATGAAAGTAAGATTTTATTCTATAAATTGATATAAAAGTTTACAAAACAAAAATCTTTGTATGCTTGTTTAAATTGTTATTAGTTCATAGTCCCTATAGTTTGACATTTTATCCCACGGACTCTTTGGAATAATTATTCTGTATATCTTTATAACCTTCCTTAATAAACGGACCAGACTAATATTGTAGTTAAGATATTAACTATAACTTTTTTGATATAGTATATAATCATATTAGCGATGTGCCGATTATGACTTTGGCCGATTAGTCGGTTGTAAATAAGCCGACTAGTCGGCCGACTAATCGGCCAAGCCGACTACGGTTTAGGGGATTCCCGTGACGCTTCGTTTACAGCTGATTCGCTGCAATTTCAGTCACTACTGACATGTGGACAAATATAAATAACAAAAAAGTTTTTTGAGTTTTACAGCTCACTAGTTTGACGATAGTTTCAAATATTATCACGCAGTATTGCAATATATGTCATTAAATATTATGTTGATTTGTTTTTTAATTAAGATACTAATTTTGTTTGATAAATGTCATCAATATATTTTCTTTACAAGGAAGAGTAACACATACATTTTATTGAGAAATAGACACAAAGTAAGAAGCCGGATAGTCGGCTTTACCGACTAGTGGCCGACTAGTCGGAACATCTCTAAATCATATATAATATGCATAATCCAAACGTTAGTACAGTCATGACTATATACTTGGCTATTCCTTTTAGGGCACCTATTCTGGTATGAAATAAAATTTTACTAAAAACGATTGTCTCAAATTTGATTACCGTCACCAACTGGTATTTTTATAACCCATACAAAAAACAAAATATATCTTTTCATAGTATCTATTTAAAAAAATAAGGAGCGGTTTTGGAAACTCGTGAATTCGGGATCGTATCGACTTTCAAAAGTAACCTCGCTGTGTTTAATAGAGCAGTCAACTTGAATATTTTATGTGAGGGTAAATACTCATAAATTTATATTTCCCATATTATTCACAGAATACATAAAATACTAGTAGACGACTCACTACTCCACATGTAGCAGTATAAAGTCACGTGGCATAGTGCGGCATAGTGGGAGCGACTTTGCCTACGGTTAACTAAAACTCCAAATTAAAAAAAAAAACAATTGCTTTTTTACGCATTACCAATGTATAAACAACAATCTTCAAATGGATACAGATTGGACTTTGGATTGGAAGACACAATTTTTAGAAAGGGATAACTATATTCTTATCGTGTCGAAGTTTAGGCATGTGTGAAAGGGATGCAGATATCTCCTTTCTTTTCTAATTATATCGCTTATATAGCTACAAAAACTGTATCCATTTGAAAATCGCCGTGTGTACATCAGAAAATGTAAAGAGCCGGGAGTTTTATAATAACAAAAATTTAAAAATAAAAGTGAAAATTTATCTGGAAAGTTATGCAATAAAAAGCGGTGATCACATTTAACCGAAAGGGCTGCCTGTGGGTACCTTTGGGTGACTCTGTAACGAGATATAATAAAAGTTAACGCTTTACATCAAAGAGCCTTTTTGTAACGCAACACCGTCTCGTAAAATCATCAGGAAAGCTATCAAGCTTCATTTTAACTACACTCGTATCTTTAATCCCAATAATCTAGGATAGACAGCTAACACTGTTTTATATTTAATAATAATATTAAGGTTATAATGAGTTTATTGTTTCGCCTTACTTAGTATGGAAATAAAACCAAAATTGTTGCCGCAATGAATTAAAAAAAACCACATGTACCTACACTTTAACCATTAAAATCACCAATCCCCTTTTGATAGTTCACTTCCTTTACCTAGATAGACACGATATCACTTAAATATTTTAAAGTAAGCAGATAAATAAATTAAATTTAACATTGGTCCACTGGACCAATCCTTGTAGATGACAACTTTGAAATGAAATGTAATGAAAATCGTTTATTAGCATAGGCACTAAAAGCATCAATGCTCATCGTTAGACTCTACCATGACTTCGGAAAGGCTTACAACGAGAAGAATACCACAAGAAACTCGTCAATCACAGCCTGTATATAAAATAATTTAAAAAAAAACTGAATTTTAATTCAGAAAAAAGTAAATAACAATTTATAAGAATTAAAATTACATCAGATCCACGGTACAACCACACAGGTTTCAGCCTATAAAACAATATGAGTCTCTAGTCTATACTAGTTTAACACTAGATTTACCAGCTTAAATATACCTATTTTTATCAAAACCAGAAAAATATATATGTGTTACATATATATATATATATATATATATAAAATTCATAAAACTAATTCTTCTGTTATAGATTAAAGAAGATTAGAAGAATTAAAGAAAATGTTACACGCAGCAGGAATTTTAATTTGATCTTGCAAGACCATTTTGACTGGTCTGGTAAATCTAGTGTTAATAATGAAATAGAGAAGGATAATTTATAACAATCAATAACTTTCACTAAGACAAAACAACTTATCCCGTAATTATACCCCAATATCCCTTTACACTGAAAGTTATCAAGTCAAGTCAAGTCAAGGTAACTTATAAATAGCTAAAAGGCAAAGTTTGTTGAAACTCTCTATTACTAGGAGCACCTTATACTTGCTTAACTAAGTAAAGACTTAAGTAATGCGGTCTTAACTCTGAATTATATTGAAACTATTCTAACTATAGCTAGGTGTATATATATATATTGAATCCGTATTTGAAATTCGAACTTCTTAGCATTCCGGTACAAAATATAATCCATGCAAAATATTGCGATTGGAGGAAAGTCCTTATCAGAACCAATAAAACTTTGTTACATCACATCAGTCCTATAAACCAACGGTTCTCAAACTTTTTTGGCGAAGGAAAAAGCCTTAATATAATTATAAAAAACTGATTTATATGTATTTATGAATAATCATATTGCAATGTAATATTTAGTTGGAATATTTAGATGTAACCTTATAATCTCCCTTTGGTAGATATTTTTTGCAGTATTTTAGCCCTAGGATTCCACGGAACACCACTTTGAGAATGGCTGCTATAAACTATTAATATGGTAGGATTTACAAAACCGTAATTTGACAGGAGAGCGATTTAAAGTTGTTATGTGCATATAGTAAAAAATCATATTTTTTTAAATAAAAAGTATGATTATATTATTTTAGCACCTCCAAAAATATGTGTACAAAGTTGCATGATGATCGGTTAAGTAGTTGTTGCGTGAAAACATAAAAAACACAAATTCACATTTATAATATTAGTGGGGATAGCTATATGTTGTTCCATTTTTAATTCTCACTGTATACAATAAATACATTTGTATTGTTATTAAGAAAGTTGTTTGCAACGAAGTCTCTGGCTATAGTTTAGAAGTTTAAAATACTAAATCACGATCAAAACAACGAAGGCGAGTACCACGCCTCTATTGAAGGAAACATAGTATGTTCAACAAAATATTGTGCGAATAGTTATGTTATGTCAACAGACGTAGTATTGTATTTAAGATCATTAGTTTTAAACTAATAAATATACGTTAATGGATGCCGACATCTTAACACCTTCGATAATAACAATAAAGTATAATGATTAATGTAACATTAGAACAATGACAAAGGCAGTTAAATGTAATAGTGTTCGCCTTTGTATTATTTTAGTATATAAGCTGAATCAAAATAAACAAGTTCAATGAACGTCACGAGCTCACACGAGACCTCTTGTCTTTATTTAATAATACCTTCAACTGCTGGTACAAAAGAACACACACATTATTATTGAATACAACAGGTTTTTTTCCTATATAGCAAGAACATATAAGAAAATTATTATTTTTAATACTAATACCAATATTATCAGGATAAATCTGTAGTCGGCTAAAACATTGAAAAAAAAATTCGCCTCATTTTAAAAACAATATTACCCGTAAACACGGGAAAACAGAACGATGTTTTACTGGCAACACTAAACAAAATTTAATTTGATTCAATTTAATGTTATTCTATTTTTAAACGTTTTGATTATTTATTTCGAATTAATTTATGAATTGTATATTTACGTGTCAATTTATCTCAATATTAGATTAATTTATAACATATAATATTCATCAATAGAACTCTAGTTTGGTATAATTAGCCCAAAAGTTGCACTATAGTTTGTTGTACACACTAAACAATGTTACGAAGAAACTTAACCCAAAGGGGGCGTCTATAATATGAAAATGTAAAATAACGAAACTTCAAGCTATTTCTACCAAAATATATTCTAGTTAGGAATTATATTTTATAATCACGGCATTTTCCACTATTTATCTTTAAACTTAAGCTTGTATTTATTTAGGATTGACAGGAACCGTAAACAAAAATGACAGGATCATTTGGATTTAATATTGCGGATTAAAGTGAATTAAAAATATAATTATCACAATGCATTGTGGCAATAAAAAGACAAGAAAAAACAAGAAAGATGATACTGACAGACTAAACGTCAAAACCTCAAAACTTCTTAAATAAGTATTTTCGGCCTGTAGAAACGGCCACCACGCTTCCTTCTCTTTGTGATAAATAGAAAGAACGAAAGTAGGTAAATCCCTTCTCTTTCATAAACCTCTTCACCTCGAACTAATAACATTGGCTTCTTGGAATAGTACCTTCTTTGATGATGAAATTCCTAAAAACACTAAGGGACCTATAAAGTTAGATTTCTTAGTTAAAAAAGAAAAAAAATGATTAGGAAATATCATAAAAGTGGTACTTACTACCTTGGGATGGAAGGCTGGATTGAAATGAAATGAAAATCGTTTATTAGTATAGGCACTAAAGGCGTGCACTTGCTCATCGTTAGACTCTACCATGACTTCGGAAAGGCGTATGACGAGAAGAAGACCACAAGAAACTCGTCAGTTAATCTACACTATTACAGTAAATTTATATTAAAGCTAGTTTTAACACTAGATTTACCAGACCAGTCAAAATGACTGGTCTTGCAAGATCAAATTAAAATTCCTACCGCGTGTAACATTTTCTTTAATTCTTCTAATCTTCTTTAATCTATAATAGAAGAATTAGTTTTATGAATTTTATATTATTTTATATATATTTGTAACAAATATATACTATTTTGGTTTTGGTAGAAATAGGTATATTTAAGCTGGTAAATCTAGTGTTAATGAGCATAAAATGAAAATGACTTCAAAATATTAGTTATAAAAATGTAGAACAATAATGATTATGGCCTCTTTGGCATTTCGTTAAAAATGCTTGGCAACAGGTCTTCGAGTAAATCTGTTGTTAAAATACATTATATAAAAACTTAAGCGAACTGTTATTATGTAAATTAGTAAAATGCATGAAAATATAGGACGTCCATCTTTTCACGTGTATTTTATATTTATAGACCGAGAGCTTAAAACGTTTCAGTTGTAACTAATTAATTTGGAGGTGGGAAGGCATTTGCTCCATAAGCAGATTAATATTGAGATTGAGAACAGAATGCGAGCTGAAAGTAAAGAGATTCTAATAGGAAAAATATTCTTAAGAAACTCGTCCACCAAAGATGTAATATTACTAAGTACGCACGTCTTGTATTAAATTTACGAAGCAAAAGTGTAAATCATTAACACCACTCTATAATCTCTACCTATGACAAGAATAATTAATTACATTAAGTTTAGAATGTGTGTTACCTTTTGCAAAGCGCCATCTATGAGCGAGTAGTGAAGTAGTTAAAATTATATAAATGTTTCGGTTTTAAATCCCCGACGTCTCCCAGTCTACAATTAGTACGTGCCGGAATAATAGAGTATGAATGTTTTGATAAAAAAAAGGTCGACCTAACGATTGGGGCGGGAATGGCCAAAACGCGAGATCTCGTGTGAGCCGACACGATACCTAACTCTCACTGACATAACATTTTCGTTATAAATGCTCTATATACATACAACATAATATACTACTAATTTATTTATTATTATTATTCGATTTTTCTTTTGTTTTTGTGTACGTAATGAAAATACAAATTTGTAATAATTTAGACCGTAATTCTATTTTTTTATATTATTGTGTAACATCTAAATTATGTATTTTTGTAATTTTATTAGAAGTGTAGTATCTATCCCTTTATCACCTTGAGCATGCCGTCCTATCCTATAATTAAAATTTCATTTAGTTTATATAATAGTACTCCTTTTTATAATATCTAGTCCTAATGTAATTTTGTAGGTAGGCTAAATAAATAGTTTATGATTTGTGTGCGTTTAATTAATATGAATCGTACGCGGTTATTATCGCATGCGGTTATTAACAATAATTGTAAACAGTTGGGAAAGATTTACTAAAGCTGTAACAGAGTATTGTAGAGATAATAAAAATGTAACGGAGTGATAACAATTATACATTTATAAAATTTATTGATATTTATTAATAACACTAGTTTACAAATTAAAATAAAAGTCATGTCCTTTCAATGTATTCCATATCGTTGTATTTAGTAGTAATAACTAAACGCAAACATATATTTATTTTATTTCTATCACGTCTATAAATCAAGTTCTTATTACATCTTATTTTCAAACTACCCATAAGTTGGTTTCGATTTTATTATTATTATAAAATGTTGATGCTGTGGAGTGTTTAGTTAAATAAATATTTGTTTTTATAATGTCAAAAAGGTTGTGTAAAGTACATCCTGATCGTTTTTGTTATGTGTGTGGTGAATTTATAATATCTAAAAAAGGATATCCCATAACGGAATCACTTAAAGATGCATATTTTGGTTATTTCAAAATGACGTGTTAGATTTTTTAAATAATTTTTCTGAAACTCAGTGCACCTCAATTGTTAAGAAAAAAACGTTTCATTTGAAGGACAAAAACCTTGTAAACTAGTGTAATAGTCGAGAAAAATAATTTAGTATAGAAAATAAATCCAGCACATTCAAATGCCGGCTAAAACTTAATTTAAAATTGGAATTTATTCCGATGCTAAATAAAACTTAACATTGTTTCAGCAAAACTTACCAGGACTACATAAAACAGAAGTATAAAAAGTAACAGAAAAGAAATTTAATTTCCGGCTAACGGTTATGACTTACAATGCAATTTCAAATTAACAAGACTGTTTCGTTGAATCTATTTATAATAATAAGTTTAATTTAATGAGTAGAAAAAGTTGTATGTTTTCGGTTCGCATGGTTTCTTTTATACAACTTAAACTTTTATTTTTAATTTAACACTAGGTTTACGGATGTTTTCTATATACCTACTTCTACTAAAACGCGTCAATTTGACGCATATCGTAGAGATAGGATACCACATACACAGGCTCAGTAATTCAACACTTTTAAAGAAAATAGACTTCAATATATATTTTCGTCGATCAATGAATAAAAGTCATACAAAGAGATAAAATAAAAATTTAAACAGTTTTTGGTAATTCTCTGATAAAAGTCAAAATGCGTCAAATTGACGCGTCCCGTAAACCTAGTGTTAATTATAAAGAAATCGCTATAGAAAAATTCCACCATAGCTATGTCGGTCTTATATCCAGTATCTTTTAGGGCAGTGATTCTCAATTGTGTGCCACGAAATTCTAAAAGTGTGCCGCCAAATTTTAGATATATAATAATGTTAATAATGTTAATGATAATATTATTAAATAATATGATTTGCAATCTTTTAAACCTATCTTTTTCTTTGTGTGCCGCCAAATTTTGAAATCATTAAAAGTGTGCCGCAACAAAAAAAAAGGTTGAGAATTACTGTTTTAAGGTAATCCCAAAACACTTGATCAATACAAAACTAATATTTATTTTAAAAAATATATAATATCTTTACTATTAACTAGCTTTTATTGGCGGCTTCGCTCGCATTTAAGTCATTAAATAAGTATCAGAGATCATTTCAATAGAACTATAGGTAGTCAATTGGAAACTACAGTAAAAAATAAATACTTTTTTAAAATAAAAAGTATCCTATGCTACTTCTAGTACCTCCAAAAACATGTGTACAAAGTTTCATGATGATCGATTAAGTAGTTATTGCGTGAAAACGTAACAAACAAACTCTCATTCACATTTATAATATTAGTAGGGATTTAATATCATTAATTTAATTATTTATATTATTATATTATATTATTTTATTTAATTATTATTAATAATTATTTTCTATGTAATATTTTCTTCAGAAGGAACGGACGTCGCAAATGAGCGGTACGGTACTCCCAAAACATATTGAAGTTCAAAACTTTAATGTCTTCGTCTAAACTACTAGCCAAAAGTTTGAGAACCCTAACTGCGCCATTTAAACCGCATCAATTAGGAAGAGAAAACATTAATTATAAGATTTTATGAAATAAACTATATTAACAATAAAATTTATTGGTGTACATTAAATTTATTATATATATTTATATTTATTTTACATATATTTATGCCGTAACATCACCCACTACTAGTTGAGTATTATCTGGAAGAAATTAACCTTTAAGACAGGGGTTCCCAATCTTTTTCAGCCCGCGGCGCAGTTTCAAGTTTAGTATTTTGTCACGGCGTCCTACCCTCAAAACCATTCTCAAAAAAGATACCCGCGAATATTTGTGATTTCGAATAATGACTGAGGCAATGCACACTTTGGGAACCCCTGCTTTAAGTGATAAGATCACAAATTACTCTAAGATCGTGTTTTGTGTGTGTCCAATTGTAGTATCTACTATTTTAAAGCAATAAGGTTTTATTATTATTACTTGAAAAACTTATAATATAAAATAATTCAACCATTAAAACACTTTTTTTAAATGTATATATACATACTATATATAATTTATATATATATATAATTTCAACAATTCACTATGCCGTGTGTGTTTATATGTATTATAATGATATCTTATATGAATTTGATATTTTGACACATAAGTAGTAGTTCTCTCTCTATCAAAAAACTATTAACAAGATTCTATTTTTTCTATTCTTCAAAACTCTACTTTGTATCTTCTCTATTTCTTTCTCTCTTTGTATTTTGTATATGAATGTAATTAGACAACAAATTTATTTATAATATAATATATTTCGTAAATAAAAATAAAATAGAAAAATCTAATTGGAAAAGGCCAAGATGAGTTGATGTAGGTATTCGCACGTCTCCTTGGACAATTAAGGGCACAATTACAAATAAATGCCCAAAATATAGGACACATCGGTCCTTATATTCCAGACTATCATCAGTAACCTGAATTTCAGCTAAATGAGGCTTGAAGCGAAAGTAGGTCACCGCTCGCTTAACTGAACTGCAAGTACTTTGAACAAAGAGACTTTCTGTACTCTGCTTATCCCAATAACTTGACAGTTACATTGATATTGTTAACTTTATAAAGGACGGCATAGTGGTGGTTAGAAAAAAGTTAAGGGCTTAATTCTTGTATTTAAATCAGTAGTAATAACACCTAGAAAGTATTTTGGTTTTACTAAAAATAGTTTCTTAAGTATTCTTCCTAAAATCTTAACATTTAAAACCATAAATCAAGTGAAGAATCCCTCCAAGGTCAGCTAACAGACGGCGGAAACTCGTAAATGACATGAAAATCCCTGATAAGCTAAAATAACATTTTACGATAAAATTAGTTAGTCAGGGGCAAAAGTTTTGTAAACTGTGAGCGACGAACCGTGCCGTGTAAATTAATAATTTATGGTTCCAGTCCGTCGCTTCACGGACCTACGAGATACCGACTCGGGAGGCTTATTCTTATATAATTTAATAACGGAATCATAACAGTTCATTATCGTTTTTATATACAGTCATCGTGTAACCAACAATTGGCAAATGGCATAGTGGAAGCGAGTTCTACGTATGTTTAGCAATAAACAAGATGTCGCACTACAATGTCACTACACTAAACAACAGCTAATTCAAGTTGTATGTTATGTGATAATTTATTTGATTTATATTTATACGATTTCATTAGTAAATGAACTTTATTGAAGTCCATTTACTGAAATGAATATTTTTAAAAAGTACGTAAACGTACTAATCAATATAGTTCCTAGTTTTATTTTCATATTATTATAAAAACATCCTTTTTATGTACAGACAGTTCTCGACTTACGTCGTTTCGAGTTACAACAAACAATTTTTTGACACTGTAAAGGAGAGTTGTTTGGTGGTAGTGAATTATACACGGGATGCAAGGTGTGAATAAAGTTTATTGAATAGATGGAGTTGCGCGGGAATGACGTGGTGTCATGCGGCGGGCTGTGTACCGACTGGCGTGTGCGCTGCGTGGGTGCAAGGTGCAGCGCGACGTGTAGCATTGCGTCACCACAACACTATTCCTCAAGCGTACGTCAATTGTTTCGATTTTCGGCATTAGAGAATTCCCTTGTCGCGAAGTTTTGTTCTTCCAAACACGACTTCGTGGTTGCAACCATTGGATCAAGGAGTTATTACCTCTTTTAAGGCCTATTATTTATCTTTGAACCTAGCCCTTGGGTTTTACATGTAAACATATTATTTACGTTGTTTCGATTTACGTTGCTTATTTCGAGAACCTAACATGCCGTAAGTACGAGGACTGCCTGTATATTAAAGACGGAATAATATAGGAATTATAAAGATAAACATAAATAAAAACAAATTCGAATTCGTTTCATAACCAAATGCGATTTTAAACAAGAATGAAGCTGCAAGAAAGATTGTTTATTTTAGATGTTTCGGACTTGTCCTTGTAGATCTTCCAAAAGGCTAACCTTTCACTATTAATTTATATCAGAATACTAAATAAGAAACATTGTTTTATTTCAGTTTATATTAAGTTTCATTAGTCCTTTGAACACAAATTGAGTTTCCTAACTTTTGTTGCTTAAATATTAGTTTTATTTGACATTTGGTTATTGAGTAACTTTGCTTAATATTATATAACAGCAAAAAATAACTCTCATTATCGATTATCGATTTCATTTACAAATATTGAGATTTAATATGAATGTAGACACGACGACTTGTAAATGGATACAGTTTTTGTAGGTATATAAGCGATAGAAAGAGAAACGATTGTCGTGAACGGCAAACGAGATATCTACATCCCTTTCACACATGCCTAAACTTCGACACCATAAGAATATAGTTATCCCTTTCTAATGATTGTATCTTCCAGTCCAAAGTCCAATCTGTACCCATTTGAAGATTGTTGTTTGTACTAGTATTATTTATATATTAGTATTATCGTTGTTAACTATTTTTAACCTAAATATTATAAGAAAACTCTTACGGCTTTAATCTCAATCTGATCTAAAAATACGTCATAAATAAGACGTTAAAGGGAGAACGGAACATAACTTGTTGCACGACTGTCACTTCAATTGCTAAGCCCGAATTTACATACAAAGTTGTATTTCCACCGAAAAGCATTAGTGGCTCAAAACCTCACACTTGAATACTTGGAAGAGGGGTGTTTCACGTTTACACTTATGGCAGTTGACTTTTTAATAATAGTACCTACTCAAAAGTTTTAAAGTTTTCTTTTCTTATAAACATTATAGTCCAATTAACACTAGATTTACCATGTCTTCAAATATGCCTATTTCTACAAAAAAAAATGATTTGTTACTAATATATATATAAATTAATATGAAGTTCATAAAACTAATTCTTCTGTTATAGATTAAAGAAGATTAGAAAAATTAAATAAAATGTTACATTTTGACTGGTCTGGTAAATCTAGTGTTAATGTCTTCAAAACCTTTAAGAACTCCAATTCCCTAGTGAATGAATGTAAAAAGGCCCGAATACGAAATCCTATAGCATACGTTTTAAAAACCTCGCATGCGTTTTAATCCGACCAATATAAATATTCCATTAATAAAAATTCTTATAGAAATTGATAATTTTTATAAATGGACTAATTTTTTCAGCAAAGTAAGCACTAAAACCTCCAGAATCCTTGACACGTTCAAATGCCACACGAAAATGTTTCTCGTGTAACTTACAATGCCTTTACCTAAATGATTAATGTATTTTTAATGACTTATTGTTTAGTCAGCAACGAGGAATACACTTTACTTAATCTTTCGGAAGTATTTAGAGATTAAGGCGAGAATTTTGGACTAATATGTTTTTAAAATCAATATATGAGTATAAATAAACAATCTATAAGTAATGTTTAGATCGACGTGTATTTTGATGAAATTGTTCGAATTTCACCGAACAGAACCAATAGAAAATCCAGACCGCAATCTAATGGCCAATCAAAAATATAAGGAAGCAATTATGACACTGTTTTACCCACCGAGTTAATTACATATAAAAATACATTTGAATTAAAACGATATATTATAATGTAAAATAAAAAAATAATTATTTAAATAGTTATATTAGAATATATAATATTGTTGTTATGTTTTAATTGCTAAAGTTGTTAATATTTTCATAAAAATATTATTACAGAAAGTTTTCTACAAAAGGAATTAACTTTCTTATAGACTGCATCAAAAATACAACAACAAAAACAAACGATGTACGACAAAAACAAAAATCGCGCGAAACAAAAGAATTAAGAACAAATAAAACAATAATTAAGATGTTGAGTTTATAAAAAGTTTGCAAATGAAGTTTTCGCGCTTTTAATGTAGCGGTAACACGACAACTTGCCTTCTAATGAAAAAAGTTTCTAATACTTAATATATGCAGGGGATTTACGAAATAGGTCACTTAAAGTAATTTTTTACTTTAAATGAATCTTATAAGAAAATTATTGCAAAGCATTCTTGATAATGTCGATTGAATCAATTACTAATATTTGTTTCTCTAATAAAACCAAAATCCTGAACAAATGAAACACGAAGTTATAACATTTTACGCGGTATTCAGGGGGGCTACTCAGGCATATCCGTAAAAAGTCTTGTCAAACATTCGTAAAATAAGCATTGAGTGGCCTATCCGTCGTGAAGTAGCTGTCAAATCCGTAATTTCGTAAATGATTACGGGCCCATAAGTGTTCCTTTGTAGAAAAAGCCCATATTTTCGTGCGAAGTTCGTGCGACTGAGTAGCCTCCTTGATACTTGAGGGTAGTTTCTGTAATTTTTTTTTTTATTACAAATTGAAGTAAATACAATGCCATCTAGGTGTACAATAACTACCCGTTAAAAGCAGCGGTTTATTTGCGTTGTAATTTACCAGTTTATTATTTTAAAACTAAATTAATTGAGAACAAAAATTAGATATTCCACAGCAAGTCACAGATAAATTATTTTTAATACAATTGCAGCTGACGAAAAGCAGTTCACAATAGACGCGGGTGTATTTCATTATTACATTGGTAAAATTATTCGTAGCACGTCATGGGCGGGCACGTAGCCGTAGCCCGGACGTTAGTATTCAGATTTCATGAATATGAAGAATTGCTTTTATTTTAGGTCTAAGCCTGTTCACTACAAAAAACTATATACACACCTAGTACGGTGTTCTACAGAGGTAGCCAGAAACTATCAACTAACATATATTGATGCGATATTGAAGCGACCACACGTCGTTGAAGCGAAGCCGAAGCGACCGCACGTATCCTGATGATGCCACGTGAAGTGGCGAAACGCGTCGAGACGAATTACTGAGTGTTGTAGCGGGAATTATAAGCAAAATAATTTTAAATAATTTCATTTAATATGGATTTCCGCAAAGTAACGCCTGAAACAACTAATGACCTAAGATTATAACCTAAGATTAAATAAGATTAAACAAGAAAAAAGCGTTGTATTTAAATTCAGCTAAATTGTTGGGGGAAATCGCAGGCAATGAGACAACGAGTATATTTAGTTTATATTTGTAAACACAATTTATTAATACGTCGTTCACGACAAACCGAACAAGACAACGTCAAAGTCATATTCTCTCTCAAGATAGACTTCCATGTGGCCAAGCATACATTCATATTCTCAACATTAAGCCTAGAGGACAGTATACAGAGAGATAAGAACATAACCCAAGATTAAACAGGAAAAAAGTGTTGTATTTAAATTCAGCTAAATAATAGTTAAATCTGTTTCGAATATAAAGAGATTTTTCTCGACACACGTCGCCATTATTCTAATAGAAGGTGGAAAAGTCGAAGCACTGTGGAAGTAGTGAGGTTATGAATCACTTTGGACAGGGCGCACGGCCTCGTTCTAGGCTACATTTATCACGGACACAAAGCCGAGAGGCTCTGTCGCGCAAAAACTTAGCTTAACCCAAGGGAATGACGCACAAGCTGCGAGGAAACGCTACACCTTAGTTAAGTTTTTTAATATTAATAACGTGCTAGAATATACCACAATTCTATACGTGCAGTTGATAATCTTCAAATGGATACAAATTGGACTTTGGACTGGAAGAAACAATCATTAGAAAGGGATAACTATATTCTTATAGTGTCAAAGTTGAGGCATGTGTAAAAGGGATGCAGATATCACCTTTGCTGTTCACGACACCGCGATCGTTGCTCTTCCTATCGCTTATATACCTACAAAAACTATATCCATTTGAAAATCACCATGCGTAATTTATTTATTTTTATGTATATACAAAACATACACCTAAGACAAATGTCTACTTTTTAATTATTATTTTATTATTGATAGCCCAGCATATGACCACACTCCGTCTGATGTTAAGCTAAAATGCGCTCCATGAGCATAGACAACTGTTACAGTCGACTCCACTATGCCGGCTTGAGGAAACGAATGTGCTCTGTCCAAATCAACAGGGCACACTCCTCTTGCTAGTAACTGAAAGTGAATTGAAATGTTTTTGTATATTTAAATTCACTGATATAACTTAGTAATACGTACGCTTACGAAGCCGCGGCTTTTAAATGATATAATTACGCGCAAATCAAGTTCAAAAGCTGAATAAAACAAAACTATTGATCCTTTCTTGGAAAAGACGAAGGGAAAGGAAGGCAACATAACCAGCTATTTATTTATTACAGCGCTAAAAGTTAAGGAGGTAGTCAAACAAAAACTTTCTTAGTCCGCTGGGAGTAACACAAAAAATACTCGCTATGAATTAATGATAATCCCAAAATTTTTTAAAATAACAAATTATATCTTTCCAAACTTAGTAATAGTAAATAACATTTTGAAGTTTAACAGGATTACTGTTCGACCATCGTAACTCTGCACTTAATGTTAACTTTATCGAAGTTAGGTGCACAGTTATGTTGGTGTAATTATTTCATTGCGATTTCAATACCAAAATAATCAATACACTCGGAAGTCACATGAAATGCACTATTTACTAGACATGAGTTCATTAATTTAACTTATGCTGTTTAATTTATTTAAATCGCTTCCAAAAACATCGTTCTTATGTGACGTACACACTTTTTTCAAACTAAACGCGCCAAATACATCATTGTTCAGAGTTAAACTTTTTAGTTAACATCTGGACCCATTAGCAGTTGTGTATTTTGAGCGGTAAATTGGTTTAACTCTATTTTTTACACACTACAACAATATATCTTTGTAGGAATTCTAATTGGAGTATTTTTTATTTCTGTGTTTTGTTCGTTTTGTGTCATATGGAGTTAGTCTATGACGATTTTTTTATTTATGATAAATCAGAAAACAGCAGAGATGTTGCTGACTTGATAAGACGAGATGGAAGATTAATGTTACCTCACTGGGTCTTACTGAATTACTGTATCATTAGAAAATGGGGTACATATAGCAATTTTCAAATAGATACAGTTTTTGTAGGTATACATATAAGCGATAGAAAGATAACCAATCGCTATGTCGTGAATGGCAAAGAAAATATCTGCATCTCTTTCACACATGCCTCAACCTTGACACGGACAATATAGTTATCTCTTTCTAATGATTGCTTCTTCCAGTCCAAAGTTCAATTTGTATCCATTTGAAAATTGTCGTTTGTACTATATTTCTAGAAGAATTTGTAATATTTCGTCTTTATTGTGTTCTTAAAAATGTTTCTTTAACCGGACTATATTTAACCTAATAAATTGTTAGTTTCAAAGTTACTTTGATATAAAGCGTTTAACTTATTTGTATTATTATCATTTAACTTATTTGTAACTTATATGTTTTTTTTTTCTTTCTCCCCTCTTCCTTGCATCTATTTTTATGTATTTTTGTAATTTTATTAGAAGTGTAGTATTTATCCCTTTATCATCTTGAGCATGCCGTCCTATCCTATAAGTAAAATTTCATTTAGTTTATATAATAGTAGCCCTTTTTATAATATGTAGTTTTAATGTAATTTTGTAGGTAGGTAATTTTGTTTTTTTTTTTGTATTTGTTACTTATAGTATGTAGTACTACCTTTTTTTATAAATAAGTCTTCAATAAACAATTGTATAGTATACATAGACGACCAATGCCAGTAGAGGCAAATTCTAGTTTAAATTTTAGGCGGTGAAATGACATGCTGAACTATGTTACTACAAAAAATTAAGAATCATTACAACACATAGTCGTGCAAACTATCTCAAACATATACAGTACAGTTTGGAATTATTACGACCTAAAAAGTGGTGTTACAAAGATAATAAATTTACACAACTGACAGCAACAGTGTCCCTCGCGTAAAGTACGCAAAAACTATAACTTTTTCCACTTCAACATGTGTTTAGTTGAAAAACTTACTAAAACTTTAATATACATATACTTGATAGATACTATATATATTTAATTTTTAATAAAAACTCTAGGTAATTACGATCCCTGAATGAAAATTAAAAAATTTGTTGTTGCTGTAAACAGTCATGACAATTTATTTGACAGTTGGAGTTAACACTTTTATTGTTAACATTAGTGTCATAACAAGTTAAAAAGTAAACTGTCATTTGTCACTTGTCATTAGTCAGTTCAATAAATCTATTGTAATTGCATTCGTATATTATTTATAAACATCCAATTATTATATAATCGTTACCAACAGTATTTATAGGTTCGGTATAACCAATATTATATATTTAGGTAATATTTTTTGGCAATATCTTTATTTATGGATAAAATAATTTAATATATATAAATTTTTAGATTGAAACAAAAACAAATTATAAATTATTAAATCATGTTTGTTATAAAAAAAATTGTTTATTAAATTTCAATCAATTACATGAAAAATTCTTTGAGAAAACTCGAAAATAATACGTAATGTATAATTTAAAAGTAAATAAAAGCGTGAAGCCTGAAATTGGCGGGTGGAAGCTTCAGTAAAGCGTTCGCGGCCATTTGGGAGGACATAAACTACCATCGATGTCCACATTAGGAGAATTGGGTAAATAGTGTTGAAATAATAATTTAATATCGATATTATTTGTCGATATTTTACTTTTTAAACCTGTTTATTGTTATTATAGTCAAAAATTTAAGATATGTTTCATATGCGAATAAATAAATAATAAAAATACCTATGCAGCTTCTAGTTCGTTAATTTATAAGCTTATATAAGTAATGTGTATGTGGTAGTTATGGAAATAAATAATATAAATAAAGGCCTTTCTTGAGTGTGATCATTTATCGAGCTTGTTAATGACTGCTAGACAATGAAGTAGTCACTTACCATTATACAATTCATAAAAAAGACTTACATAACTACCCTCTAATCATAGCTTACATATATAACTATTTATTTACGTATATAAATATTTATACATAACTATTTCAACACAGACAAGTATTTAATTACATTTAAAATCAATACAGTTTTCAACATGTCGATCACATGATCTATCGATGTTCACGTACAACACTATTTTCCGTTAATGTAATAAGAAGACAGCTGCTCTCTGTTGTTGGTAATAAAGCCAAACCAACACGCAATATAAACTCACAAATCACCTCTACACATAAAGATATTAAAACGTACATATTGTTAATGTGTTCCTTTAATTCGTAATAAAACGAATAAAGCCGAATGAAGCCGAGCTTGCTTTTTTATTCTTTCTCTATATTCTAATACGACTACTGCAGTTGTGCGACAAGGATGCCATACACTACTCATATATACTCATAAATGTATTGGTAAAATGGTTATTTAATATTTGAAAATGGAATTTATAAAGTAAATAATAAAAGCGAAATAGATATGTAAATAAGAACATACATAAGTTATATATAAAAAAAATATATTTAGCAAATATCGATATAACATTAAAGAAAAATATGTAACATCACTATAGCTATCTTTTTAACCTAGTAAGACTTCTACAGCTCCGCTTCGTTCGCTATTTCCTTCACTTCACTAGAACTTGGGCATTACGACACAAAGCATTTGCAAATATTTTGCTAATTTGGTCTCTTTTCTTCTTAATGGTTGTTTTCCCTAATTGTACGTCATTTTACAACAGAAACCTATCTGTATAACTCATGGGCGTAGCCAGCCATGGGCTCAAGGTGGGGCAGCAGTCTAAAATAATATGTAACCAGCAAACTATACCCACGGTCTTACTCAGGTTAATTTTTTTGTGTCGACTAACGACTGTCTAGTGTGAACTTTCTTACGAATATTAAGTATTGTAGTTAGTACCTAGATAATTAAGTTTTTTTTGGTTTGATTACGTACTGTATTATAGGCTACGCCCATGGTATGACTACTTCCAAGCTTATGGACTTTACAGCTAAAAGGCTCAGAGAAGTACCTTAATACGGTTACAAAAATATAATTAGTATTGGCACTTGGGATTTTTAAGAAATCCAAATAATTAATAAATAATAATATTTATAAAATTTCAAAAATAAATATTTAAAAATTATTTATTAATGACTTCAGATGGATTCAGATGTCGTGTACTTGGACGAGAATCCATCAAGAGATATCTTCTTTTTTGTTGGGATAATTATAAAAAAATTATATCAAAAATGTTATACAGGAAGAAATTACCTTTAGTGATAAGATCGCCTATATATAGTTTATACTAAATTGCAATACCTACTTTTAAAGCAATGGTTTATAATATTATTATTATTATTCTATCTAAGTTTTTACATTATACACACCCATGCAGGTAATTATGAAGGCACCTCCGCCAACAAAGACAATAAAACCTTTGTTCCTTACCCACAAGTCCAACCCCGATCTAGAGAGGGTCAACCCGGACAAATGCTCAGAACAGCAAAATTGGGGACAACTGACGACTACTAAAAGAAGTATTGACATAAGGGGCTTTTTAGACCTAATCCTCCTCACTATATAAATGTGAATGTGAGTTTGTTTGTTACGTTTTCACGCAACAACTACTTAACCGATCATCATGAAACTTTGTACACATATTTCTAGTGGTACTAGAAGTAACATAGGATACTTTTTATTTTTAAAAAATCATTATTTTTTACTATAGTTTTCAATTGACTATAGTTCCAGCTATTTGGAATATTTTCGTCTGTCATTTTCATATATTTTAAGTTTTTGAAACATCATTGTATGTGCTAATTTTTAAAAATTGATAATGCCAGTTAAGCAAAAAAATATAATTATCATATTGATTCATTTCTATTGAAATGATCTCTGATACTTAAATGCGAGCGTAACCGCGGGTAAACAGCTAGTAAATAATAAGGAAATGAAGTGAAACAAACGTCAATATTTTTAACATGAAAATGCTGACCAACCCACCAAGCTTCTCGTAGATAAAGCAATAAATTTAAACCAACAATACATGCCAGACAGCTATTTGAACTTCAAGCATAAAGGCCCTCTGCACACGAAGCTAGTCTGAATACAATGACATCTCTCGGGCTTTGTGTGAACTATTTTATAGTGGTTGGTGGTGAATCCGCGATGTCATACCAATGGATAGAGAAAAAGGAATAAACGAGAATCAAAGGCATGGAAAGCTACTTCATGTGGCCCCTCGACTACGTGATCGAGAGCATATCGAAGATAAGTACTTATATCACAATAGATTTATCTAGGTCCAACGTTTGGAGCTAGCTTAAAAGCTAAGTAATCGATTATTTTTCAATGTTAATTTATTACTCATATTACATATACACCTTGATAGTATCAGAACATAAAACCCATATGTATGCGAAACATCGAAACTATGCGGTCCCGAGTCAAGCCGAAGAGAGCCGACGAGTCACGAATATCTGCCATTGTGAGCGTCGCCGCTCAACAGTCGCTTTCAAACACATTCATATATTTGGGGAATTGAAGCTATAACCTTTGTGATTTTTAAAATTGATTTCTACAAATAATTAATCATTGAATAAATACAGTCGACAATCTTCAAATGGATACAGCTTCGACTTTGGATTAGAAGAAACAATCATTAGAAAGGGATAACTATATTCTCATCGTGTCGAAGTTGAGGCATATGTGAAAGAGATGCAGATAGCTCCTTTGTCGTTCACGAGACTACGGTCGTTTCTCTTTATATCACTTGAAATGCATCGTGTGTGCCTAGAAAGATAATTATGAAAATTATAATACGTATTATTTATACATACTAAAGCAATATGCATTAGCAACTTAAGAAAACACAAAACTCCCGTTTAAAACTCACAAAACATTAATATCCTTAAATTCCATTTACAGCACGAGACTCAAACAAACAACCGCTAATTTCTAAAATGGCTATCATTTTAAACAGTGTTTTCAAACCGCAGAGCTCATAAACTATATGAAACAGAACGCGCGGCTGCCTCAGTAATGCTTTCAAACCGGTCATTATATGCAAATGTTTTAATATTAATAATACGTAGCCGAGGTATTTATTTGATGCGAATTACGCCCTTACGGTTTTTTAAATATAGAATCTGAACAGTTTTTAATTTTAATAGCTATTCCTTGTTTGTTTTATTTTAATTAATACTTAAGTAGATACTAATAATTCTTATATCTATTTTAACCCTTAATTACTCGCATGGGGTCAGAGCATTTTCGCATTAAATTTGGAATGTTTTAGTTTATCTTGTTGTTTTCTAATTTGTTACTAATTCACGTTATTACTGTAAAATAATAATAATATATATAAAATAAAAAACAAAGCACTTTAATAATTAAATTGTTTCATTTACTTTATACCTTTCTATATATATTAAATCATGTGACCCCATGCGAGCAGTTATGTAATATTCTTAGTGCGAGTAACTAAGGGTTAAACGAAACTACATACATGTAATTTTGTCAGTAACTTTAATGTTTAAAATAAGATTGTTATTGATTTATACTAGTACTAGCTTTTACCCGCGGCTTCGCTCGCATTTAAGTCATTAAAGAAGCATCAGATATCATTTCAATATAACTATAGTCAATTGAAAACTATAGTAAAAAATAATATACTTTTTTAACAAAAAGTATCCTATGTTACTTTTAGAACCTCCAAAAATATGCGTACAAAGTTTTATGATGATCGGTTAAGTACGTAACGTAACAAACAAACTCACATTCACATTTATATTAGTAAGGGATTATATTTATAATCAGTCTTTCGTTTTACCCGACTACTTCGAAGTCAATCCTTAAACGTGATCAAGTCACTGCTGAGTTACTAACTGATAAGCAAAAAACAATATCGCAAAAAGGTATACAGGAAACCGTACACCGTACAGTTTTAGTTTCACAAAGCGGGCCTTAATAAATAAAGGACAACTGTGAACACAAGGAGAAAGGGTCGATATTCTATACTAACGATATTTACGAAGGTCAAGATAAAAAACACACTGTACTGGCATTTGAGCCATCTGCAACCTTGCCCGTTTTTGTCCTTGCAATTCATTTGTTGTAATCGTCATATGTATTCGTACTGGAATCCTATTGACACGGTACGATTTACAAAATCACAATTTTACGGGAAAGAGATTTGAACTTGTTACTGTGTATAGTTTGTTTGTGTAGATTCTTAGTTGTTGTATTGAGTATGTCAAAATCACTGAGATAATATGTAATAATAAATATAAAGAGATAATATTGTTTTATTTCCTGAGATGGGGAATTATATTACTAAAATTGCCAAAATGTTAGTACCGACAATGTTAATAAAACCCGGTAATATATTAAATAATAAAGAACGCAAATTCCAAGCTCAGAAACTATGACTAAAAGCAAATTGCAGTAATAAATATAATATATAAATAAAATAGAATAATATTGTCTTACTTATTTAAATTTAGAATGTCGTTGTCGTTTGTTTTAATGACATATCAATATAACCGACCAATATCAACGGTTTGATTTATAAAAAATCGTTAATAATAAACGCAATATTATGTAGAAAATCTTGATTTATTAACGTACAAAAAAAACTATAAATCTTCAACTAAATAACTTCAAATATCCTCATAAAATCTGAACAATTAGAAAAAACCATCGAAGCGATTTTCAATTGAAACAGACAATGTATCTAATGTCTTTTGTTTACATTCGTTCTTTTGAAAGAACCATGTGGCCTTTTTCATTCGGTCATTTGATAATAATACAACAGTGTACACGTACAGCCTTGGGACGAGGGGAAAAACGACGAAAAAACTCTTACGTTTTATTGCACACGGCTCATTAGACACGCTTCGACTTGCCCCACTGAAAAAAAGAACCTTTTCAGCTACAAAAGAACGGACTAACTCGACTAAAACTAACCTTTAACAGTTAGGAATAAGAGTGGAATTAAGACGTAGATATAGAAAGTTAAATTTCAAGGGAGGTGTGTGTACCTCTTCCTAATTCTATGAGATTTTATTTGTCTTTCAACATTGACATTGAATTGTATATGTACTTATGTATGTACATTAAAGGTACTTAAATACCTTTTTTAGGTTCCATTTGAAGCCTCGAAGCTCAAATATATTTTGCATTTGGCTTTCCTATAACACTCTATGTTCGAGCAGCAGACTGGCATTCGTGTTTAATCATAATATATAGTTTTCTTCAGATGTTTATCACAACTATTAGGTTACCAAACTTAGCTTTATTTCTCTAGTCTAGTGTAGTTGTTACTTTCATGTGTTGGTTTGTTAATTATTTGTTTGTGTTTGTCTAAATAAATAGAAATATACAGGTGATTAAGTCGAACGATTAAAAGTCGTAAATGTTTTTAGTTTTTAGACCCGATCGACATAACATTTTTAAACTTAACTCTAATCGTATTATTATTGTAGAAAATAATCCCTACTAATATTATAAATGTGAATTTGAGTTTGTTTGTTACGTTTTCCGGCAACATCTACTTAACCAATCATCATGAAACTTTGCACACATATTTTTGGAGATACTTAAAAAAAATATTTTTTTTTGCTATAGTTTCCAACTGATAGTATCAGCTGTTGAAATTTTTCTATTGAAATGATCTCTGATACTTATTTAATGACTTAAATGCGAGCGAAGCCGCGGGTAAAAGCTAGTAACAAATAAATATAAACGTGGGAAAGCAATCTTATAAAAGAAAAATAAAAGTACAAGATTGTTTTAACAGAAAGTCCACTGTGTTCGTAGCACAAGTTTATTGCAAGTTCGCCTGAAAAGTAAGCATTAGCCAAAACTTGTGCACTCGCTATGCGTTTTTATTTACGCATTGTCTACTAGGAGTATCTGATGACCCACATTCATTTTTTTTTTAAATTTTGATTGATAGCACAGCATATGACCACACTCCGCCTGATGTTAAGCTGGAGTGCGGTCCATGAGCATAGACAACTGTTACCGCAGACAACAGTCGACTCCACTATGCCGGCTTGAGGAGACGAATGTGCTCTGTCCAAAGTAACAGGGTACATTCATCTCGTTATTTGTAATTGGGTTGAACGCCGGTTTAAACTCGAACGGAACTCTTTATAAGTATTTGAAATTCGAATATGCATCGTTGCCAATTCATACAGATCGTCTTTTGTTTTAACGTTTACAGCTATTTGAACCGCTCAATGCACGAATTGTAGAGTTACCACTTTAAAAAAAATCGTTAATTTAGGCGCCAAATTATAAATTTAATTTAATTTATTTATCATAAAACCTTTTCTACACAATGAAGATTATTAAATAATATATTTAGAGTATATTTTTGATTAATTTTGTACGATTAATTAAATTTTATTATCGTAAGATTAAGGCGATATCAACAATAATTATTTTAATATTCAAAAAAAAATTTAAACAAAACACATCGAATTTAAAAAAAGAACACTGAAAAAAACTAGCCTTTGATGAACTAAACAACTTTTATCATCTTAAATTACCCACTCTCGGATGTTTCTGGCTACTTCATGGAAAAGTTTGGAGCTTTCAAAGTGCTACTGTGAAATAACGCCATGAAGAAATCTCGTAGGTACTTGTTAAGAAAAACTTTATGTTTTAAAATTTATTTCAAGCGTTTCTTTTATGACATAGGTTTTAAAAACATATGTACTTATGTGCAAGGCGGGGCATGGGAATCTCCCACATTAAAAAAAAAATTGTGTTCCCGATCTGAAAACACTTCTGTCCTGGGTATGCAAATTTAGAGCAACAGGATATACACTAAATGTTAATATACAAAACATTCTGGATTTTTTTTTTTTGATATCTTATATAGTTTACTTTTACAAGGCTTTTCAAAAGTGGGAGGTTCCCATGCCCCATTCAGCATATAACTTAGTCTAGTACTATATTAAAGAATAATATGACCTAGTCGTATTCCTCTCCCTCTTTATCAGTTCAAAAAAATCATAAAAAGCAAACTTATTCAAAATTCATATTACACGTTAAATGAATATCTTATAGATTATAAAGCTTGCACTTAATCAATGTCATTTTATGTTTACCCTTAGGTATACAATAGGATGACAATTCCACTATACAGCAGCTATTCTTCTACATCATAGTAGATTTATAATATATTATTATGACATTAATATGTAAGTGGACAATACAGTAGCTAAATCAAATTGATAATTAATAAATTTATTTCATTTATATTTGTATTTGTATTGACGAGTAAAAGCGCTCTATTGGAACCCAATTACTAAAAGTAAATAAAAAAAATAAAATAAAAACATAACGAAAAACCCGGTTCTATACCCTGTCATCATCTGTATCTACAGTATATCGATACTCTGACTATCACTGTACATTAAGAGTAGAAGTTGTCCTTGCTCAGAGATCACACTTGAGTTATGAAAAAAGAAGTATAGTATAAATATCCCTTAAATGGACAATGTTGTTTTTAAACAACACTCACATTATTGCAAAAAAAGTATAGTAAATTCATGTCTAGATTTTTTTACTCATTTTTCCTAGACAGTAATACATGTCTATTACACAAATATATTTTTTTAAAACGTGAAACAAAAATGGTCCATTTAAAGGATATATTATTCCGTGACGAAAACTATTACAGCAGAGGAAATGTATAAGATTTCCTTTCGCGCGCAATATTCTGCGTTCCCGTGGCCTATTAATCGATTAGAATCACGCTATTTTGTATCTCAGGTGCTTTTTATTAACATCAATATGTAGTCAAGTCAAATCAAGTCGTATATACCGAAAAACTATATAAAAATTGTCGTAAAAATATTCGAACTTAGTTTTGCTTAAACACTAGAAACGGTAAGGACTTGCGGTCGTCCTTGGCCTAAAACTGAAACCCCAGCATTTTGGCACAGATGTTTTGGAGTTTGTTTTTCGATTACATTACTAATACGACCTACATTTTTATCCCTGTAAGCGAAGAACTTATTCTTTCGCGCCTTTATATCAAAAAACTAAAATCCCACAGTTTTTAAACATTTTATTTCTATACTATACTTTATATAGACTTACTTCATATATATTTATTATAAACAGGTAGACGACAACATTACGTTTAAAAATATTTTTTACTAGCTTTTACCCGCGACTACGCTCGCATTTAAGTCATTGAATAAGTATCAGAGATCATTTCAATAGAAATAAATCAATATGATTGCAAACAGCTGAAACTTTAGTAAAAAATATATATTTTTTTAAATAAAAAGTATCCTATGTTACTTCTAGTACTACCTCCAAAAATATGTGTACAAAGTTTCATGATGATCGGTTAAGTAGTTGTTAAGTGAAAACGTAACAAACAAACTCGCATTCACATTTATAATATTAGTTTATAATATTAGTAACATTTATAATTTATCGTCACAATGCATTCTGATAATTATATTTTCAGACCTTTTTAATTCAAATAAAAGAAGTTTAGGTTTTTGAGAAGCTACCGCCACAAATACTATTAAAAGCATCTCATAGTAGAAAAAAAACATTGAGAACACACTTCATATACAAAGTGAATGCCTAACCCTGTATTTAAACAGGGTGGAGCGATAAATACATTTCCGTAAGGTTCTCCCGCTTTTTGTGACCGTCAAGATGGTGGGACCAACATTTATTCATATCTTTATTGCAATGGGGTAATAACAAGTGAATGCTATAATAATACTTAAACATAACAATGAATTTGTAGTTCAGTAATAGTCGAGTGAATTTTATATTTCTATACAGTAATGCCCCGCTTTACGCGAGGGATACGTTCCGGAAAAAATCGCGTTAACTGAAATTCCCGCGACCATAAATAAGTTGATGACTACATTATGTTTATACGCACTCTTTCGCGTAATTTAATAATAAATTTGAATTTCGCGTTATAGTGAAACCGCGCATAACGGGGTCGCGTAAAGCGGGGTATTACTGTATAAAAAAGAAATTTAAAGTCCCACTATAATTACAATCATCTTTTCAGACTCCAATAGAGCTCTTTCACGGGCACCATCGTAAAGGTCTATTCCGGTAAGCTATTTCAGTTATTAAGCCTAATGTTTTTTAAAAAGAATTTTATTTTAGAGTTTTATAAATGTTCGTTTTTATTTTATACAAAAAATCTTATTTTACATTATTAATATAGATCGTTTGCTTCTAGTATTTCTGATAATTCTATTTTAAGAAACTCGCCAATCATAGCCTGTACATGAAATAATTAATAAAAAAAACTGATTTTTAATTCAGATAAAATAAAAGTAAACAACAATCCATAGATCATGAATATATAACACTTACTAAGACAGACAAATTAATTAATATTAAATAAAAATTATCTAACCTAATTATTTTACCTAGCCATATTTTACAAGTTGACGAGTTTCTTGTGGTATTCTTCTCGTTATACGCCTTTCCGAAGCCATTGTAAAGTCGAAAGATGAGCAAGCGCACGCCTTTAGTGCTTATTAGAGATGTGCCGATTATGACTTTGGCCGACTAGCCGACTAGCCGATTAGTCGGTTGTAAATAAGCCGACTAGTCGGCCGACTAATCGGCCAAGCCGACTACGGTTTAAGGGATTCCCGTGACGCTTCGTTTACAGCTGATTCGCTGCAATTTCAGTCACTACTGACATGTGGACAAATATAAATAACAAAAAAAGTTTTTTGAGTTTTACAGCTCACTAGTTTGACGATAGTTTCAAATATCATCACGCAGAATTGCAATATATGTCATTAAATATTATTTGATTTGTTTTTTAATTAAGATACTAATTTTGTTTGATAAATGTCATCAATATGTTTTCTTTACAAGGAAGTAACACATACATTTTATTGAGAAATGGACACAAAGTAACAAGCCGGATAGTCGGCTTTACCGACTAGACTAGTCGGAACATCTCTACTAATAATCGATTTTCATTTAATTTCAAGTGAAATGTGTAAATAAATTATGGCTAAAAATTATACATTAAAAAAACATTGTATTGTTTATACTTTTAAAGCAAACAAACATAAAAAAGTTGATAATAAAAATGTAAAGTAAAAAAATCATAAACAAAGAATAAAAACCAATTTAAAGTTGTATCATTTTGAACATATTCATAAAAATCCGGCTACTCTACATAACAGAGCACGCGAACGACTCGTCCCCGCGGTTATAATAAAGTTTTCTACGCGTTTTACTACTTTGTCTTTTCTAAATGTACTCCACAATCCAACATTAATAAGTCCACGTAACCTCTTACATAAAATTACAGTTTAAACTACACGAATTAAAGTCGAAAATTCCGTATAAGGAATTGGAGACTTAAGCTCTTTTGCTGTTAAAGGAATGAAAATTTGTAACATCATAATGTTAAGGTCGAGATCCATTGCTCGGAAAGCATACGCGGATGACAAAAGTTTGTCCAAAGATTCGGCAATGAACGAACAAGTTTTGAGGATCAAAAGTTTTGAATAATTCTCAACAGGCGTGGCCTTACATCCTGTCAAAGTTGGTAGCGATCTTCGCGACCGCGTTTATAGGTTTTTCTTCCAAAAAAACGTTGTCATGTTTGAGGTTTCTGTAATATTTATTTGGTGCCACCGAAATGTATAAAATTTATGACGCTCATTCTGTTAAAACACGAATAGATATTTGCTTTTTCATGTAATATTATTTATGGTTTATGATCACACCCTATGATACTCTACTAAGACAAGAACTCCGGGATTTACCATCATTGTACCGCACTCCATCTAATATTCAATTAGAGTCCGGTCGAAATTCCGACCTCTTAAAATGCAAAATTCTTCTTAATTTATAGTTACGTGAAAGCTAAACATCATCAATCTGCCTTCCACTCTCAAAGAAAAAAATATTCTTTAGTTCTTCAGGGACGATTTTTTTAATGCTAGAACTATATTACTTAATTGTTTTACCATTACCAGTGTAGCCAAAATTAAAAAATAAATTACTTCTCTTATTCATATATATTATTTTTTGTAATAAATAAATTGTTAAAGGAAAATTATTTAAAATTATTTTGCTTATAATTTCCGCTACATTAAGTCGATGAAGGAAAATAACCTCCACCGACATTCAATAACTCGTCTCGACCCGTTTCGCCACTTCACGTGGCATCATCAGGGTACGTGAAGTGGCGAAATGCGTCGAGACAAGTTATTGAATATTGGTGGAGGTTATTTTCCTTCATCAACCTAATGCAGCGAGAATTATAAGCAAAATAATTTTAAATAATTTTCCTTTAATATGGATTTCCGCAAAGTAACGCCTGAAACAACCAATTAAAATAATTTGTTATCAAATATTTGTCATATTTATTATTGAGAGTAACTATAATTATAAAAGACTAAACGTCCACATGTAACCCTTGGGAAGACGAAAACTAAGCTAAACGCATTAACATACAAAAAAAACCATATATACCATCTCAAAAGCTAAACCCTACATTTGAAGAGGGAATCAGTAAAAATTTGCATGAACAGAAATGGTACGGGCGTCTACGGAAGGTGTAAACATGGAGGTAGGAGTTGAAAAAGGAGAGGAAACTCACTAACGGCCAGTGAAACGAGGTTAATAGCTAACAGACCTTGAAATTTCGACCTTGAAACAACTTAAAGGCGCTCTACTCTATTTTGCACTTGGTTTTTTCGTAGTGTTCGAAATTTGTTAGCAACAGACTGGCATCCGCATTACAGTTACTAAATAGTATTCGTTTTAATAATTTTAATAACTTTCGTTCCAATATATATTGTCTAGGTTATGTCTAGGTTTGTTAATTGTTTAAATAAATAAATAAAACATTTTATAATTTATAATTGTATCACTTTATGAAATAAAATTAATATTTTAATTAATAATTTAAGCACGTATAATTATTACGGTAAAATAGACTAAACAAACAAAAACCGTGTCAACGGAAATACGTACATGAGCGCATACTTATTTTAAAAGAAATATGTATATAAATAAACTAATTAATGACCTATTAAATCGCATTAGCCCTCTGGGCTTAACACGTAAGCGCAACAATATTCTTGTGTTTCCTCTAATAGTGGCGTTACTTGAATCAGGTTAATCAAAATAAAGGCAATTGGAAACCGCATAGTCTTTTTATATTAGTATGTAATGAAACTGTGTATTTTAATATTTTATAATTATTAAATGTCCCACTGCTAGGATAACAGGTAGAGCAAGTGAAAATAAATTCTAGAATTGCTGCCCTGTTCTGTAGAATTATAAGAATAACAAATTCGATAAATAGAATTAATTAATAATACAATCGGACCAAATACATAGAACAGGTCAAAATCTAAAGGTCGAATAGGCCCATAGCTGGGGAAACTCGCTAACGGCCGGTAAAAGTGTTATATTGAATGTTCCTCGGGACGGGAAGTGGCGAAGCGAAACGAGCTTTAAGCATGACACACTGGATATAGGCTATTTAGCTTGTACAAAAAGAATACCAATTTGACATTTTTTATTTGTTAGATAATCTAGTGGACAGTATACACTAGACTTGATTATTAAACAATGTATTTTAAGCGAATTCCATCAAATCGCAAGCCAATTCGTTTCCATTAGTCGCTAATACATCGCTTTATGACGTCACGCACGCGTTCACACCCTAACTCATGTCTTATTCATAACACTCACCAGCTAAATGATGCTATAAGATAACATGACATACTAACACTGATTTAACCCATTACTCCCCACTGTCCTATTTTTAAGACACTATATTCAATTTCTTTTTAAACCCATTAAGAGTTTAATTTTTATTGTTTCTGATGAAATTACAGTAATACCCCGCTTTACGCGACCCCGTTATGCGCGGTTTCACTATCACATTTCGCGCTCAATTGCCCCGCACTACGCGAAAGAGTGCGTATAAACATAATGTGGTCATCAACTTCTCTATGGTCGCGGGAATTTCAGTTAACGCGATTTTTTCCGGAACGTATCCCTCGCGTAAAGCGGGGCATTACTGTAGTATTTTTATACTATTTTTCTGATGAAATAATTTTTTTCCGCTGAAAAAAATATTTACATAATTTTAAAGTAATTTTTTCAAATTGATAATTTTTGTTGCCTCAAGAAAAGCATTATGTACCGATTTTATATACCGTAAAAGAAAACAGTAACCAACTTCAAAGTACATAAAACTGATTCAAGACTTCTACCAAATATATATAACATATCCCCATTGTCATATTTACAGGACAGGCTGACTGAGCGTTAAAGAATATTTTCAATTTTTTTTTGTCATATAATTTTTCTTAACGTATTATGAACATAATTTAAAGATTTTCTATATTTTCATTAGTTGTAATCATTCTTGTATATATCGTCGGGCCCTACTAACATGGTAGAATCTTCAATATGATCATTTTACAGGAGAGCAATTTGTAATCGTTATTGTGCATAGTTTATTCGTGTAGTTCATTGTTGTATTGAGTATTTTAGAAATCATTGCGAAAATTTTATCAAAATATTAGTTATACCTACATAAACAGATATTCATTAGACCCGATGATATAAGATATCGAAGTAATTAATAATACAACAGCGTGATCAGCGCCTTATTTCAGAATACAACCACAAAATGACCATGAAGGATGGGAACGAAGGCACTTTATGCGTTCTGAAAGAGGCGACACAACATCTGACCAGGGCGGAAATGTAACATGAATACCACACTATACCACTATTGGACCACAGCAAACAATTACTATATAAAACTATTGATAAAATATTAAAAATGTAACAAATTGATTACATTGTCATAATACGTCATTAAATCAAATTAATCGTTTGGTCGTCCCTAAAATTCTTGCAGCGTCCAATCACGTTTGTATTGATTAATTAATATAGTATTTATATTTATATTTTTATTGTAATAATTTCCTTGTAGCTACACCTTAAAGTCAATCCACGATAGCGATTACAGTTATCTTGAATTACGTATTTAGAAATCATTATTTGATAAGAACAACTTAGTTACTATCTACGAATAAATATACTTACTTGTACAATTTTACTAGTAACAGATTATTTAAAATATGTTTGTCTCTTTCTAGTGGAACTTAAATAAGATAAGAATGAATGAAACAAAACATGATTTAACTAATGCTTTTAAGAGTGTAATTGTTGATTTATTTAGTCTTTTATTTCGCCTGACATATGTTGACTTAGAGCGTGATCCTTGAACGGAGACTGCTGTTTTGTATCTATGGTATATGTCTGGATCAAACGAGTGTATTGTTCTTAATTAAAAATACAGTAAACCCCCTTATAACACGGTAGACTGATTCCGCGTTATAGGAAAACGCGTTGTACGAGCTCATAATACCTCGTATAACGCGCTTTGTACAATTTATTCACATTTAACTTATCTTTTTAAAGGGAGTTTAAATCGAATATTAATGAAAAACTATGTTATGAACGATATATGTTAAAACAAACGCGAAATTGATTATGAATTGAACAAATCATTATAAATTTCACAGTACATAAATATAACATCTGAAATTCCCGCGTAATATGAAAACGCGTTATAAGAGTACCGTATAATAGGGGGGATTACTGTAAATTGAATTTAAAAACGTCGTTATAACCTAAAATGGAGTTCAAAGCAAATTCCCTGGATTTTATTGTACCTAACTGAAATGAGGTCGACGATGTCCTGTCGACGGAATTCTAATTTATTTTGGCCATTTAGACGTTTGCTGGATCTCCCTTTGAAGTGGGGTATAATTAGAAATCGTTCGGAATGTGGTATTTAGATTGCTTATAATTTGTTTTATATATTTTTTTCTAGAGTACTCTTTTGACAGAAACTAGTATTACCTCTTTAAATTATTACCACGTACAAGCTATGTTACTGGATTTAGGTGTAAAATATTCAATTTTGAGTAATTTTTTTTTTATTGTTTCTGAGATCTTTTTAAATTAAATTATTTTAATAATGCTTTAAGAGTATGTAAAAAAGATTATATGCTACGTCATTGATATTATCACAATTGCACATATGATAGTAAAAATCACAAATCAATCGTCCAATGTGATATGTATTTTAAGACATATCCACAGTCTATGTGGCGTAGTGTATTAGGTTCTTGCTAGAAACAGATATTTATTCGTAAAAATAGACTACATAGGACAATATAATTGTGGTCGTAACATCATAGTCATAAAATACGGTAATTTATAAATTATGCAAGCACACTGCAGTTGCCACCTTCGCATAACGCATATGCGAGCGCATAGCAACAACGAGGTATAATTAAGACCTGCGTTTGGTTAATACTGACTGGCAAACAGTCCTTTTCGCTAATTTGGATCTAATTAAATTAAAAGTAATCAAAAACAAACGTGATAGTAATCCGAATAGAATAGTTTTTAATTTATAATAATTTTTTGTAGGTACATTTTTGACATATGACCAAAGTGGCGGACAACTGCTAGCAATATATGGAAACAGTTTTAAAAAACAATCTCCACAAGCACTTCCTAAATAAACAGAAGAACAAGATTCACTGATAACTTAATTATTTAGTATATTTTGTAATGAAATGAAAATAGTTTATTAGAATAAGCACTAAAGCTCATCGTTAGACTCCACCATGACTTCGGAAAGGCGTATGACGAGAAGAATACCATAAGAAACTCGTCAATCATTGCCTGTACATAAAATAATAATAATAAAAAAGTAAAAAAAAATATCTTATTCAATTATCTATATTATTATATTATATTTATTAGTGTAATTATTTATTAATAACCCAAATTATTTGTGTATTATTTTGTATTTATTTTTATTATTTCATTTTTATTAACGTCACCGCTCACATCTCCCAAAGGTTAACTGGCAGAAAATGCCTAAAGATCGCCTTTTGTGATTTTGATCAATAAATAATTTATCATTATTATTATTATCAAAGATCCACTATGCCGGCTTGATAAATTGATTAGTGTCTGTGAGAATATTTTTCTATCTGAATGTACAAACACACTCTTTGATATACAACCGACGCATTGTAATTCATAACTAAGTTCCAGTTGTCACTTCATTAACATACTAACTCGCACATTACAGGGCTAATCTAAACGAAACATTAACTGCATTATACAGAGTGTACTGTCTAATATATAGGGTGTTACGTTGAATAAACATGAGGCCGTTGTTTGACATCAACGGAGTCCGAGAGTTGGTTTACTCATAAAACGAATTATAATCTTTGAATCGTTATTATTTTATTAAAGACATCAGATGTCTAATAAAGACAATTCTGCCAATGTCGAGTATTCAAACAACATTCCAATAGGAAAATATACAATTTTAATAAGTGTCAAAAAATTATTTTTTTTTTTTTGATAGTTCAATCACATTAAACTAGCGATTTTTAAGTTTAGATTTTTTAAATAGAAAAATAAAATTAATAATAATGGACTAATTTGGTTTAATCTCTCACTGGCACTTAGAAATTACAAAAACAAAAAAAAAAACAAAATTCTACATTTGATTTTTTTAAAAAAAAAACATCAGGAATTTACTACATGCTAAGACGTATTTATTATTCTCAAACTTAAGGCGAAGATTCTTCTGACATTATATTAATGTCAATAGTGCATTTTACATTGAACTAGCTAACCCGGCGTACTTTGTTCCGCCTTAGAGGCAATAAATAAGCAGATTATGGATTTTATTAAGTTCACTTTTTTATTAGGAAATACTATTTTTAAAAATCAAGTATACGTCACACGGGAACGCGATCGAACGGGTTAAAAAGTATCCTAAGTCCTTCTCCCGGTTCTAAGCTACCTCCCCACCAATTTTCAGCCAAATCGGGTCTTGAGTTATAAATAGTGTAAAACTAACACGACTTTCGTAAAATAGAAATTCACACGACCTTTCAAAATTATAAATATAGATAGATTATTGTTTTCCTTTGTTTTTTACAATGCATTAAAATCACATACCTCATTGGTGTTCCACCGATGTCGATGTGTTGAAAAATGTTCTGCACGAGGCAGACTCTCCAGGTTTTCAGGAAGTTTGATTGGTTCGCCATCTGTAAATTAAAAAAAAAACTAAAAAAATCTTCTTTATTTATCGAACATTTTTCCGTACCTAGTAACAATTATATACGTTCATACACAACGACTTGATATTATTCTACATAGACACTGTAGGTCTGTACACACACACGTCTATCATATCCTTTAATCCACGCATGTCCTAGACTACAGACTCTCGGCTTTTTGAAATATTCTTCAGAGTAACTAGCTACAATAATGTTCCTATATAGGTAGGTATATACTAAAAATATGGGTTCCAAATTAATCAAGAATACAAGTTTAATATCGACTTCGCTTCGCAACTCACGCACCGTCTTTCGCCGATATCCGACAACCCCTCCCGTCTCTTCCCTTCCATTCCCCTCTCTCGTTCTGTCTCATCTTTCATCTCTTTCACACACTTACATTCCGTTTCAGCCTAACCCACATATAGTATGTAGCTAATTGACTAAGTGACCATGTGTTTTAAATTAGTTTTTTATAATTATAATTGATTGAAATAACAATGTGAAAAATAGACGAAGGTTTATTTTGTTAATTTTATTTTACACTTATCTATGATTTATGTTGCTATCGATACGTTTGACGAAGGTTACCCAGCGGCGGGCGGTTATCTTCCTCGAAAGAAAATTGGGTAATTTTTTACACTTCCATTATAATTTATCGATATTATTTTAACGTATTCCGTTTAGAAAATAACGTTTTTTATGACGCGTAAATTAAATAAGTCAATAAATGGCCATTGGGTTAAAACTTCTAGAGAAGGCATGTTAAAATACACACATAACTAAGTACTTTTCTTCTCGTCTATAATTTTTACTTAATTACTTAATTTATGTATTATTACGAATTATGTAGATACATGAATTATTATTGACTTTTTTTCTGAATGAAAATTCAGTTTTATTTCTGTTATTTATTTTATGTACAGGCTATGATTGACGAGTTTCTTGTGGTCTTCTTCTCGTCATACACCTTTCCGATTATACAATCTGACGATCATTTAGCTAGCTGTTACCCGCGGCTTCGCTCGCATTTAAGTCATTAAATAAGTATCAGAGATCGTTTCAATAGAAATGAATCAATATGATTCCAAACAGCTGAAACTATAGTCAGTTGGAAACTATAGTAAAAAAATAATAATTATTTTTTAATAAAAAGTATCCTATGTTACTTCTAGTACCTCCAAAAATATGTGTACAAAGTTTCATGATGATTGGTCAAGTAGTTGTGTGAAAACGTAACAAACAAACTCACATTCACATTTATCATATTAGTAGGGATAATGGTCTATTGTCTTCTATTAATCGCCGGGCTATTAACACAGTAGAATATATTAAACCTCAATTTAACAGGAGCTTTCATATTTTGAAGGTATTTCACAACAATATCTTAAGAAGACGCAGCGACATATTTCACTCAGTAGTAAAGAGATTATTCATTGAAAATACGTTCGCTTAATAATATTGCTAATGTCAAACTAGTTCGGAATAGAATACGAAATTTCTGAGCGAACTTAATTGACAGTTGGATTACTATAACAACACTAATGGGCGTAAATCAATCGAATTTGATACATTTCCATATATTTCGAGATTAGCTTAATTTATTAGTATTCCAAGAGTATTCCGTGTGGTAATTGAAGAACACTTTTGTGATTTATAACTATTGTTTCCAACTGACTATAGTTTCAGCTGTTTGGAATCATATTGGTTTATTTCTATTGAAATGATCTCTTATACTTATTTAATGACTTAAATGCGAACGAAGCCGCGGGTAAAAGCTAGTAGTATATATTTTCGTAGTTGTCACACACTGAACTACCTAAATCCAAGTTTGCATTCAATCAAAAATAACGAAAAATATAAAATTTATATTTTTAAAACTTTAATTAAAACCCATACTCTATTGAACACCATAAGTGACAGATCACAAGGGTCATTTCATTATTGTAGCAAAGTAATCCGCTGGTCTGGAAAAATATCCTGGGTGGATGCGTCTGGGATTGCTTGTATCCAAAAAAGAAGTAATCTCTGGTTGGACTGTTGTCCAAATACTCGACATTGGCAGAATTGTCTTCATTGGATATCTGAGGTCATTTAAACAAAGGAGAAGATTATTGTAATTTGTTCATAGTTAATGGTTTAGATAAGTTACAGCAACAATCGATTAAAATATAAAATCCTAATGCACATGTATTTTGACAATACTAGTATGGAAAAATGTGTTAAAAGTTAGTTATGTAAATCTGAGAGAGATAATCAATCAAATTATTTTTACTAGAAGAGAAAATGTACAATAAAATTTCTTTTCGTAACCACCAGAAGAACATAAATTAGGTAAACACCATCTGGAGTCAGTGTAAATATTTTCACTTTTAAAAAATTCACGTAGACACGAAAGACAAGCAAACTGTGACCACAAACGAGGTGAGAATTTTAGCGACATTTGCCAAGAATTTTTGCAGCGTTTTCTGCTTTTATGTAGGGATGTACTTTTGACACAGACAGACGCTTTGTGTGTTTAACGATATAAGATGAAATGAAAATAGTTTATTAGCATAGGCACTAAAGGCGTGCGCTTCCTCATCATCAGACTCTACCATCAGTTCGGAAAGACGTATGACGAGAATACCACGAGAAACTCGTAAAAATAAGTTGGCCTATGTTAAAATTTAATTATAAGCCATCAAATTTCAGTTTAAAAAATTTTATTTACACACATTCCTAATTATAATTAGTTGTTTCAGGCGTTACTTTGCGGAAATCCATATTAAAGAAAATTATTTTGCTTATAATTCCCGCTACAACATTCAGTAATTTGTCTCGGCGCGTTTCGCCACTTCACGTATCCTGATGATACCACGTGAAGTGGCGAAACGTGTCGAGACAAATTACTGAATGCTGTAGCAGGAATTATAAGCAAAATAATTTCCTTTCATTCCTAATTAGTTTTCAACTTATAAAATGTATTAAATATAAACCAGAAACCAATCACTTTACGATGATCAGCCAACGAACCAATGTTCTGAGTTACTTCTTTAAAAGCATGCGAATTCTATTGGTTGATTTTAAACGATATATGAATTGATACCATTAAGTATATCGTATATTTATTGGTTTTCACACAAATATACTCTTATGCTATCAGAGAGATATTTAGAAACAAAAATAATAGTCAAAGAAACAACAAAACAATTTATTTCCCTTCTTATTATTTATAATTACATAATTAGTGCTTAAAAACTAAAATTAAATTCGTCTGCTACCAAAAAAACATGACAGGCTTAAAAAATAAAATGGCCGCTCATTTATTTACTGCAATCGTTGTATTTATTATAATTTCTATTATGAAATTTTTCACAGCCTTCAATTAATTAAAATTCCTCGAAATAATATTAGATTCATATTGGATGTACTAAAACGCATATATATAAATAGTTTATTGACTTGTATTATTCTTTCCTAGTTGTGCGACAGAGACAACGACAACCACTTCGGTTTCACTTCGGCTCCCGCTCGGATTCGCTTCGTCACTAAATAAATAAATATTTTCATAGTTGTCACACATTCATAAATATGTCCACACTGAACTACCTAAATCCAAGTTTGCATCCAATCAAAGAAATGGAAAATATAAAAGATTTATATTTAAAAATAATAATAATTAAATAGGAATATTAATGTCATTATTCATTTAAAAATTAAATTATTTTTAATTACTCAAGAGAAATCATTTTCAATGTTAGTAAAATATTACATCAATTTTGTACTAATACATTATTTATTCTATCACCAAGTACCAGTGATGTCATTTATTTAATCTTCTCTTTAGGACTTCTCTTTGGCAAGACCAAAGCAACAGTCTTCTGTAACAATTCAGTAAATATCAACGTCCCAATAAATACCAGTAAAGTACCAAACCAATGTCCGAACGTGAAGGGATTTCTAAAATAAATTATTGAAAATAATAAAGAAACAAATTTTCTCAAAGTAACTGTCAAAGTGACTACTAGGGATGCGCATTCCGTTGTCAAAACATAGACAGCGCTTATACATAAACCCTGAGTGACAACATAGAGGACCAACCACCAAACTTGAATTGGCAAGTTAAAACCAAACATAACCATCGGCTCTGTTAGTGTAGCTAGCTTCAAATGGTGCCATAAATTCCCAGCCGATGGAAGCCAAACCACCAGAGGCAGTAAATGAGCATAATACAATGCCTCCCAAGGATGTTTCCCGAATTCTGAGTAAAGCGATTCCTGGAAAATCCCCATCCGAGCTGATACGAACAAAGCAAAAGTTAATACTGCTATTCCCAAACACCACCAGAGCCAATCTATGAATTTCAGCTTAGCTTCCTCTGCTGCATCTTCATGGGTTTCTCTCTGCCCCTTCACATCACCGCTGGACTGAATTGTGCATATGGCTATACCAACAGAGATCATTATTACTGCTACATATTTAAGCACGGGGTATCTCTTCTTTAATATCCAAACACCCATAGCCATATTAGCCATCAGGGAACCCGCTCGGAATATCATATGCAAAGGCATGGATATGTTAAAAGCGAACGCTAAATTATTAGCAACGCTGCTCGTCCAGAAGAATCCAACAAGCAAAAGATACTTCTTAAATGGGATCTTCCTCTCTGCAGTACCAAATTTACCAACAGTGCAGAACCCGACGCAAGCGATGAACATGAACTGTAGGAATGTAACTAGATTTCCAGCACCAGGGTCTTCCCTTACAACTAACTCCAAAAAAATTACATTGGAACAACACCCAATAAACACAAATGCTATAGCCAAAGCAGCTTTCCACTCCATTTTTCAACCTGAAATAAAAAGAAAACATAAAAAGGAATTCCGATACCGGGAATCGAACCCGAGCCTCCTGGGTGAGAGCCAGGTATCCTAGCCACTAGACCATATCGGACACTGACGGAGCAGCTCAATTTTACAATTATTTATTACTGAATATTTTATATTATTTAACAATTAAAGCCGGTTAATGAAAAACCATTATATTATTTGTTTATCATTATGATAAACATTTTTATTCCTTTATAATAATTGTACAACAAACACCAAGCAGTCTCAGAACGATATTCAAAACACAATACTTACTTTTTATGATTGATTTCAGTGATATTTACATAAATACCTCAAAATGCTCGTTTTATATAACACAATAAATACACATATAATCACAATTTTAATTATAATACATCAACAAACGAGCAATCTACATGGCCCAAGACGCACGTGTGCGTGCTGCCAATTCAAAAGACTTGAATTGGACTTGTTTGTGTGCGTGTGACAATGGCCTCGAATGATAGTGCGCATGCGTAGTCCGGTTCTGTCGATAAAACAGTCTTACATTTATAATAGTAAGAATTATAAATAGATGGCGCTCTAAATTTTTTTTCATTGTTAGTAATTTATTATTACTTTTATTGATATTACTATTATTTATCGTAGAATATTAAAGATAAATTTGTAGTTGAGAACGGAATCTATAATATAACAGCCAGATACTTTCCTCTTTCATCGAAACAATATTATAGCAGTGGTGGGACTCGTAATAAAGTAGAATTTATAGGCACTTTATTATAATAACTGCCTTTTATATAGCTCAGCCGGTGTAATAGCTTCCCGAGTTAGGTTACCTATAGGTTAGGTCTTGTTAGGAATCTGACTTCAAGGCTTTATAGCCGAGAAATAACGAAAACACGTAAACTATGTGATCTTTTCCTTAGATAATGAGATTTCTTTTAGGTACATAAACGCCTGAATATTTTAAATAGCTATAGATAATCTCACTCGATTAGGTAAATGTATAAAAGTAGTAACAATATACTTTTAAATGCATCGCAATGGTTTATTTATTACAAAAGGAAATATTCTTTTAAAGGAAAAAGAGCAAATTCGATGCGTGCATTGAAGTGTCCGTAATACAATTAGAGATCAGTCGGTGAACATGAATGCGGCCTCGCATCACACAAGGAATTTTTAGTGAATGGGCGAAAATTCTAGAAAACCTCTGACATGCAATTTTATTCAAATCTATAGAGAATTATTAGTTATTTTTATTATTGTTATTTATTCACTTCCTTTTATATTATACATTAATTAATGAGTGCAGATAACGAAACTTAACCCTGTGAAATTATTTTACGAAGTGCTACAAAGTTTATTGTGGTATTCTTCTCGTCATACGACTTTCCGAAGCCTTTGTAGAGTCTAAGAATGAGCAAGCGCACGCCTTTAGTGCCTATGCTAATAAAAAAAATCATATCATTTCATAAACAAAAGGGAATCATTTAAAAATAATTTATTCTTAATTATTTTAACTCAATAATGTATTTTAAATTTAATTTATGATATTCTAAAATGAATACCGTGAAAATAGCAGCTTAACACTTTAGTTATTTTTATTATCATTGTTTCCGTCAATATCGGTTATAAAAACATCAAATTTTGGTTTGCACAATGTAATTGAATTTAAAACGCGTACCGCTCAATTCCCTCGTTGAGTCCAATATTGAATTAACGTCGGCATTTTAACTGTTTTTATTAGCTATAAAGTAATCTGAACAAATATGTACATATATATGTTAAGTAAGTAAGTGCAATACATAACCTAAACATTGTAAATTAGCTTAGAAATATATAATCCATGTTACATATGAAGGATGTTTGTCGTGTATTTTGTTTTTTATTGTGATCATGTGAGTGTTCGCAAACAACGATTTTCAAATGGATACAATGATAGAATAAGAAACGATCGCGGTGTCGTGAACGGCAAAGGAGATATCTGCATCCCTTTCACACATGCCTCAACGTCCGACACGATAAAAATATAGTTATCCCTTTCGAATGATTGTTACTTTTAGTCCAAAGTCCAATCTATATAGATTTGAAGATTGTCAACTGTACAAGCAGCTGACTATGACTTTGAAATCTATTAAAGCTTAACTGAGCGTTCTTAAAGCGAAGTTAAGAACCGAGTTAAGAAGAACTCAAATGACCACGGGTTGGATTAACGACAGTATAATAGGTATGTGAATATTTGTAGTAAAATATTATTAAACACATGTTTTTTTGTAAATAGCTTTAGTGGCCTTGTATTATAAATATGGCGGCCTCTTTCAGGAGGTAGATTTACATAATTACTCATGATTTATTAAGCGAATGTTAATTTTTAAAATAACAATTTATTACATAAACAGTTTGGATTATTGTTCATAATATATTCGTAATTTACAATAGTGGCCCAACATATGAACACACTAAGCTAGAGTTCGTTCCTTGAACAGAGAGAGGTGATACCATAAAGAAACGTGCTGACTAGGCATTTCGATTCTGACAGCTTAAAAAGACGAAGGTAGTCCTCTGGATTGACAGAATACCCTTCGTACTTTAAAAATAAAAATTTTGTTTCAGAACCACTTTATATGCGAGTATTAGTAGAACCGACTTTAAATTAACTTTTGAAACACCTATAATGAAAGATACGCCCTAATATCTATATAACTAAGTCCAATTCTATGGACAAAATCAAAAATTGAATTTCACATAGCCCCATAGCGCATATCAAATCAGAATTTACAAAGGTTTCGAAAAGACATAACAATTTTACCAATCATAGCCTGTACGATATATTGTTAATAAGCTCGTAGGTACATTTTTGGTTAATTTGTAACTTTTTTTTAATATTAGCCCAGCATATGACCACACTCCGCCTGATGTTAAGCTAGAGTGCGGTCCATGAGCATAGACAACTGTTACCACAGACAGATGTCCACTATGCCGACTTGAGGAGACGAATGTGCTCTGTCAAAATCAACAGGGCACACTCCTCTCGTTATCCCGGCTACTTCCAAGCTGATCCCGAAACGCGACTAGGTCACTTCACGGGTGTTCCGCTTGAAAGTGGTGGTACTTCCCCAGGACAGCATACTGGGCTAATGCCATCATCAGACTGCCTACCACTCTTTACTTCTTCAATTAATGTAAATAAAGCTAATACCTAAGCATATACATATATATCATACATCTCAGTTAATCTCGGTCAAGACATTGCACTTATTTTATTCCTAGAAACGGCATTAACATATAAGTTAGGAAGCAATTCCAGACGTAGATAGAAAATACAATATAACCTTCCTTGTTCGGAGAACATTCGAGCAATTTATCGCCTCAGCTACATCCAGTATTGAGAGATCAGCCGACTCGTTTCGACACCTCTACGTGATCGCAATACCTAAATATCTAGTGTCTATACGTACCTATTTATACGCATACTATATAACTCTTATTGACGGAAGTATTATATATATTTTTGTGTGTCAGGATTATTTAAAAAAAAACATCTGTAAGGTAAATATAATTATACCTGCTTCTTCCTCTGCCATCACCTTATTCTCTGCAAAATCGTAATATGAATATGCAGTCGATATATGCCAATTAAGTCCATCTTACCTTTGATGTTAAATTTTAATAAATAAAGTTTAATATACTTTTATCTATAGAATTTAATAATAATAATAATAAATCCTTTATCGCTTTAAGAGTAGGTATTATAAAGCACATACAAAACATGAACTTGCGATCTTATCACTAAAAATAATTTCTGCCTAATATACATATATATAACCCACACAACATGAGTTTTATGATAAGGACTACATAAACATACAAACTTAAATTTCAAAGTGCCTTGAAAAGGATAGAGATAGGGAAAAGAAGAAAAGAGAAGAAAATAGAACTTGGAATTGTTGCGCAGAAGTTTTGTATTTTACAAATACAGATTTTACACTAAGCCCTTATGTTAACTATAACGAAATGTTATTAATACAGACTCCAGAAAGAAATCATTATTGTATCCAAAACAATCCTAAACATCCCTAAAATAATAGACCCTAACTAAATCCATACTAAGAACATTCATTTTCGACTAATGGTCACGGAAACTTCATATCACGCGATCCGTGTAACATTGTTAGGATTTGACATACATATATATACCTACTTAATTACAGCCACGTAGGTATATTTAGAGAATTATAAAGATCGGGAGTTAAAGAGATTTTTTGTAAATATGTCAAAAACTACTGCTAACATGATCAGACGACTCAATTTTTTTATCAAAATCATTATGTTTTATATCTAAATATATATAACTCAAAGGTGACTGACTGACATAGTGATCTATCAACGCACAGCCCAAACCACTGGACGGATCGGGCTGAAATTTGGCATGCAGGTAGATGTTATGACGTAGGCATCCGCTAAGAAAGGATTTTAATCAATTCCACCCCTAAGGGGATAAAATAGGGGATGAAAATTTGTATACATCTTATTAGATTTTCGACTGATTGAACTGAAATTAAAAATTGACAGATATGTGGTTAATAACTGGAGCAAGTTTTCAATTATGACCCACGACAGGAATGGTGATAACTACTTAACACACGTTAAACAAAAGTAAAGCCACACAAACTAAACCTAATTAATAATAATACTTCTTAACGCGAGCGAAGCCGCTGGCAAAAGCTAGTTAATAAATAAATATGTATATATACATCTATTAATATCGCCGTAAATATGTTATTTATTATTTTGTATTATATAAAAGTAGTGTACTTGATTGCTATTCGCTAAACACGGCCGCCATCTTGAATTTTGGAGTGAGAAGAACGGCTCTCGTCTATGGAATAGTGATATTGTTAACCCGTATTGAAATTGAGCCCAATGTTACCTTGTTATATGTACTTTGGTTGCTTTGTAACATAAAACTCAACAATAAAATAAATTTATAATAATAGTGTGAAGAGCAATTTCTAAAAATGTCTGTAGTTAAAGGACTGAATCCACATAGTGGAAGATAACCATTCGCCTATCTCTATGCAATTTGCTTTCAAACGTGTTTTCTGCAGAGATAATAGGAAAACTATTTTATGACTACACTTTCATTACATTGAAATTTTCTATTCCACGCTTCTTAAGGTCAGGTCACATATTATAGCGCGTACAATACGTAGAAATGTCATCGTAACATTAATAAATTGTTTTTTAAAATAAGCGTGACTTTCTCTTCCTTGTCAGCCAGCAACGTACATTGAAATTTAATTATTGTTATACTTATGTTCTTTTTCTTAAATTGCAATCCAAGCAATCTGACAATTATTAGTGTATTGTTGTGTAATTAAAAAAAACAATTGAAAGACTTATTTCAAAGTTTAAAATAACGACGCTAAAGCGATGATCTCTACTTGAAAAAAAGGTTAACTTTTTCTTTCGGATTAAACGACGTTATTAAACACAAATTGTACATTCAAGTAATGATCAGGTGATTACAGATCGAACTCAGATATATCCGAAGTTTCGTGATACGACCGTCACTTCTGTAGTTTACGTGAATTTTGACATATAAGGCCGTAAAAAGTCCTGTCAATTGTCCGTAAAGTAAGCATGTCGCTGTCAAACGTCCGTATTTTTATTCGAAGTACGTGCACCAGAGTAGCCCGCCTGAATACAATCTTATGATAACTAGCTTTTGCCAGCGGCTTCGCTCGCGTTAAGAAGTATTATTATTAATTAGGTTTAGTTTGTGTGGCTTTACTTTTGTTTAACGTGTGTTAAGTAGTTATCACCATTCCTGTCGTGGGTCATAATTGAAAACTTGCTCCAGTTATTAACCACATATCTGTCAATTTTTAATTTCAGTTCAATCAGTCGAAAATCTAATAAGATTTATACAAACTTTCATCCCCTATTTTATCCCCTTGGGGGCAGAATTGATCAAAATCCTTTCTTAGCGGATGCCTACGTCGTAACATCTACCTGCATGCCAAATTTCAGCCCGATCCGTCCAGTAGTTTGGGCTGTGCGTTGATAGATCACTATGTCAGTCAGTCAGTCAGTCACCTTTGAGTTTTATATATATAGATTAATTGTTTCAGGCGTTACTTTGCGGAAATTCATATTAAATGAAATTAGTTAAAATTATTTTGCTTATAATTCCCGCTACAACATTCAGTAATTTGTCTCGACGCGTTTCGCCACTTCACGTGGCATCATCAGGATACGTGCGGTCGCTTCGGCTTCGCTTCAACGACTGATATTATGATATTATGATATTTGATATTATGAATCTTATGTTATTAGTATTTGTTAATCGATCATTAAAACTTGCCCCAATCTATGCCAAATAGTAAAGCTTGAGGTCGTGAGTATAAACGTAGAATTTAAATTAACAGCCTAACACGGAACCCGGTTAAAATTCTTGCCTATTGTACCTATGTGGTAATTGTTAATTCCGCCGCGCGCCACGGAATGTGCGGAGTGCAGCTGTAATTCTATTCGTACACAGGCACGTGCTCAAGAAATTATTTTTACCCATTATTTATTACGTTCTCTTAATTGATTTGTTATTGTAAAATGTTTATTTTAGTCAGTATAAAGATAACAACGGTCTTTGTAGCATATCTATTTGTATTGGTTGGGTGGTGTATTTGTGGTGAAACGACCTTTTGACTGCTTTAATATATATTTGTACATTACTTGACTCATGCACGTTGCACTGACTCACCGACGACAAGTGACAGACCTTCTATTGACCAATCAGGAACAGGTTATGAGGCATATATAGCATTAATATTCATACACCACCTGTAACTTCCTCTATGCACCTCCTGAATTATTTTCTTTCTTCAGTTATCTCTCCAGACCGGTTAGCTGGTAGAAAATGCCTTTATTTGTGAAATTTTTACAAATTATATTATATATATATATTTTTAGTCATATACCCAAGCTACAATGTCCGAAATGGCACGTAAACTATTCACACAATTGCTCGCGTACACTACGGCCGTGAACAATAGAATGAAATGCATTTACACATTAGGGCGTGCTCTCACACATAACTCTAACCGTCGCTTATCACCTGCTATGTACAGTGTGGGCCTTAGAAATACAGACTGTATCATTTAAGATAAATTTTAGTCATATATGTTACATTAGACCACTTATTCTCAACCTTTTTTGTTTCGGCACACTTTTAATGATTTCAAAATTTGGCGGCACACAAAGAACAACAAGATAAGTTTAAAAATTTCTAAATCATATTATTTAATAATATTAACATTATTGTATAGGTATCGAAAATTAGTAGAGACTATATTATATTCTATTATTCTAAAATTTAAAAATTTTTAATTTAATTTTTCATTTTTGTTTACCATTTCATAACAAACAAATGATTAATCAAATAACTGATATTGAACTGTAATTTATAGCCAAATCAATCACATAAACAATTTATACATTACTTTTTCAACTTAGCATTATCAACGAAAACATCGGCATCGGCGTAGCGTAGACAAGATTACAATGAGTACTAAAGAATAATTTTTAAAAATATCACTAATTGTTTTTATACTGCTTGACTTAGGGTTAATTTTCTTCCATTAAGCTAGCATTAAAATAAACAAGGAGCTATTACAGTTGCTGCATATTATTAATTATTTAACACTAGATTTACCAGAGCAGTCAAAATGACTGGTCTTGCAAGATCAAATTAAAATTCCTACTGCGTGTGACATTTTCTTTAATTTTTCTAATGTTCTTTAAATTATAACAGAAGAATTAGTTTTATGAAATTTATTTTATATATATTTGTAACAAATATATACTTTTTTGGTTTTGGTAGAAATAGGTATATTTAAGCTGGTAAATCTAGTGTTAAATCATATATGTTTTGTATTATATTTTGTCAAGTCCGAATGTTCCAATACGAATTTACAGATGGTGTAAAACAATAAAGAGCAGTGGCGGCCTTAGGGGGTGGCGAACGGGGCAATCGCCCGGGGCCTCGCGCAATAACCCAACCAAATTAAAAAGATATAGAGTATATACAATGTGACATTGATAGACATGAATTGTACCAGGAACTGAATGTGTGTAATACCTAAACCAGATCTACTTTTGCGCACATACTTTTCACGAAGGACCTCGCAAAGATCTGCTGCCCGGGGCCTCGCATTGGTTAAGGCCGCCACTGATAAAGAGTTTTAAAGATCGTAGAAAGCGACTATAGTTATGGGTTTCGCGTAACCAGAAATCAAATTCAACTAATTTCACAATAGAAAATGCAAGTAAATAGTTTTTACCCTTTAGCTGTCATGTGATTGGTCAAAACCGTATCGTATTACTTAATAGCGTGACTGTTGCCTTCATTTCACATTTTTTTATCAAGATCTTTTCACATGTCACTACGCACTTAATGGCAGAATTCATATGAAATGGTGTGACCATTTGGAACTGTGGTAATAAGTTTTAAAATTTAATGAGACATGTCGGTCATAAAGTTGTTATTGAACATTTATTCATTAGTTGATTGTTTTGATTTTTATTTGACAAAATCAAAAACCTTTATTGTAGGATTTTAGAAAGCCATATAAATAAAATACAGTAATGCCCCGCTTTACGCGAGGGATACGTTCCGGAAAAAATCGCGTTAACTGAAATTCCCGCGACCATAGAGAAGTTGATAACTGCATTATGTTTATGCGCACTCTTTCGCGTAATTTAATAAATTTGAATTTCGCGTTATAGTGAAAACACGCATAACGGGGTCGCGTAAAGCGGGGTATTACTGTAATCACAAGAAACTCGTCAATCATAGCCTGTACAATATAATGTTAGTAGCTACATTCTCGCTTAGCTTTAATTAAGCATCTTTAAAAATGTAAATAAAGCTAGTACCTAAGTATATAAGCACACAAACATACACACAATCATCTCAGTCACACTAGGTTGTCATCAAAATACTGATTTATCTTATAATAAGCCTTTTTAATGAGCGTTTCTTTAATACGTTCCATAAAAAAAGGCGTAGGCAGAATTGTAAGTTGACATTTACTAGACCACGTTTATATCAGGTCAACACGTGCACATAACACGGGCAATATATTTGTATTTATTACAATTGTATATCAATACAACACCCTGTTAAGTCACATATATCATTAATAATATAACAGAATATAAATTAAAGTCATAAATCGATTAATTAATTACCATTCGTCGTTTCGAATTATTGAAATACTCGTCTATTGTGTGGAAGCATTTTGAAACTAACTATCGCTTCAATTTGTTTTTAATACGTTTGAAGTTTTCGTCGCATTCTATTACGTTCGGTCTTATATTATTATAGATATTTATGCACTCGATGTAATATTGACCGCAGTCCGCAAATTAAAGTTTTGTTTCTTGAATATCTAGGAAACAAATGAAGGTATATATTTTCAAAAAAAGAACATATATTAAAATGTTTATGGACATATATATGTGTATTTCATAAAGTATGGCTGCAAATATCACTTGGGCCTATATTTATGTTTCTGTAGTAACAATTGCCCTCGTTAATAAATCATAGTCTAGTTCGTAGTTTAAAATATCAAGGCAAAAAAAAGAATATAAACAAAGGTTAATTAGCTGATTTCACCAGTCTAATGTGTGTAGTAAATTTAACATTTTTCTCTTATTTTAGTATTTTATTTTATTTAGACCAGACATTCTCAAAGTGTGTTCCGCGGAACCCTAGGGCTAAAATACTGCAAAAAATACCTACCAAAGGGAGATTATAAGGTTACATCTAAATATTCCAACTAAATATTACGTAATATTACATTACAATATGATTATTCATAAATACATATAAATCAGTTTTTTATAATTATATTAAGACTTTTTCCTTCGCCAAAAAAGTTTGAGAACCGCTGGTTTAGACTGTAAAATTAAAAGAATGCAACAAAAAACCTAATTTCAAGTGTTACAATTATCATAAGAAACACTTCAGTTGCATTTTTGTTATCAAAAGTTAGTTTGTTTATTTGAAACCGTAAAAAGTTCAAGTGGTGCAATACTTTTTTTGACTAGTCTAGTAAATAAAAGCCAATACTTACTGGCGTTGAGAGGCTGAGCGGGCGTGCGCGCATGATAGGCACTCCCGCTCGCATAGATGGTATGCCGCCCGTACGTCGCCACTTTGAACCCCGCCACGATTCACGTGTTGTCAAAACGACCACAAAACTTCATGCCACGCGCACAAATTTTAAAATAAAATATCACAATTTTTATACACTAACTACTTGTGGGAAGGCCCCCGGCGCTCACAGTCAGCTGTTTCTGGAACAAGACAAAAGCCAACTTAATTTATGCTCTCGACTATCCTACGAATTAATTCTGCGCGCCGCTAGTTTCAGACGAGATTAATTTTACTAATTATGTGGTTGAGTTTTACAAGATATATTTTAAACAAAATAATATTTGCTAAAACAGACAATTTCGCATTTGTTTTATCAAATAAATATATCAATATCATTAATTAAAAAAGAATAATCAATCTAATTTTTTTCCTAGGATTGTACGCAAGCATATTTTTAGGAAAATTAGACGATTTTTTTTTTATTATCATGAATCATCATCATATTATCAGTGATTACAATTAGTCGAAATTATAATATATGCAAATGTATAACCATAATACGATAATAAACTGCAATTTATTAAACTCATAATTTACTAGATTTTACCCGCGGCTTCACTCGCATTTAAGTCATTAAATAAGTATCTTTTTTTTATTTATTTACTTTTAGTAAATGGGCTCCAATAGAGCGCTTTTACTCGTCAATACATATACAAATATAAATATAATGAAATTAAATTATTACGTTAATAATTATTAATTTGATTTAGCTGCTGTATACTGGCATTGTCTACTTACATACTAATGTCACAATAATATATAATAAATCTACTATGATGTAGAAGAATAGCTGCTGTATAGGGGCATTGTCATCCTATTGTAAATGAGTAAACATAAAATGACAGATTATGTCCAAGCTTTTTTATCAGTAAGATATTCATCTAACGTGTAATATGATTTTTGAATAAGTTTGCTTTTTATGATTTTCTTGAACTGATAAAGAGGGAGGCTACTAATATCATCGGGCAGTTTATTATATGACTTTATGCCAACTCCCATGAAACAACGACTCGTTTTACGAAGACGGTAATTAGGAGTGTGCAGCTTATTTGAGCTGCGAGTATTTCTGACAGACATATCACTATTTTTAAGGAAGTTGGCTTTATTTTTGTCAGAGATTTTATTCATATATATCAGATATTTATAATATTATATTATTATGTATTATATAATATTTTTTATGTTATTATTATTGTTTTTTTTTTCATGTAAAGTGACGCAGTGTGTGCATAGTTTTTAATCGTAGCTTGTTTTCACTAGATATAGTTCAAATGTTTTTCATTTCAGCTGTGATCTGTTTTGTACATCATAAAAAACAAATGAATTTAGGCTATACGTTTTTTACAATAAAACTGTTGAAATAGCAACACAATTGTTTTTGATTTTGGTATGTGAGTGATGTCTATGGTGTTGTGGAAAGGTGCCTGTACGAGGAGAGTCGACGTGTGCTTTGTAATATGTATTGATGATGCGAAATTAGAGAATATATTAAGAAGAAGTTTTATTTCACTGCCATCCTTATTCAACAAAAACCCTAAGCTACATGTGTAACAAATAAAAATAAAGCCTTAATAGTAATTTACATAGAGTGTTCGTGAAATGCTAAGAATTAGGTCAATGGGTGAAGTTTGTATTTAAATACTAGCAACCAACAATTGTGTTCATAATTATTAAAGAAAAAGATTACATTGTACAAGTAATGTAAATTATTGTCCTATTTGAAGCCTAATGGCATACTTTTTGGAAATCTATTAGTTAGTAACGCTGAGTAAATCTAAAATTATTGCGTGAGTTAAATGAAGGCGATTAAAAAGAGTTTATTTACAAACGTGAACTGTTTTAATTCTAACAGTATAATCAGCGAAGTAATCGTACATATTTTTGTATACTAACTTAAAAGCTATTCATATATTTTATTTTTTTATTATTATTTATTTTGTAATTATTTTATTACAGAATCAGGGGGGCTACTCAGGCGCTTTGGACGAAAATACGACTCCTACTCAGGAAAACTTACGGGTCTGCAATCATTCACGAAATTACGGATTTGACAGCGACGTCACGACGGATAGGCCGCACAATGCTTATTTTATGGACATTTGACAGAACTTTTTATGGGCTTATGTGTCAAAACTCACATAAACTATAGAAGTGACGGCCGTATCACGAAACTTCGGATACGCCTGAGTAGCCCCCCTGTTTATTCACGAAATTACGGATCTGACAGCGACGTCAAGAAAGATAAGGATTATAAGTCAATATTCACGTAAGATTCAAAAGTGACAGCCGTATCGACCTGAGTAGTCCTGTATTGCAATATTGAAATTAAAATTCCATCAGTTACACTTATGTAACTCGTGTAAATATATAAGTACCTACATAATTACTTTAATAAATAAAAAAAAACACACCTTATTTTGTAACACGTAAAAGAAGATTGCCACGTCATCGTTTAAATTACCACGCGGGGGAAATTTGAACGATTATAGATAGCGATCTACGTATATACATAAACCTCTCAATATTAATGTTATTAAAATATATAGAATAATTAATTTGTTATGTAATGAAATGTATTATTGAAATAACTTAGAAAAGATTCAATGAAACTGGTTCATTTTATTTTGTGAAAGTTGGTAATAGGGTTAGTGTATAGAGCGTCCTTAGAAAGCGATTTTTCATTAAAAACTGTCATGTAATGAGAATTCACTGATACTTTATCATCTCTTCCTATCCAAGTAAAAATAAAGTTATGAATTTAATAGCTAAGTTGGTTGTAATATGCATACAAATTAAAAATGAACTTGACCGAGTTAGTTTTAGGCGATCAAAAACTTGACTAGTCCCAATGTAACTTTGTTATAGAAGTATATACTTATGTCTTTCAGTATTTATAATGATAACAAAACGTTTATTATTAAAATCAATTTGTAACAATTTGTTAACTTGGCACTAAATTGTTGACAAACTAGTGTTGGTTTGTCTTGGAGCTGCACATTCGTTTTATATTTCTAAGTATAGCTTAATAAAAGACAATAAATAATAAAATAGTAGTGTAACATTATAATTAGGGAAACTATTCACGGAGTCACAATTTATGCAATAATATGTATTGTATTATTTTAAGGCAAATAATACAATACATAAGTTATGTTATTCAAGTAGAAAGTCCAGAAAAATAAACGTGTTAAGTAAGTTATAAGAACAAATAACTACGGCACCATGTGTATGCTACGACACTCATCAAAGTTGCACGCTACGACGCCCGCGTAGCCTATGAGTGCTACGCGACTTCTCTTTACACAACTACGCGGCCGGCAGTACCGTCAGCAGGAAAATTTGTACGTGGAATATTTAAAGTTGGAACAACGTGCTTCACAAAAAAAGGACAAAAACAATGTATTTTGTAATGTTGTTTTTTAAAAATATAGTTTCATAATTTATAATAAGCGTAAAATGTATAACATTTTGTAATGTAAATAAGTTTAAATATAGTTTCTACCCACCCCTAAAATTGAACTGATCGCCTTGAAAATACAAATAAAAACCGAAGTTTACTTCTTTAAGCTTCTTGCTGCCAGTACCTTTAAAACAGTTATGGCCATAAACTATTTTGCTAACTGTACTATCAACAATTTCCATGGCACGGTCGCAAGTCGTCGACGCGCCTACTAGGTACAGTCAACAATAAAATGCATATTAGATAACCGTGTTTTGTTAGCTGTACGTGATTGGAAAACAAACTGTACAATTTCAGAAATGTTTTTACTTACTATTATTTCCAATAAATATATTGTTATTATACAATATATACGTTGTATATTATATATTTAATCTGTCATATATAATAATTAGTTATTAATTTATAAAACGCATATTTTTTTTAAATGTGGGGAAAAACTAAGTGCACGTACATTGTAAATATATATTTTGTAATATTTAGTCATAATTTATTATTTATATTCATTATGTACTAACAGCCATGTACTAACCGTCAGACAAAATATAGCATTATCAAATACATCCCTACTGATACTATAAATGTGAATGTGTTTGTTTGTTATGTTTTCATGCAACAACTACTTAACCGATCATCATGAAACTACACACATACACATATTTTTGGAGGTACTAGAAGTAACATAGGATATTTTTTATTAAAAAAAAATCTTTAGTATAGTTTTAAACTGACTATAGTTTCAGCTGTTTGGAATCATATTGGTTCATTTCTATTAAAATGATCTCTGATACTTATTTAATGACTTAAATGCGAGCGAAGCCGCAGGTAAAAGCTAGTAATAAACATAACGCTTTCTAAATTACTCATTGAATATTTCTTTAAACACAATACTAAACTAACCTCTGAACAAATCGAAATCCATTCAAGTAAAATTATCCCATCACTATAAAAGCATTCTTGTACAACACTATTTGAAACCAAACACACGACATATACACGAACATAAATACATTTTGTAAAACGTATAAAAAAATACCGATTAAATAGTAGCGTAAAAAACAATTATTGTTATTATTATTACTATGTAGTGTTATGTTTAAAAAAAAGTAAGCGATCGGAACGCCGAATGTTGTTAAACTAGATATCAACAAACTGATAAAGTTTATCTTTGAAGATAACGATAACAGTGCAATTAAACACGAACATACAAACATACGTGTGTAGAAGGAAGCATAGAATTGTTTTATTAAAAATAAACATAACTCACAATTCTTATCCTTCATTTATTTATTTATTGGGTCCACAAACAGGGCCATGGGCGTAGCCAACCATGGGCTCAGGGTGGGGCAGTTGTTTAAAATAATATTTAACCCGCGGTCTAATCCCAGTTATTTTTTTTTTGTGTTGACTGCCTACTGTCGAGTGTGAACTTTCTTACAGATATTAAGTATTGTAGTTAGTACCTAGATAATTAAGTTTTTTAGGTTTGATTATGTACCTTACAGGTCAGAGCCACCCCACCTTGGCTACGCCCATGAACAGGGCTCTACAATTAGACTTGGAATTAACATCGTACTAAGAATTATAACAATCAGATTGTAGGCCCTATGCACAGTGAACACAGCATGCACTAACGTTACAAAACTATTTACAATTAAAGCAAAAAAGAAACAAAAATACAATCATTCATCAATTAAATCAAAATAACAATCAAATCAAATAAAAAATATAGTCATTCAAATGTCAAAATTAAATTATAGAATTACAAATTCATCCTTTCCTTGCTTAGAGTGTAGGGATTTTTTTCCTTACTTAGGAATTTTTAATACATATACATTCCAATTTACTTAGATCAGCCATTCTCAAAGTGTGACTCTCAAATACTGAAAAAAAAATACCTACCAAAGGGAAATTATAAGGTTACAACTAAATATTACGTAATATTACATTGCAATATGATTATTCATAAATACATATAAATCAGTTTTTTATAATTATATTAAGGCTTTTTCCTTCGCCAAAAAAGTTTGAGAACCGCTGGTTTACAGAGTTAAAAATTATTTATTACTAATGAGTTTAATCCGTGGTAATTTTTTTAAACAAAAGATCTGGTTTGGATCTGAATGTAATTGGTTTGTGTTGACCTGGACCTGATACCTGATAGTACAGGGTGTCTTAATCATGGGTCAGGGCGTTGTATGTATGTGTTTATTTGAAATCCAGTAGACGTAATAACAATGTAATATAACAAAAAATATAAAATTATTGTTCAAATTAAAATTAATCAAATATAATTTAAAAAATCGTCTTATGTTATATTATATTTTTATAGTTGAGTCATTTCTTATTAAACTAAGACTGGATTAAATCTCGAGGTATATACACAACGAATAAACGTCATTCCCCGCGTGAAAGAGACTGCTATATTTAAAAATAAATACGTGTGAGTGAGACAATGTTATCTTATCAACACGTTTCATTCAGTAATAAAATTGTGAATTTTTATAATTTGCAAATTTGTTAATATATTTTTTTTTTTTGTTACCTCAGCTGTTTATTTATTTTTTTATTAAAAAAGTAAAGTTTAGTTATCCTTTTAGACTTTGTTAGACTGGAAAATCAATTGACTGAATCGATAACACTATGATCGATGAATCAATGCAGTCACACCACTACTCACGAGTGAGAACGCAATATACTATCTGTTTATTACATATTAGGTATGTGTATTTGTTTTTAATATGTTCCAAAGTAACTTATTTTCATAGGAGAATCTCTCTCCCACAATATAAGTGCAATTAAATATGAAAATCAAAAATTACTTTCAAATCAAAGGAACAAGACGCAGACAAACAATTGGCGCTCGCTCAAGTAATATTTAAAATGAGAACAGCTCCGTAGAAAAGTAACATTTCAGTTGTTTTTTTTTTCTCGTAATACCCGAGATATTTGAAACAAAATACGCTCGATCTCTAAAGTATTTTTTTTTGCAATCCAAAAGCACAAATTAGATTTACAATTTCGTTTTTCAACATTTGTCAGGGTTGCCTTCTATTATATATATATATTATATATTTTTACATTAGCCTAGCACAGGGGTCGGCAGACTTATCAACCAGATGAGCCGAATATTAAGTTTTTAGATTTTTCCATGCCTTCAGAGAGCCGCAACATGAACTTTATTATATACTATTGTATTGTAAGAAGAGCCAGATAATCCTATGGCAAGAGCCGCATGCAGCTCGCGAGCCGCGGTCTGCTGACCCCTGGCCTAGCATATGACCACAATTCGGTCCTATGTCTGCATGCAACAATCGCCAACACTATGCTTGAGGCTTAAGAAGACGAATTTTTCGACCAAATTGACAATTTTCTCGTTGTACAGTCTATTTTCAAGCAATGGGCTTATCACGAATTTAGTCTGGCTTTCGAATCGAGCTGTCACAAGTAAAACTGATCCGTTAGCAATCGGGATCATGAATTTTTACTAACGACTAACGAGCACCAGCAATCTGTCAAATGAACGAAAGATCGAGACGTTCGAAAATTAACAAAAAGTATCCAAAATATTGTAGTTCCAAATCCGCACGCGGTGGCGCTGCTCAAATTTCCATACAAATCGCTTGAAGCGAACTCGGTTCGAAAGCCAGACTAAAATTCGTGATAAGCCCACAGTTCCTGAAACGCAACTAGATCGCTTCACTGGTGTAAAGCTTGAAAGTGGTGGTACTACCCTGGGACCGTCATAAGTCCGCCTACCACTCTAATTAATAGATATTAAAATACAAAAAAAAAAATTTGAAAATATGTTGCTTAATAATTAATATGCAGGCATATTTAGGTAAATCCCAAATAAATTTAAAATGTGTAATAAAGTAAAGAATAAATATTTAAGTTACATGATTATTGTTCGCAACCCTTAGCTGTATTTCAATTTTTCCTGACGTTTAACCCCTCGTGCAGATCGTTGCCAAAACAGAACGTGACTGGGGAGAGACGGCACTATTCAACTCAGGAACTATGAGCAATTTCATCTTTGACCTAAAAACTTATAATGGATTGATATCTGACGTTAATTTTGTGCATTTTTACTTTTCACTTGTCTGATATTAATGTTGATACCAAATTTTATTATAATAAATTCGACTTAGGGTGATTACACACCAAACAACAAAACATTCATTTATCTTTTTAGTTTATCCATTTATAATGTAATCACGTCTTAAACCCTTTTTATATTCTTGTTAATTTTCTTTATTATCGATGTACAGTCATCGCCTAAACACTTATTAAAATTAAATTTTATAATGAAGTAATTATGAATAATAAATTCATTAAAAACCATTTAATACATTATTTACCTACTTTAAAAGAAATACTCATCTATAGTGTAAAAAAAAATATTTAGAAATTAAATATTATAACATTTTGATTCATTTTTTAATCTTGTTAGGCTCTAATCCGAATTTATTAATCTCGGTATAATATTATTATATTTTTTTAAGGAAATAGTGTACTATTTGTTATTGCTAATAAATAATTGGGTTCCGAATATTCTGGAAACAAATGATAGTGTTGAAAATGGAAAAAGCATTTTTATTTTCCATTTAAAGCTTTTACAAAGCGTATTTTAAACATTACACACTATTAATGTATGAAATTGTATTTCACCTTGTAGTATTCGCGAGCAAGTGAAAGCCTTAAGCAATTACAAAGATTAATTTTCATGACGTCTCTTCAACCGTTTCAAGGTAAACTGTGTATTGAAAATAGGCTTCGCAAATCTTGAGTTTGATTGAATAGTGCTTGTTAATAATTTTGGACTTACATATAAACTACTCATTTTTTTAGTAGTCCAATTGCTACCTAAAACAAATGACTGCAGTTCATAGTACAGATCAGCCATTCTCAAAGTGTGTTCCGCGGAACCCTAGGGCTAAAATACTGCAAAAAATACCTACCAAAGGGAGATTATAAGGTTACATCAAAATATTCCAACTAAATATTACATTGCAATATGATTATTCATAAATACATATAAATCAGTTTTTTATAATTATATTAAGGCTTTTTCCTTCGCCAAAAAAGTTTGAGAACCGCTGGTACAGATGAATACAGTGTAGAGTGTCCTAGTATAGGGTCAAGGTTAAAATACGTATTTATAATCATTATTACTCCAAATAAAAAATTCATTCACGGTGTCGTCAAGCCAGCGATCAATGTTATTTATTACTAGCTTTAAAATAATAAAGTGGCATCTAACCACAAAAATGACACCTAACCTTAAAAACTCAAATAGTTTTATACTGCATATATAAAAATGTCAGACGGAAATAAAAATAAATATAGAAAAAATCCAAACAGCTGGAACTATAGTCAATTGGAAACTATAGTAAAAAATATATATTTTTTTAAAATAAAATGTATCCTATGTTACTTCTGGTACCTTCAAAAATATGTGTACAAAGTTTCATGATGATCGGTTAAGTAGTTGTTGCGTGAAAACGTAACAAACAAACTCACATTCACATTTATATTAGTAAGGGATTAACACTTATAAACATAATTCAGGAACAACAGCCTTGAGATGTTCGCAAAAACTCTTTTCAAATTACGTGACGCCTTAATGTCACTCTTGGGAAATATACATTGTTATCGACATATTATTACTATTGTATTATTATTATTATTATTGTAAACATACATAACTTTTGTTACTGACAACGACAAAAACAAGTGAATGAAATAAAAACCCCGATTTATTTTTATTTATAGCCCAGCATATGACCACATTCCGCCTGATGTTAAGCTAGAGTGCGGTCCATGAGCATAGACAACTGTTACCACAGACAGATGTCCGCGTGCAACAGACGTCTCCACTATGCCGGCTTGAGGAGACGAATGTGCTCCGTCCAAATTGACAGAGCACACTCCTCTCGTTATCCCGGCTACTTCCAAGCTGATCCCGAAACGCGACTAGGTTCACTTCACGGGTGTTCCGCTTGAAAGTGGTGAAATTATGTAACAGTTTTTCAATTTTATCCTGATAGGAAAGTGCATCCTAGTAACGTTTCAAGCAACAATCGATTGCGCTAATGTGTGTATTGAAGTGAGATTTCCAATAAATTGGATATTTTTACGTCAGACTTGTTTCTCCATTAAAAAAGTTATATCTACTTTATGTTAGGTATTATCTAAATTGTATAGCAGTAAATCAGTTGATAAAAATAAAATAATTCGGAATAAAGACATTCATTGTACAGACATCCATCGTATCACATTTTTAAAAATAAAATAAAAAAAACATTTTATGACAAAACAAAATATCTCTTAATTCCACTATTTAATTAATTCACTTATAACTTTTCTTTATAAATATATATGTATTTAAGTATATATTATTATTTATTATTTTATGTAATGTATATATTGTGTATATTTAGTTATTATTTTCTTCACATTGCACCAAATATCACCGCTCACACCGACAAAGGTTAGCTGGTAGATAATGCCGACGGCATTAAGCTCGCCTATATGAAAAATAATATTTTTTGCAATAAAGAATTTATTTATTTTTTATTTATTGTACTTATCCTGTAGAAACCTGAAATATTACTTACTTATGTTAAGCTGAGTACAGTCCGAGTGGAAACAATTGCTATCACGAACAATTGGAGGAATATACGTGGTTCTCGTTAAACTCGACTATTTTTAGACTAACCCCAAAACGCGACTAGGTAATTTCACAGACGACCTCACTCTAACTGAAGAAATAACATTTCGGTTCAATTTGAAAATGTCGATGTAAATGGTAAAAGCGTAAGAAAAAGTCCCCCGAAATTATTTGTCAAGTTTAAGCCTTTTACGCTATCTCCCGTCAGAGCAATTTGTAACGCCAACCGTGGAGGTGTATGCAAAACAGGCCATCACAACTCGCGACGAACAAATTGGGACTGACTTCGACAAGTGAGGAGAAAGAAAAAACAAATTTACATTTTGCAACTAACTCATAGTAATTTATAACTTCTGTTTAAATTTTTTTACTAGTTTGTCATTTCTAATGGAATTAATTACTAAAATTTTGGTTAGCAGGTTAAGGTAAGCTTTTTAAAATACTATTCTTTCAGCCTTTCCCTACATAATTCTTTAATCGACAACCCTAAAAATACGCAGATCGAAAGAATAAATAAATTTAAACATTTTAATTTTCCTAGGTCAAAGCGTGTATAAATAGTACAGCAGCAAGCCGTAAGAGGGCGCAACCAACAACGGAGAGACAAGATGGTCAATTATCAAGGTTCAATTAACTATTAAAAATTTAAACAAAAGAACGTTGATGTTATTTTGTTTTTACGTGACATGTTTAGATTGTGACTAAATTTGATATTTGAGACAATAATACACATATTTTGATTTCCACGCACAAATGTGACGTTTGAGTAACACTGTTATTGTTATCTTTTGTCGTGACAAAACGGAGTAATAAATGTCAAGAATATGACGCATATTCGCTAATAGTATTACTATGTAGCAAGGTTCTATTAACGTAATCGGAACTAACATTTAGGCTATATTCACTTCTCAGTAGTTTTCGAGATACTCAATACAGGACGTCACGCCCTATTAAAAAAAAATATTAACAAATAGTTAAAGAAAATGGGCAATTTTTTTTTAAATATTCCATTTTGGTGATATCTTTTATAAATATTTCATAAAGTTGTACATTTCTCTGAATCTGATCGCCTTTTGTAACTTTTTTTTTTTGGTACAATAAAGAATTTATTATTATTATTATTATTAAGTTAAGACATTATTGGGCAAGAAAATGTTTGTTTCGAATTTTCCTACCAATAATTTTTAAAACTTAAATTGAACAGTTTTTAGTATGAATTTAAAATGAAGCCTGTTTGAAAAAATTTACTACACAATTTTGGTCCATTATTATAAAAATATCTACATTTCAAGCTATGATTAGAGCGTAGTTATGTAAGTCTTTTTTTATGAATTGTGTAATGGTAGGTGACTATCCCATTGTCTGGTAGTCGTTAACAAGCTCGATAAACGATCACACTCTATGAAAAAGAAACTATGAACAATAACAATTGCTGTAAAATTGCGATTTTGTAGTTTCTACCATGTTAAAAGAACCCGGCGATATATTACACATGTTTACATACATTGCCGCTTTTATATAGAATTCCAGCGAGTGTTCTCCCCAGTACTGCCTCAAACTAAGTCGCTTAATAATAATCATCTTCTTATTTACTTAGTAAAATATACCCGTATACTAACAGACGTGATCGCTGTTGTATATATTTCCAAGAAAAACAAAAAACAAATTTGTTTCCTTCAAAATTACTCTAAAATAAACTAAGTTAAAGAAACACTAAACGAAGATAATTAATTACGCCAAAGAGTCCCAAAACATAAATCAGGTCGGTTCATTAAGAAAACAATGGGACGCACCAAAATCAGATATCTCTCTCGACTCCAATCGACTGAAACTAGATATTTTATATGGTTAATAAACTATAAATTTACCTACATTCAAGGGGCAACCTTTTGTCTATGGTGTACCTAATTTAGGGCGTGTATACACTGCTTATTATGACCAAAAAAATAAATGAATAAAGTGCGTAGAATGGGGGAAAAATAACGTCACGAGATGAGTGCTCTTCATTCAAAAGAACCTCGTAAAATATTGATTAGCGACTTAGGATAGATTAATTTTCATTGCAACAAAATGGTACATAGGCAAGTATAATACCATTAGCATTATCTGCCATCTAACTTGATAATCTGTGATTTTCTGGGTGTCATGATGAGAAAAAAAGAATAACTAAAATACAAACTTTTTCAAAAATCATATTACACTTTAGATCACCTTATAGATAAAAAAGCTTGGACATAACCAATGTCATTTTATGTTTTACCAGTAGGTATACAATAGGATGACAATGCCCCTATACAGCAGCTATTTATCTACATCATAGTAGATTTATAATATATTATTAAGACATTAGTATGTAAGTGGACAATTTATATTGACGAGTGATCACGCGCTTGTAGTGTAGATGCAGCCTAACACATAACTAATTTACGTGATACACTCGGCCTACAGGGGTTGGGCTTGTGTCAGAATTCCCCTGAGTCCTGAGAAGTTAGGCCAACAAAATTAGACATACATTGCCCGGGTCGTGTAGCGGGTATCGCAGTCGTAAATTAAATGTGCCTTTTTTAATGTTTACATACAAAATGTTAACTTCGGGTCACGTGAGTTTCCAAAGTTGATATTTGACCTAATTTTTAATAGTTACTAAATATTTTTTGAGAATTATTTTTTTATATTAGCCTAGCATGTGACCACACTCCGCCTAATGATACCACTCTTTGTGTGCCTATATTATTATACTATAGGTATTGAGCGACCAAAGTATATATAAGAAAGTTGCATTGGTACTGGCTTTGTTTTTGAGAGATTCGAACACAGGGTCTCTCAACCGCGAGTTCACACCTTCAACCACTAGGCCACGACCGCTCTATAAATTATTTTTTTTATATTAGCCTAGCATGTGACCACAGTCCGCCTGATGTTAAACTAGAGCGTGGTCCATGAGCTCATAACTGATATGTTTAATAATCACCTCCAATGTGGCCAAGACATCCTAAATCAAGTTATCAACGAGGAAGAAAACAATTAAATAAAAATGTTATTATTTGTATTAAATTTAGATAAATGTTATATAGAGCGAATCAATGCGAACCTATCGATGGCATGCAGAACTAAAACGTCTGAAACAAAAATTTTGTTTTGCGTTTTTAATACACTAAGGACAAAATTCAACACACGGAGTAAAGATCAGATAAAAATCCAGGGAGCTAGAACTAGCTATGGAAAAAGAAGTGTTATGGTGGAAGGGGCACAGGTCATAATGAATTGCCGATTAATATAACTAATATTAAAAATATAATTAAATTTAAATATTAATTAAAAAATTAACAATGGGGTTGAGTGCCTTGTGATGGTGTTGTCAATATGTACGTACGTTATGTTTATTTATAGTTATTTTTTTTTATCTCAATTGAATTTTTGAAGTGAAACTTCTTTAGAATCGTTGTGATTTCAAACCGGATGTGACGCGGATGTAACGGAAATGCGACACGTTCTGACGTTTCGCGCGCGAATTTCAAAACGTTTCGACAACCGATGACGTCAGCGCGACCGCGTAAAGGGTTATTCTGATCGAAATTTGGAGGCCTATTCCATTTTTTTTTAAGATTTTGGATGGCGAGAGGGGGTGTGGAGGGGAGGAAGGGGGGGGGGGGGGGGGGAATCGGCGGCGGCTCGCGCCGACCTTCGGTCGACGCTCGATTTATGGCTATATGTCTTACGTAGATCGCAATTTTTTGTAATTCTTTTTGAACAAATAAATGTCTTAAACCTTAAGGACATTAATTTCATTTCAATAGAAATGTTACTTTGAGTTTTCTTTAAACCTAAACTAGGAACTAGTAAACAAAATGCTTAGGAAAACACTAAAATTTCGTCTAGATATCCCAGAACTGACTAGAATTCAAGACGTCTAAAATACACTAAATTGTAACCTACTTCTACATTGTACGTTTTACTAGCTGACAAGATTGTATGTATGAGAACTGTAAAAGAAGCTGCAAGTGGACTTATCATTTTGATTGCTAGAAATTTAAAGATACAATAAAGTGATAAACCTGCAACCACAAATACTCAGAGGCAATAGACCACTTCACTATACCGGCTTCATTTAGATCTTCAAACGACTTCTTTTGTTTTATTAGTCTATTAATATGCTAATCCATAAATATGACTAAAATGTGAATAAACCTAAAGATTTTTAAGCGATGGATTTAACGATAATAAAACAAAACATACTGCTGAAAATATTAAAATGGTATCGAAAAATATATATACAGTATAAACGATATAACGACACTGAAAAAAATGAAACTGACATTTTATGGCGTTATAGAGAGTTGTCGTTAAATGGAGAGAAGAAAAAGTTTATTTCAGACTAGTGTTAGTAATTACATAAAAAACAATCTTATTTGAACTAGTGTATCATTGTATGGAAGACAAGCTAAACCAACCAAAGCCAAGTGATTTCGACGCTTTAGGGAGTATTTTTTTTAAATCGAATGACGTTACATGGAGTTTAAGACTGTATATGTTTGGAATTTGTTTTTCAACAAAATAACAAAGTGTAATATTTATTAAACCATACCAACTCTTAATAAAATTAATTAAATATCTATTAAAATAATAATAACATAAGTTACAACTTGCTACATAAAGTAGTAAAAGCCATGTAAAATGGTTTACGTGTTAACATTGTTTTCAGCGTGTTATTTACACCTGCGTTTATTTATGTGCCCCACTTTAAATGTGGTTTCACTTTATTGAAAAGTTATAGTACTTTCTGTTGTAAACTAAAGTGTACGGTAGTTTTATTAATTATTTATTCCATTTATAAGGTACAATTAGAATGTTTTCTTCATTTAGAAATTATAATTTGGATTTTTATAACATAGCAAAACTTTATATCATAAAATCGTCATCAAAAACAGCTTTCTACTCGTCTTGTAGTATCACATCAGGAGATTAACGACTTAAAAATGAGACCACAGTGCCTATAGCCCACTATAGCATATTATTAGACCCAAAGAAAAATTAAAAAAAAAATACTTTAAATAACAATAGAGTTACAACAAAAAAAATATTTAAGTTTTGGAATGGCCTGGAAATTCTCCAGACATACATTGACACAGACCTAGAAACCAGAGAGGGCCTAGAAAATATTGACTAAATATAGATATTACAATAAAACCGATAATAACCACAAATTATTAAACATTACATTGAAATTAGTTTTATTTTATTGCTTTTGTATTTCTTTATAGAATAAAAATATGAAACTGTATATAGCATTTAATTATTTGCTGGTTTATGTTTTTCTTCCATAGGTCTAAAAATATGACAAGGCATTATATTCAATTCCAACATGCATACATATATTATGATGTAACGTATATAAAACAAAAAATAATATGTGAGATTTTTAATAATTTTTTTTTTTTTGAAATACCAGGTCATAAGTGATATGGCCGCCTTTTGTTTTTTTTTCTTTTCTTTTTCTTTAAATTTATTTTAATTTTGTGCAATAAAGAGTTATTATTATTACTATTATAAATATTAATTAGTAAATATTATATAAGAGCATAATAAAACGTCAACAAAATGCAAATAAATCTGAGAGATATATACGGAAAGATGTGTTCTCATTTTGGAAGAATTATTAGCTCTTGAAGGAAGGTATGTAGTGTTTAGGGTGACAATACTTTAGTATGTACTAAGAATATTTTGAGCGACTCGTATTTTATTTATTAAACTATTTGTGTTGTGAGATTCATTAGTTTATTTTTAAATTAATAAAATTCAAAATTTTAACCGTTATATAACGAAGTATCTATGTCAAATATTGACTGACGTACTTTTCTCGTTGGTAAAAGAATAACTGTTTATAGCTAGCTAAAATATTTGTGTAAAAATGTTCTATAAAAATACTTAAAGCTTGGTTAATACGTTTTGGGGTTCGCAGATAACACGCAGATTCGAAGTAGACAGATGTTGAAACGTGACGTGGAAATTCATATCTGCGACTTATTACATAAAATATTTCATTTTTTATTACACACATTTATTAATTACAATTTTCCTTTTCTAACATATTTTATCTACATGTAAATGTCTGTTACATCTTTACAATGTAATTACAGAACTAACTTAAACGGAAATTTAATGTGGTTAGTTTTAATTATATTACGTTTCAATTACAAACTCAATTTTAACTTTTGTAATTAATGTGTATTTAAACTATTTATTTTTTTCGGTTTTTTTTTTGTTTTGCGTTGAAAAAAGTAAGGTTTTGGTGGATCATCGGGTTTACTTCCTCAAGACTGAAATTTCACATTTTTATTTATTTATTTATAAAGTCTACCTACAAAATTACATTATGACTATATATTATAAAAAGGAGTACTATTATACAAACTAATTGAAATTTTAATTATAGGATAGGACGGCATGCTCGAGGTGATAATGGGATAGATAACACGTCTAATAAAATTACAAAAATACATAGTTTAGATATTACACAATAATGAAAATAAGAACCAAATAGATATAAGGAAGAGGAAAAACCCAAAACAAAAATAAAAACAAACAAAATTAAAGCACTAGTTAGTTAAAAATAGTTAGTGTGCAGAATTTTGACTTGTTGTAAGAAAAAGCATCAATGTCAGTTCTTTTAAATAAATGAATAATAAAAAATATGTTTTGATAAACTTAAGCAATTTTATGTGGGATGTACCTACCCCCTGTACGAAGGGAGGGTCGTCTTCTCGAGGCTAGATTAATCGTTCCAGATTTTTCCCAGAGATTAGGGATTAAGTCGGCTCTAAGCGGCTGTTTAGTAGCGTAATATTTTCACGAGCTTACGTTGTAAGCTTTAGGCATTTAAAAATACTAGTTGAAACTGTTTTTATTTATTTCTTTGTTTCTTGTCCCATATGTTGTCTTATATATAGGTTTTTGAAAGCTTTTGTGTATCAAGATATTGGTACTGATTTATCATATTTACCAATATTTAAAAAAATCTAATTAAAACGTTTTGCAACTTACTATTGCCTTTATTTTAAATAATTTAATCCGATTTCGATAACGTTGCAGAAATCGTGGTCAAGTTTTGAAATCCCTATATAGTTACCATTCTCAAAGTGTGTTCCGCGGAACCCTAGGGTTAAAATACTGCAAAAAAATACCTACCAAAATACCTATATCTAAATATTCCAACTAAATATTACGTAATATTACATTGCAATATGATTATTCATAAATACATATAAATCAGTTTTTTATAATTATATTAAGGCTTTTTCCTTCGCCAAAAAAGTTTGAAAACCGCTGCTATATAGTATAACACATATTACATAACGTAATGGATAAACTTAACCATCTTCTGCCAGTTGAGCTTTAGAACCAACAGAGAAGAGAGAACTTCCATTAAAGAAGAATTCTGTAATTTTGTTCTTTGTCTAATTCATAACTTTTTCACATAAATATTGTGTGTATTTAAGTATATTATTTTTTATGTAATGTATGTGTTGTGTTTATTTAGTTATTATTATTATTATTATTACTTGCATTGCATCACCACTCATACTGACAAAGGTTAGTTGGTAGATAATCCCAATGGTATTAATTTCGCCTATGTACGGTTTTTTGTAATAAAGGATTTATAAAAAAAATGTAATTTCTTGGAAAGGGATAGCCACTTGATATGTAAATTTATTTTTTTATTTTTTAAGTCCAGTAGTCGATTAATTAAATATTATAAAATATTATTGTTAGATAAGATTGGCAGTGAAAAAATACATAATACAAAACACGTATCGACCTTTCTTAATCAGAAACCTTTTACACTCTCAACCATAGACAAGAAATAATCGTGTTGCTATTTCAAAAATCTTATCTATATATATAAAACTCAAAGGTGACTGACTGACTGACTTAGTGATCTATCAACGCACAGCCCAAACTACTGGACGGATCGGGCTGAAATTTGGCATGCAGGTAGATGTTATGACGTAGGCATCCGCTAAGAAAGGGTTTTGATCAATTCTGCCCCCAAGGGGATAAAGTAGGGGATGAAAGTTTGTATAAATCTTATTAGATTTTCGACTGATTGAACTGAAATTAAAGATTGGAGTTACTGTGATGAAGACGTTTTTACACACGCTAAACAAAAACAAAGCCGCAAAAACTATACCTAATTAATAATAATACTTCTTAACGGGAGCGAAGCCGTGGGCAACAGCTAGTTATTAATATGATGTCTGTGTAATAGCGATTACCAATATAAATTTATAAAAAAAACCTATACGAATACAGTAGGTACCTACCTATAACAATTTACAAAAAACATTTCCATTTTTATTCCGAATTTCGGTAAGTACGCGGCACCGTACGGGAAATATTTACCATTTACCGCACGTAATCGTAAAACGTAAATTTACCGCTGATTTGTTTACTGATACCGAAGCCATTATTCAACATGGAGCCTTTACTTTGAGGCTTTTATATTTAAGACGGTAAAATAATTTTCTCTTAAGACTTGTCCGTTTTTTTCCCAGTTGGTATAGAAAGGGATGTATGTATCTATGTAAATTTCGGCTAGTACCAATGTAACTTTTATCTCTCAATATCTATTATATAGTACTAAATAGTTGCATAAATAAAAATAATTATATTGTTTTAAATTTGGAATGTAGTCAGTAAAAAAAACAACAAATAAACCGATTTTAAAAATCTAATAAAATTTATAATAATAATAATTAAGCAGAAAGTGTAAATTGAAGATTCGAAGTGTTCCAACAATCGATCTAATAACATGAGTTGCGAAATTAATGTAGATTATTAAATTGTGGTTAGCAACGCCCTCTAACTTCCATTTACAATTAATCCTATTAAATTAAAGCGCTCTGCAAACGTACGAATTATTGTTACGAGTAACATAATTACTTTAAAATGTGTGTTATAAACTTTTGTAGCGCCATCTATCGCATAAAAGCGGAGTTGTTATAATGTTAATTAATATTGATTTTTTAATGAATATAAAAAAAAATTTAAAGAGTGGTAGGCAGACTGATGATGGCATTAGCCCAGTACGTCGTCCTGGGGAAGTACCATCACTTTCAGACGGAACATCCGTGAAGTGACCTAGTCGCGTTTCGGGATCAGCTTGGAAGTAGCTGGGATAACGAGAGGAGTGTGCCCTGTCAATTTGGACAGAGCACATTCGTCTCCTCAAGCCGGCATAGTGGAGTCGACTGTTGCGCGCAGACATCTGTCTATGGTAACAGTAGTCTATGCTCATGGACCGCACTCTAGCTTAACATCAGGCGGAGTGTGGTCATATGCAGGGCTATCAATAAAAAAAAATCTCGTAATAATAAACCTAAAAAAATAACATTTAAAATCTAAAAAATCATGTTTGAAGCCAAACTATGCAAATTTATTGTCGCCTCCCACTTTAGTCTTACCTCCCAACGTCCCCCTCTTTTTATGAAGAAATTCGTAAAGCCTGGCGCCGAAATTCTATTTTTGAAGTTTACATAACACGCATAAGTGGGAGGAATTCGCCCTTTTGTGGAAATCATGAGCCTCTCAGCCAAAATTGCTGGAATATTCTCTATTGTAATACGAGGTACATGATAATTGCTTTTAATTATAACAATGTACATGTATTAGAGCTTGTATTATCTCTACTAATATTATAAATGTGAATGTGAGTTTGTTTGTTACGTTTTCACGCAACAACTACTTAACCGATCAGTTTGGGCTGTTTGGAATTTTTCGATATTTTTTTTTAATTCCGTCTGTCATTTTTATATATTTTTATTTTCCTCTTTCATTTTTATATATGCAGTATAGAACTATTTGAATTTTTGAGGTTAGGTGTCATTTTTGTGGTTAAATGCCACTTTATTATTTTAGGTCTTACTGATAACTTATTTAATGACTTAAATGCAAGCGAAGCCGCGGGTAATACTATATTTTCTGCTCTAAACGTCCAACTTAATCACCCAGTATATATATATATTAAATAGTTTGCAGATTAAAGATGATTATTAAGACAGCCTTTTATTCTGAGCTCAACATCACGAACTTGATAATTCCCGAGTAACGAAATACTAGTATAATAAAACGTGCTGCTACCCGACAACTTAAAATATGCCCAATAATAACAATAATTTAGTGCTGATAAGGGACTATTTAAATTTGCAACGTGTTTGCTGATCGAATAGCCTTTGTTGTCTCAGGGATTTGCCGGTCAACACAATTTGTAAGTTAGTTTGACAAGGAAATGTAAGATCCTAAAATAGGGAGTCATTTTTATAAGACGAGATACACTAAAACAATTGCTACTATAAAGAAATGTATGTACTGGCCTGAAAAAATTAATAGACTCTTAATATAGCCGACTGGTGCTCAGTTAATTTTAGCACACCAATGTTTTATTCAGAATTCAAAAAGGTAGTATAATTGTAATGAAATAAAAATTGTTTATTAGCATAGGCACTAAAAGCGTGCGCTTGCTCATCGTTAGACTCTACGATGACTTCGGAAAGGCGTATGACGAGAAGACCGCAAGAAGCTCAATCAACAATAAAAAAAAAATTAATTCAGAAAAAAAGTAAATAACAATTCATAAATCACATAATTCACTAGAATTAAAATTACGTCAGATCCGCGGTGCAACCACACAGGCGACAAAAAAATCAGTCAATGTTAATATTTACTCCCAAAATATTTAACTGAAAATATAGGGCTAATAACTTTTAAAATTGTATATTTTCATTATCATTTAGTCTTTTTTATGTGTTTTATCAAAATATTTTGTTGCTAAGAGACTGAAATTGCGAAACTGAGCGGAGTCATAAACAGGCCCCGACGACCGAAGGAAGGGTGGCTCGATACGACATTATTATGAACACCATATTTTATTACGTTTTATGGACATTTTAAAGTTTTCTTTTTTCGGGAAGTCCCGGGTTTGGTTCCTAACCGAATTATACATTTTAACTTCATACTCGTATATTTAACACTAAAACGTCTACTACTACTTCTACTAAAACGCGTTAATTTGACGCATATCGTAAAGATAGGTATACCATATAGACAAGTTCAGTAATTCAACACTTTTAAAGAAAATAAATTTAAAGAAATTGACGCGTCCCGTAAACCTAGTGTTAAAAACAATTAGTATTTCTTTCGTGTCTGAGTGATTCTATTAAACTTATAAATTCTAATATATGAAGTTTAGAAATGTATGTAAGGAATTTTAATCAATATATTTATAATCAACGGTTATAAAATAACAAACGGTGTGAATTTAATTAGTTTTTTTTATAAATTAATATCAATTAAAGAAATGTATTAGTTGCTCTTTTTTGTGCGAAATTATCCTACTAAAATTCTCAACTGATGGTCACACTACCTATATATACAAAGAGATATATTCTCGCCTTTGTCCTGAGGAATTTTGATAAATGAAGACGGGTAAACCTAAGAACTAAAAGATGTCTAAGACAATGTTGTGTTATTGCAACAAATTATTATATTTGGTAAGATATATGAGTGGTTAGCAATACAGGTCCAGGGTTCGGTTCCTGTACTTCCTGAAAAATGAATATTTGTTTTAAGCATATGTGTTATGTTTATGTAGTACAAAAATACTACAATAAATTTTTTTTATTGATAGCCCAGCATATGACCACACTCCGCCTGATGTTAAGCTAGAGTGCGGTCCATGAGTGGAGACAACTGTTACCACAGACAGATGTCCGCGTGCAACAGTCGACTTCACTATGCCGGCTTGAGGAGACGAATGTGCTCTGTCCAAATTAACAGGGCACACTCCTCTCGTTATCCCGGCTACTTCCAAGCTGATCCCTACCAAAGGGAGATTATAAGGTTACATCTAAATATTCCAACATAAAATTTAAAAACAATAATACGTACATAATTATATGTATAAATATTACGTAATATTACATTGCAATATGATTATTAATAAATACATATAAACCAGTTTTTTTAAATTATTTTAGGGCTTTTTCCTTTGACAAAAAAGTTTGTGAACCGCTGATCAATACAGACATACAGACAGGATATAGTATGGGGTCAATTTATACCCGCCTACACTCTAAATTTTATACTCTAAACTCAATTACTGCTGTTTATTTCAATTTAAATACAATAAAAAGAAACTATTTCAACTAACACACGGAAATGGCTTCGTTTTTTTCGTTTAAAACCTCAATAGGATTCTTTTTAAAAAACTCAATTACATTAGCGTGCCCGGCGCTATTTATTACACTGCGAGTAACCAGTGAATAAAACTGTATTTATTATGTAACTCGTAAACCAGTTCTATCTATTATAATATACTAGCGGTCCGGTACGTGCTTCGCTACGTATAAAGTGAAATATTTAAAAAAAAATTGGAACATCAAATTCATACATCAAACAGCATGAATGACATAAAAAGTTTCAAAATAGTTTCAATTTGACAGCACAATCCGCCATTTATTGAATTAATTTGTTATAAAAAATGTAATAAATGAAGAACCGCTCTACCGATTTTGTGCAAACTTCACATAAACCATCTACTAAATAGTCCGAACAAAGCCTAAACATTTGGTTTGGATAGGTGAGCCCGTTCTTGAGTTATAAAATTACAACGAAAATTGCCACTTATTTATATATAAATAAAATAAAATTGATTAAAATATATAATTATCACAATGCATTGTGGCAATAAAAAGATCAGAAGAAAACAAGAAAGATGACACTGACAGACTAAACGTCAAAACCTCAAATCTTCTTAAATAAGTATTTTCGGCTTGTAGAATTGACCGCTACAATATGTTAGTATGTAAGTGGACAATGCCAGTATACAGCAGCTAAATCAAATTGATAATTATTAAATTAATAAATTTGTTTCATTTATATTTGTATTGACGAGTAAAAGCGCTCTATTGGAGCCTAAGAAGTAAATTAATAAAAAATATATATATCTAAATTTTTTATGTATTATATACTTACCAACAACCAAGTAACTTCCACTAGTTTCTTTATAATTTTGGCAAAGTATCTCTGAATAAGCAATCTCTTGCCAGACTCGTCATCAGAGTTTTGCTAATTTACATATAAAATGTATATAAATCACACAACCAAATTAGTCTCGTGAAATATAAAATAAAAGTCCCAATGTTTTTTGTAAATTATAACTTATCTTTTATCTCTCGTAACGCGTCTATGATTATGCGCTTTACTAGGTCAGACGTTCTCAACATTTTTTAGAATTTACGAAATAAAAGGTAGTTTCAATACAAAATAATAATTTATGTAATAAAGAACTGAATATCAACGTACTGTATTCTGTATTTCGTTTTTTTATATATATATTGGGCATATTTTAAGATTCGACAATCTTCAAATGGACTGAAAAACTGGAAGAAACAATCATTAGAAAGGGATAACTATATTCTTATCATGTGGAAGTTGAAGCATGTGTGAAAGAGATGCAGATATATTTACCGTTCAGGACACCGCGATTGTTTCTCTTTACATCGCTTATATACCTACAAAAACTGTATCCATTTGAAAATCGCCGTGTGTACAGTGAATTTCTACATCATTTACAGTATATAGTAAGTACGAAAAATTGTGTATAATTTTCAAACGTTCTAATGCGATATTAAAGTCACCTCTCGCCGTAGTCGAGTTGGAGCACGCAAGCTTTTTTGGGGGTCACGGTTGGGTCAAGAAAGCTGGCATTTTGTAACAGTTTATAATAATTACATGACTATTTAAAAAGTTTTCCCTTTATGTTATACTAGCTGTTGCCAGCGACTTCGTTCGCGTAATAATGAAGATATAAAGTACTATAAAGTTTAAATTTTAAGATGAAAAAGTAGTTATTGTGACATAACTGTAATAGTTAGACATATGGTATCACAGACTTTTTTTGTAGATATTGATGTCCTCTATAAAACTGTAGTACATCACTTTGCTCTATTGTCAATAATTTCCGCAGCGTACGCAATATAATGAATTTTCTTCACACTTTGGGTTACATCATTGAAGTTTTCATACGGATCTCTAACGTTTTTGAAAATATTCTTTAGCCTATGTTCATCAGGGATAATGTAGGATTCTAATGGTGAAAGAATTTTTCAGATCGGTCCAGTAGTTTCTGAGCCTATTCAATACATACAAACAATCAAATGTTTCCTCTTTATTATATTTTAACTAAATTATACTAAAGTGATTACCGAAGCAATTATATTGACTGACTTTTGATAACATTATTTTGATTTTACTATTATTATTATTATTACTGACATTTATTATTTTTAATTTCTTGTTATAAATAAAGCTTGGAATAATGATTCTTCTGACTTTTACTGGATAGCATATTCTATAATAATAATAATAATAATAATCCTTTATTGCTTTAAAAATAATAATACTAATACAATTTAACACATAGGATTTTTTGGAGATTTGGAGATTTTGTGGAGAGATACAGTGTTAGTATCGGGCAATGCAATTTGGGATGACCCCATTTTATAATTAAGAATATAAATATAAGTAAGCTAAATACATAAGATATATTAAAGATAAAATTTTCACGAAAATATTATTCAATATTATTAGTCTTCATCAGCGAAAAACAACTTTCTCGAAGAAGAGAAAAACTTCGAAAAGTCTGATTAATTTTTTTCCTATGATTTGTGAATATTACATTTATTTTTGTAAGTAAATAAGATTAAATAAATTATTAAATTTTCTTGACAGTTGACGCGCGTAATTTATTATTAATTTTCCTTATATTTTTATATAATAATATTTCTTATACATATAATGTCTTGAACTCAGACTGAAATATATGAACCAAACCAGAATCAAATTTCCAGTTTACGAATTTAGATGAGGCACATACGTCTTTTTCAAACCGGCGCGCAGTGAAGATGACAATTACCCGCAGATCTATATTCTTTATTATCTCTATTATCTATGGTAACCATGGACCGCTCTCCAGTCTTCTTTTTGGACCATATTTTTTTCATTTTTTTGTTTTAATAACATTATTAACTGCAGCTAAACCAATCAAATAAATTCGTGAAAAAATGCGAGTAACCTATTTAAGCCACAGCCGAAAAATGAAAAAAATATGGTCCAAAAACGTCATTTTTTAAAATTTTCAAAGTCATTTTTGGGACTTAAAAATTTAAAAAATCGATTACTTTTTTTAATAGTATGAAAGTACAACTCTTCACAAAGAAAATGCGTACCCGGACGATTTTCTATGACCTTCCCTAGGGCTCGAGTGGCCATTTTCCGAAGGCACCTTTTTTTCGAAAAATCGATGTATATAGGTAAAAAATTAATATTTATTAAATTTACAATAACGAGCTTATTTGGCTAGTAAATACCTACCTTTTTACTGAATTTAAAAGAAAACCAAAAATTAAAAAAGTTATTATAAAAACAAAAAATGGTCTTTTTCGATGATTTTTTTAAAATAACTCGAAAAGTTATGCACCTAATTAAACTCAACAAAAACAAATCGATGTGTTTTTTTAATATCTACAACTTTATAATTTAACTTTTTCTGATCGGAGACATTGTTTTTTTTTTATTAAAAAAAACCGTTTTTTTGAACTTTGAGAATTTTTTGGGTTAGGTTCGCCATTCTGGCGCGAGTTGCTCCACACAGATACTCATATTATTTTTTCTTTTTCTATACGACTATATTTTTTTGTCCGGGTAAGAATTTTTTTTTTTTTACATAGGACCAAAAGTTCATTGATTGGACTGGACTACTCCAGCTTAACATCAGACGGAGTGTTGTCAAACAAAAATTGTGTCTGAGAATCGAAACCAAGACCTTCATATGCTGACCTTCATTGTGCTGGAATAATGCGCTTTTCCCTATATTATATCGTATAGTTATAAATTTTCACTTAAAATAATTGATTTTAACACAATGAATAACGAACGTCATGATTCATTATCTCTATTTGTGTAAAATCATTGAGGACTTATCTCGTCCGATGAATGACTTCGTTCATCGACACGTTAATCATAAGGGGTCACTTTAATATTTAAAAATAACCAGCCAACGTTTTTTCATATAAATAATTCATTCAGAAATCGTTAAAAGCTGACATTAAGGTATGACATATTATCTGATATTTAATACTTGTTAAGTAACTTACAAAATAAATAGACATAAAATTAAATTAATAAATATATTAAATATTACGTTTTTATATATTTAACGTAGATTTCTGTTGAAATACTTATTTTTATTTTTCAATGGCAACACTGTTATTGATATCTTGTTTTTTATCATCTGAAAACACCAGAGAGGAATTGTCAAGGAAATAAAACATTTAAAATTCATTTGTTTTTTGACAATGAGTTTGTGAAAAGTAATTTTACGTCTCTACTGTCTGTATTGCTTGTCACAATAAAAAATATGATGAAGAGAAGTCCATCGTATTATTTTCAATAAATAATTAATACACAATCATTTAAAGTTTTATTTCACCATTTTCAAATGGTTATAACCTAATGCAATACTGTACCTACAAAAAAAAACTATGTACGAAAACTAATCTCACGGTTACGCTCAATTCAAGGGCTATAATAAACAAACGTAAAAAGAACTATTTTTATATCGACAAAAATAGCCATTCTAAAATAAACTACACCGGTTAGTATCTATCGTTGAGGATACGGGAATCGATAGCGATCGGGAAATCTGATCGCTTCTTCGATACAAAGATCAAACAGTAAGGTCGGAAGCAAAAGTTGTAAACTTTGTTATTTAACTTGTATCGTTAACAATAATACAAATTTTCCTCTGATTTATCTAAATATAATATTTTAACGAGTTCCTTGTAGAGTAAATAACAAACAGAAGTTATAATAATGAAAACGGGAATCTATATAGCACGTTTTTTTTAATAATAGCCCAGCATATGACCACACTCCGCCTGATGTTAAGCTAGAGTGCGCTCCATGAGCATAGACAACTGTTACCACAGACAACAGTCGACTCCACTATGCCGGTTTGAGGAGACAAATGTGCTCTGTCCAAATTGACAGGGCACACTCCTCTCGTTATCCCGGCTACTTCCAAGCTGATCCCGAAACGCGACTAGGTCACTTCACGGGTGTTCCGCTTGAAAGTGGTGGTACTTCCCCAGGACGACATACTGGGCTAATGCCATCATCAGTATGTGATCATCATCATGCGACACTGAGGTTTCAAGTTCAATTTTCGAATGAAGATTTTTTTTAAATCCGTATTATACATAATATGTTTCAGATGTTCTAGTCTTGATATTCGTAGAAGAGGGTATTTTACAGTAAGTTGGAGCTAGGACATTGTATGTATGTTAGCCATGTGGATAATAATGATGATTTTTTGAGGCTTCTTACATTCACTTCCATTGTTTTATTATGTTAATGTGATGTTTCTAAAGCCTTACAGCCATTACATAGAAGCATCTAGACGCGACTATGATTATGTCTGTGTTGTCCTTGTCTTGATCCGTGTAGTATTATATATGTCAGGGGTGGCCAACCTGCGGCTCTTTGAAGGATTATTTGTTGCTCTCAATTCTCAGAATTTCATTTTTGTGCTATTATATTTTTAAAATTATTATTATTAAATTACTGACAACAAATATGAAAGACTAAGTGCAACGTTTTTTTAATACCTTTTAAATATGTATTTAATATATAATCGAACTATCGAGGAGCTTGACCATCCCTGCTATATGTCTCTAAGAATAGGTTTCATGTCAATATTCAAAATTCGTCTGTAATTGAGTCACGATCATATACAACCTTTAAAAGTTAATCAATTGGAAAACAAATCGTGTATGAAAAAAATGAAGTGAAACAGTTCAAAGAAATGTTTGCGCTTTTTTAACGTGTTTTTTTTTTCAGCCGCCATAAAAACATGTTTCAAACGAAAAGTTTCTTCATCTAAGCTTTTATTGAAAAGATAAAAGGCAACTTTTATACAGTTTTTTCTCATATTTATTCGGGCTTATTTACATGAGTGTTTTTTTTAGTAAACTTCCCGAAAAATCTTCCGATGCTTAAGTAATAATTTAATTACTATTTACTTTGCATGTAACAGTTTTACAACAAAATAGATTTGATATTTTTAACTAAAAGTTACATTTATAATAATTTTCTGGTTGTATAACTTTTAAATTAAGTTAAGTCTACCCCCATTAGTAAAACTATGTATCACTGTAGACCTTTTTATTCTACTACAATAATATATTGTATAGTAATAACTTGCACATATTGTATCGAGTACTATATAGGTTTAATTGTCCAAATCACGTGACGTCTTAACAGCTGTCACTTTCGTTGTAATCTCATGGAAACGTGGACTGAACGACGCCACGACTCAAGCTACTTAATGACTGAAACCCACGTGATTACGATCAATATTAGAAGTCGCACGTAAACAAATCACATTATCAATAAATACATTATAATTCATAATAAAAATATTAAAATAAATTAACATTTCAGTACATACCGGTGTGTTGGAACAGAGCCTCATAACGCGCGGTCAGTCGGCGGTTGAAGCGCGTTTTTCAGTAGCGTGTAATCGCGCGGTCGGGGCGCGGCGCGCGGAGCGACTGCCGGCTGGTCTGACTGGAGCTGGTCTCACGCATGCGTCGGTCGATCGCTGACACTCGGTCACTGGGCCGGTTAGGCGTCTCGCCATTGTCTGCTGTCGACTTTCGACGCCGCTTCAAAAACAAACACCCTTTGTCTTTAAAACTACCGTGACTCTTAGACTGTGGGGCGCCCGATTTATACACGAAATTAATCACATAAACACCTCGGACTGATGGATACTGTTAAGGTCTGACAACGTTTATTGGTTTTACTTTTATTTGTACAATAAATATGTTGACATGATGTTTATGTCATGATACACACTATTCAAATTTTCTGATTTCTTGTCTATTGCCTGAATACTTCACATTGGCAGAATTGTCTTCATTGTCTATTTGGGGCCATTAATAACAGAAGAAGAAGAAAAAGAATAAATATGTTTAATATATTCGTTTTGTATTTTCAAAGTTTCAAAATTCTAATGCGAAATAATAATATAAATTCAAGTATTACTTTTTAAATGATTTCTAAAGTTATACAAAAGAAATGCCTTTAAAAACTGTTTCATAGATATTTTCGATCGATAACATACATTTTTACAACTAAATAAAAAGTATTTGTTAATTAAAACCTTTGACACTCGCGTTTACAGTGGAAGGTGAGGCAAGAGGGAACGGGGGAGGAAGGCGATGTACAAAACAAACATAATATCTAATTAACGTAGAGTTTCCTTCATATTGTTTTCTTTCAGTGTTTGCAAGGAAAATATCCTTAACGATTTATAAGATTTCACTGTTTTATTATATATTAAAGGCTTCGATAAATTCCAATGTATATTATCAAATGGGTTTTTAACACTAGATTTACCAGACCAGTTAAAATGACTGGTCTTGCAAGATCAAATTAAAATTCCTACTGCATGTAACATTTTCTTTAATTCTTCTAATCTTCTTTAATCTATAACAGAAGAATTAGTTTCATGAATTTTATATTATTTTATATATATTTGTAACAAATATATACTTTTTTGGTTTTGGTAGAAATAGATATATTTAAGCTGGTAAGTCTATTGTTAAAGCAAGAGCAAATTGTATTGTTCATTGTGCAACTACCTCTATGGACATAATCTAACGACGTATCGTACTACCTGAAATCTACTTCTAAAATGTTTCCTGTTAAATCTAGACTTTCTCTTTGACTTTAGCAAATTCATTTCAGTTAAAAAACATCTCCCTTAATTCTGTCTTATTCAAAGTTTAAGATACTACATTGTCGTCTACGCCGTAGCATCTGCTACGAATTAGCTACGATACAAATAACTTAGGTTGACGTGTTTTTCGTGATTTATAGAGTTAAATTAGGTTTATAACATTTTATACATATATATTTAAAAAGCAAAGGCTATATTTCACATAATATTTATTACTTGCTGTAAAAAATACGTTACAATCTAAAACACGTAACGTTTAAACTGTCGAATGTTAAAATAAAATTTATACGCCTGTCCCGATTGTGCAGTCTAACGTTAAAATATTAGTTTCAACAAGATCCCCTCAGAGTTCAACTCTGTCGAAATATCGATATGGTCAGGCTATACTCCTGTATGCACTAGAAACTAATAGCGACTAAATGGTTTTGATACTTTGTTCTAAAAAAAATATTAAAATAATATTGAGGTTTCTTTAATTACGTTTGATTCATTTTTTTAATTCAAATGTACATTTAAAAACTCTATTTTTAAACTATCTATCCCTTGTCTTGAGAGGCTACCAGCAGACGACAATACCAGCGTTTCCTACTCAGAAACACTTACGGATATATAAGCCACTCTGGTTTGTTTTACGGACGATATTTCAGACGGAATGTCAAAATTCACGAAAGCTACAGAGGGGTCGTATGATCTACGGATTAATATAAATATTTAAAAATGTAAATGTTATAATAAATTACATTACAATAAATGAACAATCTTTTTATGTTATTAATACAAATGTTATAAGAATATGCAATTATAATTTCATCGCATAATAGCTTCACTTTTGTCTTTGTTTAAGAGAAATGAACGCATTGAGACTAATTAGAGATACAATTTTTGATTTAATATGACGTATAATATTTCACACTAATTACACAGGACCGCAAAAAGACTAAAAACAAGAAACTATAGTGTTTAGGAGTCTAAATTTAAAGGACCATAAATTTAAGGGTTTGTACACTTGATTTATTTTTTGTTGAGATTTTTGAAATTCAGTTAGTCAATTTCACAAAAATAAGGCTTTCCATTCTTTCTGTTAAGACATCTGGTGTGTTGGTCCACGCATGAAAAAAAATTGATCTAATTGTATCATCTTAAAATTATAATATTTCAGTTGTTTTAAGGATGTAGAGTAAAATCCAAAAGTATCAAACACGTGAAGTTGTTACTTAATCTTATGAAATGTCCAACGGAGGCTTTTCTTTTAGTCCGGAACCGTCGAAATCCGGAGAGAACCGGATGTAACTGGATGACTACGGATACGTAGCAAAGGAAACTTCACAAGAAAATACCTGAAATCTTTTTACCTTTTGGCTTATTTATATTTTTGTAGCAAAAATTGTAAATTGGAAATCCGTGACTGAAATGGCTGGAAATGTTTGCAACTCGTTTGGTTTATTACTATTTTTCTATTACATGCCTTTTTAAAGATTTCCTCAGATTTTATTCGGTTATATTTTGTTTTTTTTTTATGTTTAAAAATATAAAAATAATCGACATAAACTACATTTGGATTTTCTTTAACATAATTCTTGGCATATTGTATGAGATTCCTGTCTGTTGGTTTTCGAATATATTATAGTAATTTTTTTTAATGTATAAATATGTACGTATATACCCATGGTTCATTATTTAAAATAAAACCGTATTACGTAAATAATTTTATTATCATTGGAATGTGATGAGGGTTTACATGTGAATTAAATTTTTATAATGTTGCCCGAACACTCGACATTGGCAGAATTATCTTTAATAGACGTCTGAGGCCATTAATAAAAGAGTAAGAAGATTATTGAAATGTGTTATACTTACGTCATTAGAAAACGAAATAAATATCCCATTATTTTCACCAATAAAAACTTCTACGTATTTTCAGCTCGATATCTAAATCGGATTGTTCAATTATTTTAAGAAATCATAAAAGAAACAATTGAATTCATCATTTCTCGAGCCAACAAAACCTAGAACGCCAATCTCTTAAATCCAGCACAAATATTGGAAAAAAAATTTGCAAGGAGACCGATTCTTTATGAAACTTTATTGAGTTTTAACCATTGTGATCGTCTTTATCTACATTTTATTTGAATGTACTTAAAAACAAATAACATTAATAATTTTTAATTGACAAGACGTATAATAAATAATAATATTATATTATAGAATATATCGCCGAATTCTATTAGCATAATTGGAACGTGGTCGTTAGCACGTATTGATGATGCCACGTGAAGTGGCGAAACGCGTCGAGTCAAATTACTGAATGTTGTAGCGGGAATAGTAAGCAAAATAATTTTAACTAATTTCATTTCATAATTGGAACTATAATTTTGATAATTTTGAGGTTTTATCTTGTTGAAATAGCTTCTAAATATAATTCTCGATCTCATTAAAAAATAGTTTTTGAGATACTCAATACACCAACGAAGAATGTACACAAACAAACTATGTACAATAACAACTTTGAATCGCTATGTTGCAACATTGCGACTTTGTAGATCCTAAACAATGTTAATAAGACGTTATATGTAGACTACACACTCAATTTAAATGGATATTGTAACACTACGACAAATTTTAAAATGGCTACACTAGTTTTTCCGTTAGGGTAAGCGTGGTCGGCCATCTTGGTTGCTTGTGTTAAGTTGGTTTTCGGTTAGCAGTACGTGTTTTAATTGTTTGTACCCTGTTCATAATATTAACATGCTTCTTAATTTTAATTTAATAAATAATTATTATTCAATAAAATAATTGTTTTACAATATGAGTTTAAAATTATTTCGACTACCCGACGTTGATATAAAAATAAATATTTTTCACGTTACACGTTTTGAAATACTTATACCGTGGAGGCGAGAATTAGTAATAATTTTTATACCACGAAGCATAAGACCTGAATCTAGACCTGGTCTAAACTGTGCATACAAGTCTCGGTTTCGTTTTTCAAAAGTTTAAGATATCACATGAAATTTAAACGCAGTATCAGAATTGCATTCCATTTCAGAGATAACAAGAAACCCGTTTTTTCTATTTTGATAATCGTCTATCTGAAGTTGCAAGACCTAGATTATTCTAGTGTCTATATGGAGCTAAAGAGACTTAAATCGTGGAAGCTGACTGAGCGTCTTGTCCTGAGTGGTTAGGGATTACCTTGATCGATAATTATATCGATGGTTTCGCTTTTCTGAAATAAAACTAAATGTTTATTGTATATTTTAAAAAGTAGACGTGACTTACTGTCGAGTTTATTTTGTTTTTTTTTATCCGTTTCAAGAGCCTTGCAACCTGTGATCGTGTATGTTGCACTAATTATAAAACTATTAATAAAATATAAAAAAGTTATAGTAAAAATAATGCAGGAATCAGATTTTAAATTATTCCTTTCTGTTGGTAGGTTGGCTACCGATGCAGAGGAGGTTGTAGTTCATGTAGCGCCCTCTAGCGATCAAAATCCTTTTAAGGTTGATTTCATGTTTAGAAAAAAAGTAATTATTGTGCGATCAATTTTACGTTACGTGATGTATGTATCAAACACGAGCGTAGACAGGTTTTAGTTTCGGAGGGGGTTGAAGAAAATAAAACTACTAAAAGTTACCAAATCCGATCGGATAATCGCCGGTGGCGGGGTGATAGGGAATCCAAAGCACATTATTTTAGTGTAGCAATACTAATTAATGAGATATGTCACACGCCCGTCTCTATTTTAATTTTATGAATGCTAATACGCCCTTGGTATATTATTAAATATTAGTTAAAATGATGTTTAAAAACTAATTATCACTGTCTAGCCCCTATCGTCTCGTCTTGTCATTCTTTTGTTTTATAAATATCGATATGTTATTTAGTTTATAATAGCAGTCCCATCACTAACGTCTGGCGAAGATCGAACACCTGTTAAGGGCCTTTCAATACTTTTCTGGGTCTATTTTATTTTATTGACTTATTTCCATCTGCTATTTTTAAAACTTTAAACCTATTTATGCTACCAACTATTGACCGGAAACGAAGTTAGGTATAAATTTAGCATTGATTTTTGCTGGTTTTTTCTTTTTATATGAAAGTTTACGTGCGTGTTATATTTTATAATTTCTTGTTGGATTGTTATGAGAATAATAAAATATTGGCAGAATTATCTCTAAAAAAACTGTATTTTTCATTTTGTTTTTTTAATTTTTCCATATTTTTATTGACGAAATATGAAGTTTTGGTCCATCTATAAACCTATCATTTTTTTTTAAATATTTGTAGTTTTAATTCAATACTTGTGTTGAATAGTTTTTAATAGTATTATACTCTTTGCGATATGTTTATATCTACAAAGTGTTTATAAATTTATATAAATTAATCAATCAATCAATTTTATATTGTCTCCATTTTTTAATGCGATATTTTCTATACAAAATCACGCATATGTTAGACACTAAATTTACATGTAACGTTATTTACCACACACCACCTGGTTCACTTGAATTATTTAACACGACTCTCCCATGAGAGGCGGCCACCACTTTCAATATGTACATATATATTTTTACTAGCTAATACCCGCGGCTTCGCTCGCATTTAAGTCATTAAATAAGTATCAGAGATCATACTAACTATAGTCAATTTGAAGCTATAGTAAAAAATAATATTTTTTAAATAATAAGCCTCCTATGTTACTTCTAGTACCTCCAAAAACATGTGTACAAAGTTTCATGATGATTGGTTAAGTAGTTGTTGCGTGAAAACTCACACTCACATTTATAATATTAGTAGGGATTACTGTACAAAAAGAACACGTATGTACCTCTATATATCCAAACAACTCCTTAACCTCGAAATCACTTCACGAATATACCAAAAATTGGTGATCTACTGGGCCAATACCAATATCCCATCACCAATCTGCTAACATAATGTGGTATCACTCTAGAGAGGTATAAATAAATAAAACAAAAATAACATTTAAACTAATTTATTGTGTATAATAGCTTGTTTCTAAAACATTGAATACAAGAAGCATTTATATACGATATTAAAATCAACTACCCGCAATCCGCCATTTTTAAATTCATTAAAATAAATGACGACTCGAAATAGTTAATCAAAATTAAATTTGATTAATATTTTATAATACATAATAATTAATTACAAACATGCGCTTAACTAATTGTGATACAATAATTTTAGTCTTGGAAAAATTAACAATGTCATCATCGGAGATACCAGCCTCTACTCATAGATTTTTTTACTCTAGCAATACTTTAGTGATGATTTCCCGTCATTTGAGAACAAAACGTAACTAATTTAAAACACTTTATTCGACTTATTATCGAGTTTATTTTTAATGCGGCATTCCAAAGACATTATGCTTCTTACGGGAGCAGGTAGTAAGTTCCATAAAAAAAAATTTTATGCCCTCAACTTACGAAAGCCTATATTACAACGAAAATGTGTTATTTTCTAAGATTAAAATAATCACATCACACTATCCTAAAAATACTCAGAAAGTTAATTTTTATTTTATCAATTTTGCACGAAGAACAAAAAAGTACCGAACCTTGCCAACATAATGATGTGCTAATGTCATAACAAGCAGAATTCGATTAAATTAAAAAGTACATGTGTACATCACTATTATCTCACGTGATCATTCTATTGTCTCTGGTTTGACATTTATATAATAACATAGTAAATCTATAATTAGTTTCCGTTTACTTAACCCTTAAATGCATGATTGTCGGTTTTGAATTTAAAAAAAATCGCATATTAAAGGAAATTTATCATAGATTACTTTAAAAAATAAGATAAAGGTAATAAATAATTAAAAAATATATACACGAACACTCAGGTTTTTGAATAAATTTACATGAAAATTAATGTAGACAATTGGCAAAAAGAATTTAAGGGTTAAATCGGTTGACAGGACCTACAGAACCCTTCTTGACTTTTATGGTTAAAAGTTTGGGACAAACAATCATTATTATATGAAGAAATGACAGCTGGGTTCTAATTGTAATTAAAATGGAGAGTCCAGTTATAAAACAAAATATTTTCAATTGTTTTTTGAAAGAATTGATAAAATAAAAAAAACTTCCCACATCTCTAATAACATGCACAATCTCACACTAAACGATTACATAATAATAAATATAAGGGAATGATATATTTTAGTGGGATAACCACAAATCAGATTAATCGCCAAATCACTGGTCAGTGAGGGTTTTACAATGCAAAGCCCACTGTTTATACAGCGTAATTAAAAAAATTGATTACTTGATATATACGCTTAACAGCTCATTAAAATGCATACAATTTGATTATAAAATATAACAAAAATAATATTGACAATTGAGATTCGATGAAAAAAAAACCATATTGCTTAAAAGAAAATTATTATCCTTTTTTTTTAATTAAAAGAAAAATAATTAATTTCATTGTTAATTAAATATAAATTAAACATAGCATACTAATATATGTATAATTGCAGAGTTGTCTTTCCGTTTGTTTGCAGAAAACCTGAAAGTAATCAAAAGTGATAATTAATTACTTTAATTAATTTTGACATTTTTCGACTTAATGTAACGTTTATTTATTAAGCCTACCTACAAAGTTGTATTAAAACAATATATTATAAAAAGAACATGTAATCTCATAAGTTCACACGTCGATTTTCAAATGGATACCGTTTTTGTAGATATATAAGCTATAGAAAGATAAACGATCGCTGTCTCGTGAACGGCAAAGAAGATATCTGCATCCCTTTCACACATGCCTCAACTTCGACACGACAAGAATATAGTTATCCCTTTCTAATAATTACTTCTTCCAGTCCAAAGTCCAATCTGTATCCATTTAAATATTGTTATATATACAAACCAAATGAAATTTTAATTATAGGATAAGACAGTATGCCCAAAATAATTGAAGAATGCGTCAAATTTTAAAAATTAATGAAAATAATAATTGTAAAAACACAAAATGAGTTTTTTTTTGACATGAGGGTTTACGTGTGAATTAAGATTTGATAATTTCTTATTGGACTACTATTCGAATACTCGACATTGGCAGAATTATCTTTAATAGATATCCGAGGCCATTAATAGTAGAAGAAGAAGAAAAAAAACACACGAACAATATTAATAAATTATAATATTATAGTTGAGATAAAAAAAACCAGATGAGTTTAGTACAGCAATAAAATTAATAACAATAATAAAAATAACACGCGATTATTTATTAACTAAAGTTAGATTAACTGATGTCAAATGTTTTTGGAATTAGATTAGAAAATTTAGTAATCTAAGATTTATATAATTTTATTATTATTTACGTAATAAATTATTATTTATAGCACATATGGTTTATTTATTTATTATTTAATAATAGAGAAAAAAATAATACAGAGTAAGCGAGTAAGGAGATGGCGGCCTTATAGCTAAGAAGCGATCTCTTCCAGACAACCAACTTTGAGATGTAGAGAAATGCAGAAGACAAATAGCGGGAGTTATAAATAGATACAAATATAGCAAAAACATGAACTACACACAATACATACCATGTTACATAGATACATACATAAGATAATAATGACAATAATAATACTGTAATGCATATATACATATATACTATGGTTATATATTAGATACATGTAAAGTTACCATAAATCCATGCGTTCAGCATCGTGTCTCATACAGTCCAGAGCGGCCGATGTAACGCACCCATTTGATAACATCATGGTCGGAATAATTCAATTTGGGCTCGAAGACCTTCAAATAACGGACCTGAGAATACACAACCAAAATTACTATTGCCATCTTTATCTACAATTAGCCCTTGATAGCATGTCAGAGAGAGACAAAATTCTCTAGATTCAAGTTCAAAACAATAAAATAGTTTGTAGTCTTCCACTACACACCACAAGATGGCGCTAATTAGTCGTTTATCACACATCATACTTTTCAACAAAAATGCAATATATATAGCTAAAACTAAATGCAATTGTACACTATTCTAATTAATTTTATGTTATTGAATTTTACATTTTCGCTTTACATATATTAATTATATGTTTGTTTTATTTTCATATGTTACATTTCAAGCGCCCTCTGTTATCAAGAAAAGTAATAACTAGTAGTCCTCCCTAATCATACTAACCTTAAATCCAGATGGTGCAAATGGCACTTCGAAGCCCATAGAGATAGGTGGTCGAGTCCACTTCTTCTTTGTGTCTGTCTCCAACAATTCAATTTCAGCCGACAACTGTGTCTCCTTCATCCCAGCCATACGCTTAATCCTAAAATCATTACCAGTAACGTATTGTCATGATTGCTCCAATTCTTATTTTCAAACTCACGGGAATAATAGGAACTGACGACCGCATTGCGACCTGGGGAATTGGGGGGCTACTCAGGCGCGTACTTATCGCGCTTACGTAATCATTCACGAAATTACTGATTTGACAGTGACTTCACGACGGATAGGCCACACAATGCTTATTTTACAGACATTTGGCAGGACTTTTTACGGGCTTATGTGTCAAAATTCACATAAACTATAGAAGTGACGGCCGTATCACGAAACTTTGGATATGCCTGAGTAGCCCCCCTGTTTTGAGTAGTGAGCTTAAGGCCTGTTCGACTGAAGAAATGTATATTTTTTATTTAAAATACAAATAAAATAAGTCTTGCCCGTGACGATGTCAGACACACTAAACGCGATACTGTAAATAATAATAATAAAACAATATGTTTCAATAATATAAAATACTAGCTGTTGCCAGCGACTTCGTTCGCGTAATAATGAAGATATAAAGTACTATGAAATTTAACATGAAAAAATAGTTATTGAGGCATAACTGAAAGTTAGACATAAGATGTCGCTGACTTTTTTGTACATAATGATGTCCACTATAAAACTTGTATCCACAGCGTACGCAATATAATGATTTTTTTTTCACACTTTGGGTTACATTATTGAAGTTTTCATATGGATCCCTAACGTTTTTGAAAATATTCTATTGCCTATGTTCATCAGGGATAATGTAGGATTCTAATGGTAAAAGATTTTTTCAAATCGGTCCAGTAGTTTCGGAGCCTATTCAATACATACAAACAATCAAATGTTTCCTCTTTATTATATTAGTATAGATAAACACTGATGAGCTATGACAAGAGATTTACACCGATTACTATAAAACCCTACTTACTTCCAAACGATTGCATTCTCCGAAGCCTTGTATTTGGCTTTTCCCTTCAAGCAGATGAGTTGCACACCGCTCGTGTTCAAAGGCGTCGGGATCTTGACTTCAATTTTCTGCCCCAAAAGTGATGGCTTAAAGTTACTCTTCAACACCACTTTCACTTCCATCTTGGTGCGCCCCACTTCACGCACCAGCGGTATCACACGGAACGGCAGAGAAATGTCCTTAGTTGTTCTGTATCTGGATATGACAATTACTATTAGTACCTAAGTGATGAAATGAAAATCGTTTATTAGCATAGGCACTTGCTCATCGTTAGACTCTACCGTGACTTCGGAAAGGCGTATGACGAGAAGAATACCACAAGAAACTCGTCAATCATAGCCTGTACATAAAATAATAATTAAAAAAAAATGAATATTAATTCAGAAGAAAAAGTAAATAACAATATACATATATATATATAGCTACCTATACAACATTAAATTCAATCAAAAAAAAATCCTTCTAGTAAGTCAAGCTCAAACACTAGTTTAACCACGCATTTCCATCGCTCATGTAATCAATAATTCTATAGTAAGCCTTTTTAATTAGCGTCTGCTTTACAATCCTTTTCAGCGAAGAAGTCCTAGTTTAGATATAGACATTAAGAAAGACTAACCTCATAAGTTCAAATTCCCCATCAGGTGGTATGAACGAAATAGAGTGTTCCGTTTCGAACTTGCTCAACTTGACACATTGGTGGAATTGGCAGTCATCGATAACCACGACCGGTTTGCCAGCACGAGCAGGGTCATTATCGGTGTTCCCGGACAAGGCTCCTAAGTCCATAAATTTAATAATTATATTATTAGTTTGCATATCAAGTTGTACCATCATTAGTATAAAGCAGCGGTTCTCAAACTTTTTTGGCGAAGGAAAAAGCCTTAATATAATTATAATAAACTGATTTATATGTATTCATGAATAATCATATTGCAATGTAATATTACGTAATATTTAGTTGGAATATTTAGATGTAACCTTATAATCTCCTTTTGGTAGGTATTTTTTGCAGTATTTTAGCCCTAGGGTTCCACGGAACACACTTTGAGAATGGCTGGTATAAAGGAACAAAGTTATACCCACGTGAACCACAGATAGTAAAGTCAATGACTCACAGTGGAAGTGCTATTAGGTATAGATAGAAGCCATGGCATATTTGATACGTTTTTTAAACAAACTAGTAAATGTTGAGAATCTCTGATATAAATTATTAAAACATGTCACAGATGTACCGATCAATAGTATCCAACTATGAGTTTAATATTTTATAAAATTTGTTCTGATTTACACAACATTAAATCCTGATTAATTAATACCAAATTACTAATATCAACATTAAACATAAATCTTTTGGGGTAGACAGAGACAATAGAACGACTCTCTCTGCCTACAACCTTCGCCTCGACTACTCTTCTCATTTATGCATGTTGGTTAAGGGCACTTCTAATCTGAACCAATATGAGCAAGTGACCCTTCCCACTCTACCATCCTTTCCATCACACAAGTCAAAAAATAGCCAGAATAAACATTTACCATTTCCCTTCCCCTTTGCCTCCATAACAATCTTATCATTGATACCAAACTTGCATTCAGGCATCCCGGACAAGTACGACTTCATCACAACTTTACCCGCCACATGAGCCGACAACACCTGCCCTTGCGGCGACATAAGCAAGTTTACATATTCCAGCACATCGAGGAACAGTTCGTTGCGACGATATTTTATACCTTCTCGGCGCCAACCTATTTGACCTGTCACCTGTAATAAGCATATTGAATGAATATCTTACTGATAAAAAAGCTAGGACATAATCTATGTCATTTTATGTTTACCCTTAGGTATACAATAGGATGACAATGCCCCTATACAGCAGCTATTCTTCTACATCATAGTAGATTTATTATATATTATTTTGACATTAGTATGTAAGTGGACAATGCCAGTATACAGCAGCTAAATCAAATTGATAATCATTAAATTAATAAGTTTATTTCATTCATATTTATATTTGTATTGACGAGTAAAAGCGCTCTATTGGAGCCCATTTACTAAAAGTAAATAAATTAAAAAAAAATCAATAAAGTTACTTCTATTCTCTTCTCTAATCTTCTTTTTCTAGAATATTATTCTCTAATTTTTTTATTAGTATTTAAATAGCAATCTACAGTCCTAGATGCAACATTGTCAAAAAAGATGACAAGTTACTTACCTGTGATGTTATTTGTGCTTGTTCTTCTTTAGAAGCAGACTTGATACCTTGCTGTGTTATAAATGTCTTCAACACACCGGTGTCAGAATTCTGAGGATAACCAAAGTCTAGGATTTCTACAAATAAAACATAACAATGTAAAAACATTATACATAAATTCTACATCATAGTCTCTTATAAAATATGAATACATTAGTTACATAATTTATTTATTGTACATAACTGTATATGTCATTGAACTTAACTTTATATGCCATTAGAATCAAATGTAAGTCATTGAATTCAACCAATAAGTCTATAGTGATTTTCAAAATATTTTGGTAAACAATAATAGTAAAACGATCTTTGGTTACTCAATTATTTTAACTTTAAAAATCGATAGTCAATAACTGCCATAATTTAAATAAAGTAAAAGGTATCTACTGGGGCCGGCATAGTGATGATAACTGGAAATACTTGGTTTCCGGTCGTCAGCGCTCATGGACCTCCAGTGCAGCTTTACATCAGGCCACTGGAGGGCACATGTCGTGTCCAACAATAAAAAAAAAAGTAGAATCATGGTTGGCTGGTAAAGAATATCAAATGGCATTTTAGCTAGCCATTGTGCTAATGTTTTTATTGTGTATGACTGTATGTCTTTTATTTATTTATTCAAATTGATTTATTTACATCTAACAACAATAACTGACGCCCTATCAACTTATTAACTCACTATGAGATCAATTCCCACTTTACATATTTTTAAATAAATGAAAAACTTACCATCAAGCAACTCATAAATAAGCACAAAATTATTCTTGATATTTTCCTCAGAGATCTTGCCAAAGTAAGATTGCATGACATCAATTATTTTGAGTAAAAACTCAAAGACCATTGCAGCGTTCACATTTTGCTTCGTCACCGCTGCCAACCAGATGTTAGCACGCTGTAATATTTCATTTTATTTAAGCTAGTACTCAAAGTTTTGATAACAATTGAACAGCTATAGTTTATTGATTGCCAATACTGGTCACTAAGGCATTTAAACAACACTTTTTTTTTATTAATAGCCTAGCTTATGACCACAATCCGCCTGATGTTAAGCTAGAGTACGGTCCATGAGCATAGACAACTGTTACCACAGACAGATGTCCGCGTACAACAGTCGACTCCACTATGCCGGCTTGATGAGACGAATGTGCTCTGTCCAAATTGACAGGACACACTCCTCTCGTTAATCCCGGCTACTTCCAAGCTGATCCCGAAACGCGACTAGGTCACTTCACGGGTGTTCCGCTTGAAAGTGGTGGTACTTCCCCAGGACGGCATACTGGGCTAATGCCATCATCAGTCTGCCTACCACTCATGATTTGTTGTCTTTCTTGCTCACGTACAAATATGCTCTCATAGCATCCATACTGTGGCCTTTCTTATTATATAACAAGCTTTTACCCGCGGCTTCGCTCGCATTTAAGTCATTAAATAAGTATCAGAGATCATTTCAATAGAAATGAATCAATATTTTACTATAGTCAATTGGAAACTATAGTAAAAAATATATTTTGTTTAAAATAAAAAGTATCCTATGTTACTTCTAGTACCTCCAAAAATATGTGTACAAAGTTTCATGATGATCGGTTAAGTAGATGTTGTGTGAAAACGTAACAAACTCACATTCATGTTTATAATATTAGTAGGGATAGTATTATTTTATTTTTACAAGTGATATATTCATTACACATTACAGTATTTACACACACATAAAGGATCATAAAAAACACTATCTACCTTAATATGAAAGAATGAAGTTCTTGCAATGTTCGTGACTGGAGACCGGACTTGTTGCCGAGCGTGTATGACATTTACACGGAAGGCATCTACTGCATTTCTGCCAATGTCATCCCTATACACTCGGGATATCAAAACCTCACCCTTGTGGTTATACACAAAGAGACCGCCAATCATTTTGAAGACCTGAGTATGATAGTGTTAGGCTTAGATAAATAATCAATAGAGGGTATATGTATTTATTTATTCATAATTTGATATACATACAGACTATAGCGTTAACAAAATATACAATTTTTGCGTATTCAATATTAAAGAGACATATAAAAATAATCTTAAAGTATTTAACTTTTTTAAATATCTTCAAAGATCATATTGGTTTTATGACACATCTACTGATTTATAAGTATCTGAGCCAACTTGCATAATAAACTTGTGTATTTTTACAAAATAAGCAAACTAAAATCACGTTAAATAATAGTGTAGGTCATAAAATGAATAATCCAATGATTTACTAAAATAAGGCTAAAAAATAATCAATAATCAGTGGTAATTACCTGCTGTTACCCGGACCGTGTAATCATTAGTTCCTATGACAAAATGTTTATTATATTATTTGAATAAAAAGAATATTCATTTTACAAAGAAAAACAAGAAATCGACGAAGAACCGTGATAAAATCGCCAGCCACGGGCACCCGATCCGCCCCCAAAATGTAACGTCAATAATCGCCGCGGAAATTGTTACCACATGAAAAATATCTTTAAAACTAGCGTGACCGAATGATTGAACTATATTAAGGGTACATCTGTCAAACAACACGTCAGATTTTCTTTGACATCGTTTCGTTTGTTCGCCTGGTCGTCCTAGATGTTAAATAGAATTGTAGAAATTAATGTAATTTGATGTCTTAAATATAACCTATCTTAATAAGATTGTTATATAATAAATATTTCCTGTTTTATTGGTTAAAAACTAGTAATTTAGCTATGGCTTCCGATGTAGTAGCGAATACTTCCAATTCAATTCGGGAAAATTTGGTAAGTACACAAAAAAATGTATTAAAATCTATAGCTGCGCGTTGGAGATCTAACGTTTTGTCAGTCCAATCATAATTTCGTTATGTACGTAGAGCGATATAAGCACCAATTAAATATTTGCTTGAACAGCTTGCACAGTGGATTTCACTTAAAATTGACCTTCGGCCTTTTTTTTATAATTGCTCGCCAAAGTTTGCCACTACATACTTACTTGCATGTGATACGTTATTTAAATTTATTTTGTAGTTAACCATTTATAATTGTTTTCAGATATCAACAGCAGTTAAATTTTTAACTAATCCCAACATACAAAAATGTACACTGGAAAGCAAACAGAAGTTTCTCCGAAGTAAAGGTCTCACTGATTTGGAGATCCAGGCGGCAATTGAAAAGTGTGCCGAAATCATTGATGTGCCATCGTTAGCATCTGATTTGATGCTCTTTCAGAAGTCTAGGAGGAACTGGTTTAGGGATAACTTGCTTCCGTTTGTTGTCTATGGTGGATGTCTCTATGGATTATATTGGTTTTATAAGGTATGGTTTTGTTATACCTATAAAAAATTAGATAGATATATGTATACAACTTTAAAATGAAACTTGTTCCCAACTTACTATTACTATACAACTTACTACTAATATTTGTTATCGTTTTTACTACATAATACTTTTTCTTGATGACTACACTACCAGTTTTTTTATAGCAGCCTGGTATGTAAGACCACACTTTGTCTTATGTTAAGTTTGATTCGCGAGTAAAGACAATTGTTACGAGAAAAGCGTTACTGACATTACAAGGCGGGATACACCTGGCTACTTCCCAAAACTAGACTAGATCACATTAGTTTCAATTAAGATTGTTTGTTCTCTAATAGGTGTACATACGACGTTTAATCTACGTGGAAGAGCCACGTAAAAAAACTACAACTGAATGTTTGGAAGATCTCAAGAAGTCGTTGGACATCCTCAATAGTAATATATCAGCATTGCGTACCGAGGTGTTGAGCTCTTCACACAGTCACAGCACGAGTGGTATTCGTACGCAGCTGGATTGCCTCAAGGCAGATATTGCATCTGTTAAGGGGATATTACTCAATAGGTGAGTCGGGGGCAATGCATAGCAATGAATATGTACATTCCTGTGAATCATTTAACACGGTCACTCCAGCACGTACTTCCGGTGGTACACACTAAATTGTCTCATCAGGCGGCACGTACCACTGGTGGTCTGCATTATGTTTATGATATGTTTTTAATTATAATTGTACAGTAATGCCCCGCTTTATGCGAGGGATACGTTCCGGAAAAAACTGAAATTCCCATGACCATAGAGAAGTTGATGACTACATTATGTTTATACGCACTCTTTCGCGTAATGCGGGGCAATTAAGCGCGAAATTTGAATTTCTCGTTATAGTGAAACCGCGCATAACGGTGTCGCGTAAAGCGAGGTATTACTTGAATTAAAAATAAATATTTTTAATGACTACGTTAAATTTTCGGTGTCTAATAGAACAATTAAATGCGTATCACCAGTGGTATGCGCCGGCGTGAACGTGTTAAGTTAACTTATAGCTTGTAAACTAATTTTGACGTGACTTGATTTAACCACAAACTCCCTAAATTAATTAAATTTATATTATTGGTTGGTTTAGCTTGTTATTCATAAAACACACTCCATGTAACATCACACCCACTCCGAATAACGACAATAATGCGTCATTATTAAGCAATGAACAGTACTTTCTAAGTTGCTGAGATTAATAAGAACTGTAGCTGTGTATGTTCTTTTGTTTGTTAATTTTATACTTTATTAGTAAATTCTCCCCAATAACGTCGTAAAATTAAGTGTCGCTCTATGGAGTTTATACTGTTTTTTCATATTCTTAAAACCTTTTTTAAGAGGTTGATTGCTAACTGTGAGATAACTTATAGATTCCGTTCTACATTTACAAAAATTTGAGGCCTATTTAAATGTGCCAAAAGTCCAATAGGTCGCTTCTGTAATGATAAACCAAATCGGTTTGCGAAATTATCTTTCATTAATTACCTATGATAAATAATTATTTGATAAAAGTTTTTAGCGATGTGTGTCCTTTGTTGATTTTAAATTTAAAAGTAGCCATGATCTGATTTTTGTTGTAATATCCCGTTTGGCTATAAGTTTTTGAGTTATAGCCCTGATGAGGTATAATATTATTGATGTATATTCATGACATATTAATTTACTTCTAGAGATACTTGAATTTAATTTATTTACGTAATATTTATGCAAGTTCATATAAATCTATTTCAATAGCAAATAAAGTTATTAAGACTTCACTCACAAAGTATTCTTTTTTTTACAATTTTCCCTTGAGAGCAAACTAGGGTGTAAAGTTCATTACGGACTATTGTGCCAATTAAAAAAAAGACAAGCTATGACTGCCGTTATCGCGGCCGTCGCACAGTGGTCGGAAAATCGAGGTCCCTAACCGTAGGATTTTTTTGTCACGAAATTAAAAAAAAAAAAAGGTATCTCTTTGGTATACCTCCCTTTGGTTACTAATTAAGTATGGAGTTTATGAGTAGAACCATGCCGGAGAAAAAAAAATTTAGTTAGTTTTTGTATGGGAGAAAATACATTAAGTACATTTATTTGAAAACAAATAGAACTGAAGGGCTGGTGCTTATATGGGCTATTGTACCATACACGGCGAACAAGATGACACACCGATCATGCACCTTTAGGCGCCTATTCGCATTTTACAGCCTTTTGAAAATTTAAAATTTCGTGAAGTGATTTTACAAATTTTTGACGTTATTAAATGATAATACCGATCCCTATGAATAAAAACACTCTTGAAATAATAGACATTCATATAATAAGTAAGAAAATAATATACAGGGTGGAAATTCCGGAGAAAAATTTTAAAATTTTTAAAATACATTAAGTACGTTTATTTCAAATTAAATAGAGCTGAAGGGGTGATGCTTACATGAGCTATTGTACCTTACACGGTGAATAATATGACACACAGATCATGCACCTTTAGGGACCTATTCGCATTTTACAGCCTTTTGAAAATTTGAAATTTCCTGAAGTGATTTTACAAACTTTTGACGTTATTAAATGATAATACCGATCCTTATGAGTAAAAATACTCTTGAAATAATTGACAGGGAGCAGTAATAAATAAATAAAAATAAAGTAATTACGCCAAAAATTTGTAAAATCACTTCACGAAATTTCAAATTTTCAAAAGACTGTAAAATGCGAATAGGTCTCTAAAGGTGCATGATCTGTATGTCATATTATACACCGTGTATGGTACAATAGCCCCTGTAAGCACCAGCCCTTCAGCTCTATTTAATTTGAAATAAACGTACTTAATGTATTTTTTCCCATACAAAAAAAATTCAACACAATTTTTTTTTCTTCCACATGGTTTTACCCATATACACCTTACTTAATTATTAACCAAAGGGAGGTATATCGATCGGTATTGTCATTTTATTACGTCAAAGATTTGTAAAAACACTTAACAAAATTTCAAAATTTTTCTTCGAAATTTCCACCCTGTATATTATTTTCTTACTTATTATATGAATGTCTATTATTTCAAGAGTGTTTTTATTCATAGGGATCGGTATTATCATTTAATAACGTCAAAAATTTGTAAAATTACTTCACGAAATTTTAAATTTTCAAAAGGCTGTAAAATGCGAATAGGCGCCTAAAGGTGCATGATCTATGTGTCATCTTGTTCGCCGTGTATGGTACAATAGCCCATATAAGCACCAGCCCTTCAGTTCTATTTGTTTTCAAATAAATGTACTTAATGTATTTTCTCCCATACAAAAAAAAACTAAATATTTTTTTTCTCCCGCATGGTTCTACTCATATACTCCATACTTAATTAGTAACCAAAGGGAGGTATACCAGAGAGATACCAATTTTTTTTTTTTAATTTCGTGACAAAAAAATCCTACGGTTAGGGACCTCGATTTTCCGACCACTGTGCGTCGTACTTAATATAGACCTAACCTAACCTTTTCGTTATTCGTACAGTTTTGGGGTCCTCAACTAGAGCCAAGCCCTATATTATATTTTCTCAACAGAAATCAATTTCCATCTGTGAAAACTCGATCAGAAACCCACTCTATACCGGCTTGGCAAAGACAGGCAGAAGAGGCTACGTCAACTGATGCAGCTACAGAGACATCTCCATCTAAACATCGGCCTAGAAGCCAGAGGTCCGAATCTGGTGGTAGTAACTCCAGTGAGGGTGAACATGCTACAAAGAACAGTGATTCCAGCTTGGAGATCATGTCAGTACCAATATTAATTTCCGACTCCGGTAAATTGGGTTTATGCAACGTAAATGTAAATAAATATATTCCTGATGTTGATTTATTAAAGATTCAATTTCAATAATCAATACTGTTAACTGGCATTTGAAAACCATCTTTACCCAAATTTGAGACAGGATAATTAGATTTAACATATTATGCACGGGTGTAGACAGGTTGTAGTTTAAATATGTATATTTTGACAAATGTTTCTATGCTCTAGTTGAGAAAATCACTTCAATAATTTATTTAATATAGGTATTTTTTATTTACAGAACATGAAAGGGAAGTACAACTGAGCAGTTCTCAATCTAGTCGCAGCTAGAGATACCTGAACCCCTTGTATTATGTTTGCTTATATTGCGTCTCGCTCACACATTGACGGTTGAAGCTGAGTAGCACCAAAGATTTTTATTGAATTAAAAATTAGTGAAAAAAAAAAACGTAAAAATTCCATAGGCAAAATTTTATTATTGATTTTTTTTTAATTTAAAAGGGGATTGGTAAAGTTATGTGTGTGTGTAATTTTAATTTTATTTTAATAGACAATTCTGACGTTTTTGAGGTTATATTAAAATTAGATTTTTTTTTGTGGCATGTCCACAAAATAATAAAAACCTTCACTAAACAGCGCTTGGTGATATCGACCCTTCCTGTATTTGTTTTAGTGTTGCCATATTATATTTAAAATATTGTTAGAAATAACAATAGGATGTTTAGGGCTTGTTTTCCTTCGTGTGTTAAACTTTAATATCTACGCTTCCAATATCTTCCATTTAATCATACTATATATTTCTTCCTCTCTTTCTCTCTCTAATTAAAAGTAATATGACTATCTCTGTTTTACCTAGTTATAATTAATTTTAGATTTAGAACTATAATGTTGTCAAATTAAGTTGTACGCTTACAATTATGACAAGTTTAATTTTAATTTGGCCGGGTTATGTTGTGTTAATCAAAATATTAGTATTATTAATGTAGCCAGAACGGAGGCAATTGCAATTATAACTGATCTCCCGTTATAATAGCCACCAAACAACTTGAAGAATGCGCGTGCAGACGACAATTTTCAGATATCTGGTGGAATGGGGATCATCTCCGCTCTCTTTCTGGCCCGTGGAACACTCGATCTTGCGTCTCGCTCATGCTTCGTTTACACTTATGTTCATTGTTCTTGGTCTTAAGCCGCGTCTCCTGCGAGCCGTGGCCGTACACATTTTTGTATTCGTACACAATGTTTTTTGTTTTCCGTGGTCGACGGAAAGCAAAAACATTGTGTACGGCCACGCCCCAATGTTTCAATGTTTTTGTGTAATGTTTCGAAGAAACACGCGCAGGAGACGCGGCTTTAGATTGTTTTTATTATATACTAGTTAGTTTTCTCGAGGTTTTTTTTAGTTAATATTATTCTTACGTTACTGTTTTATTTATATTTATGCGATTGTTTACAATACACATATCATACAAGTTTTACACAATCTAAGATATTTTCGATTTTCACCAAAAATAAAATGTGACGATTATTTTGACAGTTCACTGCTCAAACTTTTACCTTTCATGCATTTATTGTTCAATTTTGGTGGCTATTATAGTCCCACAGATATTTTTTGTACTGTGGGACTCTTAGGGATTCAAGGGCAAACGGGTCATTGGTAAAAATTTGCTTCTTAGGTTATTTAGGTTGTATTTATCTTCCTTTCGTACAATGTTTCTAACCAGTTCGTCCATTGTTTTTAGTTTTAAATGACAATTAGTAATTTGCGTGGGTAGTTTATAGTGGTTGTGCGTGTGTGTTAAATGTTTTATATGAAATAACTGTACATATTGTTTTTTAGGTTACTTTTTAAAGAACAAGCCTTCGTTGACATTGTAATGTTTTTTTTTAAATCAAATTAATCGAAGACTTGTTCTGATTGTTTTTTTTATCCTTTAATGTGTATTGGAATTTATATTTTAAAGTCTACAGTTTTTTGCTGATGGAAGAGTGTGTTACCATAGATTTGTCAATTCATAGACTATACCTTGCTCTTTTGCGTAATTATTTTATGACTTAAATGCAATTGTAGACAATTTAATTCAATAATTCATTGCATATTGAATAGATTTACAGTAATACCCCGCTTTACGCGACCCCGTTATGCACAGTTTCACTATAACGCGAAATTCAAATTTCGTGCTCAATTGCCCCGCATTACGCGAGAGTGCGTATAAACATAATGTAGCCATCAACTTCTCTATGGTCGCGGGAATTTCAGTTTTTTCCGGAACGTATCCCTCGCGTAAAGCGGGGTATTACTATATTTATCTCCAAGCTACCAATTTCTATATATGTGAAGTGATATAGTAATATGAAATAGTTTTGATATGATCTGGTCGTCTACCTAGCTACCTTGGATAATGCACTCTTCCCATAGCAGACCTGCAAACATTTGTATGTGCCAGCTTCCGTCTCCAGCTATGGACTACATTCTAGCTTAATAATCTACAATGCTTGGTCTTTTATACTGTAATTTTAGGTAAGGCACTAATGTTTTGAGTCCATCGCAGTTTCTGTCACTTGGCATTGAGCAGCTAATTCCTTATGACGTATTTAGTCTATTCTTCTAAACTATTACAGTAGCCCACATTCCATGTTGATTAAATATTTGTGACATAAAAAAAGTGATAAATAAACCAATGACATGAACTTTTTGGCTTTTATTTCTTATTAATTTCTATAAAAAGGGGTTATAAATAAAACGAAAAGAGCTGCTTTATAAAAGTACATCACAAGTTTAATATTGAGCGTAAGAGCATATAAATAATAATAACTGGATTAATAGAAATGAGATCAAAACTTTTCAAACACCAACAGAAGTAAAAATACCTTACAATTAGACAGACTTTAGTGATAACTCTGATATGACAGACCCCCTTCTTCAGTGTGACAAACTCATTCGTTCATTTCCGGTCGAAAGCGGGTAATACTAAAAATATTAAACATCAGTGTCGCCAGTAATAATAAACGCCCACTACCAAAGAAAGAGGTCTTAATTTTCCGATATAAAGTAAGTATAAGAGACAGCCAGCGACATCTATCGCCTCATAAGTAGGAATTTACACAAAGAAATATGTGCGAATAAATTATGGCACCTAACCTCTAAGAACACATTAAAACACTCGAAAAAAGCATCAAACCGTTAATAATAATAAAATGGAAGATATTACGTAACTAACCTATAATTTAACATTTTAAAATACAAAGAAAAAACAATTTATTATTTTTAAAACACATTTCGAAATCCACAAAAGTACATTCAAATATAATTTGAAGAAAAAGGTTTTTCGATACCCCAGCGGGTCCACGAAACACAAGAGGACTCACAAATACAATATCAAGTGAAAATATCAACCGTAAAAAGTGTGCTTTTACAAACAACTTCACAATTAAAACTAAATTCCTAACTGCCCCATAAATGCCCATTTTTGGGACTAATAGGAAAATGAAGAGAACCACTAGACTCCACCATTTACGGAAGATTGTGGGATGCAGAACGTGCAGGAATTTAGTGAACAAAGTTTCATTTACTGCACAAACACCAAATAACAAATGTACACGTGGAATTTTATACCCATCTCCCTATTTATATGTAAATATATAATAAACTAGAAACATTATTATTACTGTATATAACATTATGAAAATATACCAGATATTTTATAAAATTGCACAAAATCTCATATTAAGCGACGCCATATTTCATAAAACGCCGCCATTTTAAAATGCCATCCTACATTTTTCGAACACGATTATTATTTAAATTTGGAAGGCGGGATAAGTTTAAATTTTTAACGGAAATTGTGCTCCCTATTTTAATAATTTAAACATGGAATTCGAAAATGGTTCCGTTTTAAAGCCGAAATTTAAATCTGGCAACACTTAAATTTCGTATTTGGAACAACCGATTCAAAACAATTTAAAGCAAAACCTTCTTATCGAACGCTTGTGTTTTATTATTATCCAGTTTAATGACCACATCATTAGTTTTAGTATTCAAGAGTTTCTTAGCACGGTTCAAGTCTTCCAAAAAGCACCTTCCCTTCTCAGTCCTCATCATTTGATGCTTTGGCAGCAAATTCTTCGACAAATACATAATTAACTTCTGCCAATCTTTCAACAAGAAGAACACCTTATCGTGACACGTCTCAACCGGTATCTTACCATTGGAGTATTCAAAGAAAACATTCATTACATCCTTCTTAAAGCGGCAAACTTTGAGAGTGTCCAATTGCATCAAATCAACGTTCTGGTGAACGCCTATGATTGGTTTATCATAAATATTGAGGTTGGTCTCATCAGCTGGTCCAACAACGTAGATAACGTGCGTGGCAGTCTTAAATGTCTCCTGATTCCAGATGTAAGGGTCTCCGTGTGACGTAGTGGAAATATCACCATCATACATAACGTCCATTCCATATTCGGAACGAAGGTAGTTCACAAACGAGGTCACACATTCCGAATGGAGTTTGTTTGTTGACGAGTAAATCACCAGGACTCTCGGCGGTGAAGGGATTTCTGCACCTGAAAATTTCGTATAAAAAAATTAGAAGCACTTAGAGGTACTAAATTAAACAAAAAACACGGTCATTTTAACTATAACCTGTAAATATTTTCACTTTTGAGTACTAAATTCGTCATTAATGGAAAAACGGAAATTAACCTTTAACCATGGACTCATGGTCTCACAGACCGCTCGCAATTTTAGTGTTTATTTAAAACAAAACGCGTCTTAAAGTCTTAAATTGCTTAAAATATATAAATAAAAAAAAGTTTGACTGCATATATACTAAGTCGTTACATCTGATACCTTTAGATAATAATAAAAGCAATAATCTTAAAATTTCGTAATTAAATTGACCTTATAATTAGTTGTCTCAGGCGTTACTTTGCGGAAATCCATATTAAAGGAAATTTCAAAATTATTTTGCTTATAATTCCCGCTACAACATTCAGTAATTTGTTTCGACGCGTTTCGCCACTTCACGTATCCTGGTGATGCCACGTGAAGTGGCGAAACGCGTCGAAACAAATTACTGAATGTTGTAGCGGGAATTATAAGCAAAATAATTTTGAAATTTCCTTTAAATTCACCTTGAAACATAGCAGTCTCATGGAAGTGCGACAAAAAAGAAAATCCATAGTTAAAGGTTAATCTAATTAAGACTAGTTAAAAATAAATGAACACTAATCGAGTTTATTTAATATATTCAACTCCACTTTCAATGCAAATTCATTTATTTGTGATAAACATATATCTTAAAGTAATACACAATACAAAATGTTATGCGAATAAACATAACAATAATTACCTAAAGCAAGATGATAATCCTTGCACCAATATCGCCTAACAACGCGCAGTACTATGTAATACGCGAACAGACTAGCCACAAACAGAGAAGTGATGCTGGCAATGCAGATATAAGTCGTCTGTTGTGTATCATTATCTGTTAGAACAAAACTTGAATTATTGTAGGACATAAGGGAACAACACTTGAGCATAGATTCATTGATTATAGTTCAAAAAAAGATCAATCACACGCTTGAAACATTGTTGACGTGATTTTTGACCAATGGTAATAATTCATTGCAACGGTTTACTGTCTTCTAGTCCATTGCATTCTGTTAGAAGTTAGAAGCTTTTATAAAAATAGTTTCTTATTAAAATATAAATAACAGAAAGTAAAACATGCAAAAATATAAATAAATAAAACTGTCTAATGGTTGCCGTGTTAAAAAATGTATTACGGATCAAATAAAATTATTTTGCTTATAATTCCCGCTACATTATGAATTTCTACTAACGACTAACGAGCACCAGCAATCTATCAAATGAACGAAAGATCGAGATGTTCGAAAATTAACAAAAAGTATCTAAAATATTGTAGTTCCAAATCCGCACGCGGTGGCGCTGCTCAAATTTCCATACAAATGGCTTGAAGCGAACTCGGTTCAAAAGCCAGACTGAAATTCGTGACAAGCCCACTGTTTGTTTGTGTGCGTTTAAATAAATAAATATTTCTACATTGTCACGAATTCATTTACCAGTGGCAGCAATTGATCTTATGCTTAAAAATCACACTAGTAAGTATACTGAAAATCTGCTGTAATTATAAAATATACTCACTAATAAACACAGTAGGACTCTTAACACTTTGACAATACTCTTTATTCCTCAAGCATTTATCATGCAAAGGTGTCACAACGAAATAATAAGACCCCTGGTTACGGAGAAAGTCATACTCGTAGGTCAGCTCCTTGGTGTAGTCACGGACATTCAACGTGGTGTTGGAGGCAATTTCCTCACAATTGGTGCGTTTGTCACACGCCTTCATGACTTCGATCAGATAGTAGCGAATTTTTATATGCTTCGGCGGCGGGGATATATGCAAAATTAAAGTGCCTGTATAGATTTCTATGTACGTGAATGGTTTCCATTCATCTAACGGGACTGTTGAACCTGAAAATTTGTTTTGTTTATGTAACACACATTTAAAAGTAGGTATGAAATGAAATTAGTTTTTATTAGCATAGGCACTAAAGGCATGCGCTTGCTCATCGTCAGACTCTACAATGGCTTGGGAAAGGCGTATGATGAGAAGAAGACCACAAGAAACACACATAATCCACAGTGCAACCACACAGGTATCAGTATTATGAAAATGTATCTATCACTTATGTTTTTGCTACAATAAAATTCATGTGTTTTAGACATACATAATATAAAAGAACATAATAAATAGGTATATAATAGAATGACAATGCCCCTATACAGCAGCTATTCTTCTACATTATAACAGATTTATTATATATTATAACATTAGTATGTAAGTGGATAACACCAGTACACACTAGCAAATTTAAACTGTGATAATTTATTTAATTTGTATTTATATGACATTTAATGAGATTTATTAGATTTAAATGTACTGGGAATATTAGTTACAGCCACCCCACCTAAATAAAAAAAGATTTAAAGAAACATGATCTTGAAGAGTGTTTCAATTGTGATTTTTTTTGTACATTTTGTATGCCATATCTATACTAATATAATAAAGAGGAAACATTTGGTTGTTTGTATGTATCGAATAGGCTCCGAAACTACTGGACCGATTTGAAAAATTCGTTTCACCAGTAGAATCCTACATTATCCCTGATGAACATAGGCTATAGAATATTTTCAAAAACGTTAGGAATCCGTATGAAAACTTCAATAATGTAACCCAGTGTGAAAAAAATTCATTATATTGCGTACGCTGCAGAAATTATTGACAATAGAGCAAAGTGATGTACTACAGCTTTATAGAGGACATCAACATCTACAAAAAAATCAGCAACATCATATGTCTAACTATTACAGTTATGTCTCAATAACTACTTTTTCATGTTAAAATTCATAGTAGTTTATATCTCTATTATAACGCAAACGAAGTCGCTGGCAACAGCTAGTAAGAAATATTCTTACCCAACATTTTAACAGTAGGTATATTAAAATAGAATTGCCCCCTATTGATGATGTCATCGACGGTAGCTTCGAAATCAAGCATATAGTTCTGCCCATTGTAATTGCCGTCAGTGACTGACCAATAACAATCATAATATAATACTGACTGATCATTTAGTGTTACACCACTAGAGATAAGGATGTTGCGACAATGATTTATAATAGCACTGTGACTGTACCTTTGGAATCTAAATTTCATTTCTGAAAAAAAAAGGTTAATACCTTTATTAATTCCAGTTCATAATTTTTGTATTTATTTAAAACAAAGCATGCCTTAAAATGTTATATTGGTTAAAATATATAAATAATATAATAAGTAATCAAATTTGATAATAATAAAACTAATAATTAATACAAAGTCTTAAAATTTTGTAATTAATTTGGCCTTGAAATATAGCAGTCAGTGGGACCACATGTACATGGAAGTGTGACAAAAAAGAACGTCCACTGTTAAAGCTTAAAATAAATCAACATTATGCCTTCTAAGAGTCAATTTTTTTTTATAGTAACATGTCAGATGATCACACTCTGCCTCGTGTTAAGCTAGAGTGTGATCTTTGAGGGAAGATAACTGTTATCACAGACAGATGCTTGTGTGCAACAGTCACCTCCAATATGCCAGCTTGAGGAGATCCGAACAAGGTCCAAACTGACAGGGCACACTCCTCATCTTTTACAATACTTACGTTTCCATTTAATATTAGTAAAAGTGATATTGAGAACAGTGTAATTTTCATTATGATTGTAATTCTCAGTATCTTTCTCATGGTGGAGTATGTAGGGCTTCAAGTTGACACCTCCGATATGATTGTTTGGCATTATTGGACCAAATTCCATTTCCTTGCATTGCGGACTGTTCGGTGGATACACTTTCACTGTACATGGTTCGGAGTCAAAGTATTCAGTACCTAATATCTGTAAATTTGATTTTGATATTAAAATAAAATCATAAAACTTAGGTTTTTGTTTCCACAAACAATGTTAAACAAACGTAATCAAGAAATAAAAACTTAACTTTTCAATGAATCACATCTCATATCTATACCTATAGTTTAATTTACATATCTGAATTTCATCATTATTTAAGCCAGATTATGTTTAAACCGTTAACTTATGTAAATCGCATGCCACAGGTTTAGAAGCAATATCGATTATTTACTTTGTAATGTTATCTTTAAGTTCAAGGTCAATGAGTAACATTAAAAATTGAAGATAAACAAGCACGTAATTAAAGTTTTCATAATAAAACTTACCTGCGTACTGCAACTACGTGTTTTTATGAGATTGCTATCACAAAGCCTCTTCTCTGTAGAAACATTCTTAATAAATGGAATAACAAAAAGAATTAATATTAAATACTTCATCGTAAACCGTGCACGAAAATTATGAACTAACACTTAAGAACATAATTAACTGTCTAGCCGTAACATTGCAAAAATTAATATTCAGCAACTGGATTTTAAAAATAAAATAAATAAAACACTGTTTACAGAAAAATCCCGCGAGCAAGCAATATGGCTACCCGTCAGTGTTACCATAATAAGAATATTTACGCACTATTTTTTAGGATTATACCAGCCAAAAATTAGCCATGAACGAAAGTGGAAATATTTAGAAAAATATAATACAGTATTTGATTTCGAAGAAGCTTTCTATTGTATAATAAAAAATGAGTCCCAAATGAAGAAATATAGATATCTATTTTAATAAAAAAAAATTGACAATAATCTTTAAATGGTTTCTAAAATTAAATAAAGTGTTACAAATTCTCTTGGTTATAAATGTAAGGAACATTATATAAACATATTTTACAACATGTAATGGAATACCGGATCGCCAATTGTCAGCTGTGTATAATATATAGTCTGTGGTACTATGTGGATAAATATCAAAATGTCAAGCGGGCCGCTGTGCTCTTGCCTCGACGATGGGGAAAAAGGATTGTAAAATGGCTTTTAGTTCATAATTGTGTATTAAATCTAAATGTAATTGTTTCGTTTTAACAAAAATAATGTTAACCAGAGACATGCAACGGTAAAGCCTTGACGAGATGACTGTAAGTTATAATTTTACTTTACTAACTGGGCTTTGTTATCGTTCGGTGATAAACGTTTAAAATATGGTTAATAAATAGCGCTTATCAGTTAAAGTTCCTCTCCGCATACACCCCCAGATGACACACTATCGCTTAATAATTGCCGCGTTGGAGGATGTGTTCTTATTAGTTGTTTTCTTTTAAGCTATCTTTAACACATTGCTTATAATCAATAATATAACTTAATTAACTGTGAGTAAATTTATTTAATAATTATGACTACATGTATAATAATTTCCGACGTATTTTGATAATTACATTACATAAATTTTAATCACTACAAGCTTGAAAGTCTATATAATAAATAACAAAACTATTTAACACTCAATTTAAATTTGAAATAAGCATAAAAAAATAATAACTTTCTTGGGAAATTTCTTTTGTTTTTTGTTTTTAATAAGTTGAAACAAGTGATGAATTTTAAAAATTCAATTGTTTTTTTTTTTATTTGAAATACATACTTTAATATGATTTATATATAGTTTTTTTAAATATTATTATAATTGAAAATACCTATTCTAGGTTTAAAGATCATAGAACCTGATAAAGATTTTAAATTTGCGTTTATATCTTAACTTACTTTAATATGTATGTATGCATCCTTTTAATTCGTTATATCTGTCCTTAGTTAATCCCTATAGGAATTATTTCAATTAAGAAATATACTTTAAAACTCTTCAATATGTATTAAAAATTCTGTTTCTGTTGACGACAATATGTAAAGGCGTGAAGATATAAACAAAAGACTGGGTTATAATTGAAAGTCGTAAAAATTAATTGATTGATCGTTAACAATTTTTACTTTTATAAGATAAAGAAATAATTAAATTTTACAATGATAATGTTCACTTGAAGTTGATTTGTGTTTTTTGTAGACAAATACTTAAGTTATTTTTAAAAGTATAATTAATTATTTTATTATACAAGTATTTAATTATTTTTATCAAAAGAGTAAGTCTGATTAATTATAAAAAAATCTGGTATAACTACAAAGTGTACAGTATGCATAAAAATCGTGTCATGATTAATTATTGATATGATTTTTTGTGCTGACTGTACAAGAGTAGAGATATAATAATGTGTTTTTAAATTATAAAAATAGATATTCAATTTTGGCATATATTTTTGTGTGCATTAGGGTTGTCACTGGTCACTAACAATAAGCTTGTGCAGGCAGACAGCCGGGTGATGGGTCGTCGGTTTGTGCTAACCCTGGTGATTGGGATATCGACTGGATTTAGTTTTGCATATCTACTACTAACATCTGGCTTCTCAAGAGATTGGTCTAATTACAGGTATATCCACAATGTCATTATTGAGATGTACGGATAGCAGATGTAATATATTTGCTCTGTTAGATTGCCTAAACCAGATGGTGTAATTTTATCCCTTCCAAATGAGTAGTAGACAGCAGTATTAACAACGTTCTATCCTGAGTATTAAAAATAAAACTGCTATACAAAATCAGTATAGAGGAAGTGACTAGCACCCATAAAAGAATTCTCTGTCCGTAATGTGACGTGTAAAACCAATACACTGTAATTTAAGGCACACATTACGATTTTCAAATGGATACAGTTTTTGTAGGTATATAAGCGATAGAGAAACGATCGCGGTGTCGTGAATGGCAAAGGAGATATCTGCATCCCTTTCACACATGCCTCGAGCTGGACACGATAAGAATATAGTTGTCCCTTTCTAGTGATTGTTTCTTGCAGTCCAAAGTTCAATTTGTATTAATTTGAAGATTGTTGACTGTACATTGTATTGCTTTAACACTAGATTTACCAGCTTAAATATACGTATTTCTATCAAAACCAGAAAAGTATATATTTGTTACAAATATATATATAATAATATAAAATTCATAAAACTAATTCTTCTGTTATAAATTAAAGAAGATTAGAAGAATTAAAGAAAATGTTATACGCAGTAGGAATTTTAATTTGACCTTGCAAGACCAGTCATTTTGACTGATCTGGTAAATCTTGTGTTAATAGAGCTTATTTCAGGGCTTTTCTGAAACACCCTTTATATTTTTTTCATAATCTCAAACTTGCTTAAACTATATATAAATAGTATTGGTTTTACATGGTGGAGCAAGTTGTCACTGTACTTGGAGATGTCAAATGTGCATACTCTCAGCATCCCTCAGCGTCATTACAAAGTGTGCGTGGAGAATAGAATTTGATTTTTTTAAGCAAACGCAATAAAAAGAAGCCTTAAATGTGTTATACATGTATCTTAACAAACTATGCACCTTGCTTTGTAAATAAACTATTTGTATATTTCTTTTTGTATTATCTAATATTAGTTTATATTATTCTGTCAAAACATTACTTTAGATACACTTTAAGGGTCGTGTTCAGAAACGACGCTCGAGTTTGATCTACAATGAATTGATCATTACTTGAGTGTAGAGTCTATAATAGAATAAAGGCTTCATTAAAATCTCGTTTCAAGTAGAGATCGTTGTTTGAGCATTGTTTTTGAATATGCACCTAAAATATTAAAGCTATCGTGGTCTGCAAGCTTTTGAAACGTTAAAATAAAAATAAATGTTATAAATCAGCGGTTCTCAAACTTTTTTGGCGAAGGAAAAAGCCTTAATATAATTATAAAAAACTGATTTATATGTATTTATGAATAATCATATTGCAATGTAATATTACGTAATATTTAGTTGGAATATTTAGATGTAACCTTATAATCTCCCTTTGGTAGGTATTTTTTGCAGTATTTTAGCCCTAGGGTTCCACGGAACACACTTTGAGAATGGCTGGTATAAATCATATAGGTATATTAATTGTTATTCGCAAAAACTTTGTTCGGCGTATTATCGCGTTTATTTTGGTAAAATTAATTGCGTCTTTCGAAAGCGTAACAGCCAAAATGAACGCGATAATATATGTCGTATAAAGTTGATATTTGTGGTATATATACTTTCAGAAATAATATAAAAATTCCAGAGAACCATTCCATGATATAGAAAGACATTCTGTGATATCTATGGTAACACACGGCTCCGATGAGCCCGCACATCGAGATGAAAGCAGATCCATAGCTGATGAGTTATCAAAGAAGGTCAGAGTGCTCTGCTGGGTTATGACACAGCCCAAAAACCATCAGAAAAAGGCTGCACATGTTAAGGCTACTTGGGGAAAGAGATGTAATAAATTACTCTTTATGAGTAGTGTTGATGGTATGTTTGTTTTTTAAGGGTAGGTAGAGATTTTGTAAAGAAAATATTATTAGGCTATATGTAGTTTTTTTAAATATAATATTTGAAAACTGGTATATATTTCTCTTCATCGCTTCATTGTAACGTCACTGTTAAGACTGGTTCTTTGTTAAAATAAATACATAAATAAATAAATCAGCTTGGAAGTAGCCGGGATAACGAGAGGAGTGTGCCCTGTTAATTTGGACAGAGCACATTCGTTTCCTCAAGCCGGCATAGTGGAGTCGACTGTTGTATGGGGTAACAGTTGTGTATGCTCATGGAGCGCACTCTAGCTTAGCATCAGGCGGTGTGTGGTCATATGCTGGGCTATCAATAAAAAAAAAACTAGACCAGTGGTTCCCAAAGTTCTGAACCGTCTAACAAAAATCTCTTGCAATCTCACAAATATTGGTAATACTGAGAGAGTCTCTGATAGCGAGTAGCTGAATTAATTCATGCTATAAAAATTCAAACATCACTGATAACTCATACGCACATATTACATTTTGAGACTCGCCAAATATTCGCTCGCGACCCATAGTCTTCTACTTTAGACTATACTAGCTTTTACCCGCGGCTTCACTTGCATTTAAGTCATTAAATAAGTATCAGAGATCATATTAACTATAGTCAATTGGATATAGTCAATATTATTGCTGATATTTCGCAATATATTATATATTTGAGTCCGTGCAAAAGAATCCACTTTTGCTTTTCAGTTTTTATTAGGACTGCTTGACATTGACAGTCGTAATTTTTATAAAAATCAAAAGGAGGTTGCGATCGCCAACAACTATAGTAAAAAACAATATATTTTTTAATAAAAAGTATCCTATGTTACTTCTAGTACCTCCAAACATATGTGTACAAAGTTTCATGATGATCAGTTAAGTAGTTGTTCCGTGAAAACGTAACAAACAAACTCACTTTCACATTTATATTAGTAAGGGATGTATTGGAAGTGAAATTTATAATTGTTAATTTGAAACACAGATCCGAGTCTGCCGTCAGTCAAATTGCCAGTCCAAGAGGGAAGGAAGCATTTGTGGGCTAAAACCAAGGAGGCGTTCCGATACGTTTACGAGCATCACAGACGGGACGCCGATTGGTTTTTAAAAGCCGATGATGACACGTTAGTTGGATTTTTTTTAACCTACAAAAAAAAACAACATTGGTCCACATAATATTTAAATTTAAGTGTTTTACAGTAATACCCCGCTTTACGCGAGGGATAATTTCCGGAAAAAATCGCGTTAACTGAAATTCCCGCGACCATAGAGAAGTTGAATGACTATATTATGTTTATACGCATTCGCGTAATTTAATAATAAATTTGAATTTCGCGTTATGGTAAAACCGCGCATAACGGGGTCGCGTAAAGCGGGTATTACTACACTACCAATATGTAATAATTAACCAATAATTTACATAAAATATTAGTAGCACTTATAGCACGAGTTATGTAAACAATTGGTTATATGTACTGACTCGCATCCAGATGTATGTGTATAGGTTTTGCAAAAATTTTAATACACGTGCTAGTAGCGACATCTATTGAGTGAAAGTGGAGTGAACGCTCTATTAGAATATGGGTTTTGCGTCAGATGTCATCTTGTGTCACATAAACAAGTTACTAGAGCATGCAAGTACAGTCGACAATCTTCAAATGGATACAGATTGGACTTTGGACTGGAAGAAACTATCATTAGAGAGGGATAGCTATATTTCTATTGTGTTAAAGTTGAGGCATGTGTGAAAGGGATGCATATATCTCCTTTGTCGTTCACGTTCGCTTTCTATCGCTTTTATACCTACAAATACTGTATCCATTTGAAAATCGTCGTGTGTACACAAGTGTTAGAAAATTAATCGTCGACTCTTTCTGATTCTTTTAAATTGTAAATCGATTAAATATGATATAATTTTGTTTGTTTTCAGTTATGTGATAGTTGAGAATCTTCGTTATATGTTAGCTGATTATAATAGCAATGATCCTATTTATTTTGGATGCCGGTTCAAACCATTTACAAAGCAGGTACAGTACTATTAAGCCCGTACAGGGTCGGCGATTGTAGCACACAGATGTCTTCATTCGAGGGCTTCGCTCTGTTTGTGAAACAAAGAACAAGAAACTCAGCTAATCTGTGCAATACAATACAGCAGCTATTCTTCTACATCATAGTAGATTTATTATATATTATTGTGACATTAGTATGTAAGTGGACAATGCCAGTATACAGCAGCTAAATCAAATTGATAATTAATAAATTTCTTTCATTTATATTTGTATATGTATTGACGAGTAAAAGCGCTCTATTGGAGCCCATTTACTAAAAGTAAATAAATAAAAAAATATAAAAAATAAATGCCAGGTTGTAGTTTGAGGGTGCTGAAAAAGGCTTCTATGTTTCAGGGCTACATGAGCGGTGGTGCAGGATACGTTCTCAGTCGTAATGCTTTAGATTTATTTATTAATAAAGCATTGCCGCAGCCCCATTTGTGTGAGCCCAGCGATAACGGCTCCGAAGATGCAGAGATGGGTAAGTTTAGTAAACAAACTCATGTGTATATTGGTAAAGCCACTATTATCTTATTTATACTAATATATAAAGAGAAAACATTTGATTGTTTGTATGTATTGAATAGGCTCCGAAACTACTGGACCGATTTGAAAAAATTCTTTTACTATTAGAATCCTACATTATCCCTGATGAACATAGGCTATAGAATATTTTCAAAAACCCGGATGAAAATTTCAATAATGTAATTCAAAATGTGAAAAAAATAATAATACAGATATTATTGACAATAGAGCAAAGTGATGTACTACAGTTTTATAGAGGACATCAATATCTTCAAAAGTCTGCGACACCATATGTCAAACTATTACAGTTATGTCACAATAACTGCTTTTTCATGTTAAAATTTAAACTTCATAGTACTTTATATCTTCATTACTACGCGAACGAAGTCGCTGGCAACAGCTAGTATTGTAGATATTACGAAATTATTTTCAGGTATATGCTTAAATAATATAGGCGTTAGAGCGATGGATTCGCGTGACTCGTACGGGCGAGGGAGGTTCTTCCCGTTTGTGCCGCGCGATCATTTGTTTCCGAGTCTAGATAAGAATTTCTGGTACTGGAAATATATTTATTATCCTACTGATGAGGTATGTATTTATGTTGTTCACGCTTTTTTAATTATTATTATTGTTTTATCGACAAACATCGATATTGATCGTTGTGCATCACTATGGTTGAACTGTCAAAAGTATTTTACTTTTAAAGGCAATGGGATTTAAAGCATAGGGTTTATCACCCATGCAGCCTAGTAAAATTACACTTCTTTTTTCAAAACATTACTTGGCGTGCATTTTTTATTATTAAAATTTATTTTATTTTCAGGGTTTAGACTGCTGTTCAGACCACGCGGTATCGTTTCATTATGTAAGCCCGGATCAAATGTACGTGTATGATTATTTAATATACCATCTCAGGCCTTATGGTATACAATTAGGTGCGGGGACATTACCGAAAATGCTAAGAGTTAATGAGAATACCACTGTCGAGGTGAAGACGTGAGTGCGGGATTAAATTTCACCACTGTCCATTTGAGCTGTAATTTGTATGTAGTTTTTCTATCAAGTTGTACTTATTGATGGATAATGGAGAAATTTTGTTTTCACTACTCGCCGATAGGTTCGTATTTGCTCTATTACTTAAAAGACACATTGAGTTGAATTTATTAGAGAAGTCCGGATAATTTAATTACTAATAGTTCTTATTATTATGTAATATCTAGGCTATATGTACACATGGCGATTTTCAAATGGATAGTTCAGGTATATAAGGGATAGAGAGAGAGAAACGATCGTAGTATCGTGAACGGTAAAGGAGATACATGCATCCCTTTCACACACCTCAACTTCGATTTGATAAGAATATAGCTATCCCTTTCTAATGATTGTTTCTTCCAGTCCAAAGTCTAATCTGTATCCATTTGAAGATTGTCGAGTGTACAGGCTTTCATATATAGAGAAGTGAGGACAGTCTATTTATTTATTATGAAGTCTGAGGTATATTGACTTCTCTATTAATTTTAACTCATTTAAAAGACAATATTTAAAATTAGAATCTTAAAAAAAAAACAATAATATATTAAAAGTCATTGTGAGGTTTGTACCAAAGATTAATAAATACTTAACATATTAAATATTATCATTAGGGCCGATTTCACCAAACAATTAAATTTTAGTCAGATGTTGGTTGAATCGGCCCTGAATAGGGCATTTGTTTGTGATAATTATTATCATTTAGTTTTAAGTGCTAGTATCTTATTAGATATTTTAATGAGGAATTTTTTCGTCATTATTTTGTACGCCTGTAGTTTTAGATGGAGGCGTATAAAAGTAATAATAAGAATGAGTGTGCCTCGAATTATTTCTTTAATTTGGGGGGTTTTATTTGTCATTTTTTATTAATATTATTTTGTATATTGGATATTTAATATATTTTGTATATTGGGTTTATTTCTTTTTAGAGCGAGACGTATCAATCTCATTTTATTTTAGGTTAAGTTTTAATCTTTATTATGTTGTAAGCAATACTCAAACCAAAAAAATCTAGTACATTTCGAATACAATACAAGGTGAGGTTTAATGTTAATTTCAAATGGTAACACTACATAAACTGTTTAGTACTTAAAGCTGACAACAGTTGGCGCGGCAAGTTCAGCTTTTAAAACCAAAATTGGAACACTGGAAATATCTTTTAGTATTAGGTCGAGGGCAAGTAGATGAAAAATTAAGCTGGTCTCAAATTTAAGCTTGAACTGTTTTTTTTAGCTTACGTCAGAATATGAAGCCTGTTTTAGTATATTTTGTCTCTTTCATTCTTCGTTCAAGTGAAAGAGACGAAACAATATTAAACGTATTTGAAATTTAAATAGTAAGTTTGTCGAAAGTTGTATTATGTTCTATGCCTCACGTTGTAAATAAATAATTCACCAAAGATTAATTATGAGAAAGAATTATTCATTAATTTAGTAAAAGTAGTTTAGTGAAAAAACGGCATGTGGCATATTCCTTTATATTTGTTTTTATAATGGTGATTTTATTTTTCATGTGGATTAGTTTAAACATAAGTTGTAATATGTTAGGGCCACTTCTACCAAACTCAAATTTACTAGGGTCAGTTAACCCTTAGTGTTTAAACTGATATTTGAAATACTAGCCCCAAGATTTGTGATATTTGTAAGTTCATGTTTGTTTTATAGGTAGAGTACACTAGTTCTTAGACACTGAAATTATTACGATTATTAAACGCGCGATTTTTATTCGACTAAAACCGTCGTGTCTAACTCCTAGTGCTTGAATCTTAAAGAATCTCAGTAACGAGGAATAGCAGTCAGCTTTTCTTTTAAAGTGATTTTTGTCATAATAATTTTTATTTTTTTCATTTGCTCAACATATTTATTTTGTTTGTTCCTAATTTAAAATAAACGTTTTTTTATGCTTTTAAATCTTGTTTTTTTCCTGACCTTACCGCAGTCCATTGCGATAGAAATAAAAACGACCAGCGATACTGTTACATTTTAATGAAGCTGATATTATTACAAAACGTATCCAAACAATACTTATTCTAACTTAACATAAACCTTATACAAAGTTTTTACACATTATAAATATACGAAACGATACATAGCAATTATATCTAATTAATTAAACAGCAAGTCAGAATAAAGTTATCGACCTACAATCTCGAGTATTATGGCTAAATCAAAATATCAAATACCACTAAAAGACAGAGCAGTCTTTTGACCGGAAGAAACTTTTTTTTTTTTAAATTAATCAAATAATTGACTTACAAATTTATGTAGTTCAATGGGTACTAATAATATATTTGAAAAAAAAAGGAAGAGAAGAAAAGCCGTTTGAAAGTAAAAAAAAAAACCCACCACCAAAGGAGAAACGTCGCCATTTTGAAAACAAAACATGGCGGCTACAACACTAGCCCTAAGTAAGAGAGACACATTTGACATTAGTTCTATAAGGAAGTTATATTTTTCCTTCATATGATAAAAAAATGCGAGCCGTCACGGGACGCCTGGCAGATGTGAAACATCGAGTTTATTCAAGTCATATGCGTAAAAGACAAGTTTACAACAGGAACTAATTATTGCTTAATGAAAAAATTAAATACTATGAATTTTTTACAGAAAATGATGACTATTTATTTAAGAAACATTTATTTATATTAAATACAAAAATTAAAAATTCGAAAACTTCTTAAATGATATAGATTTCAGAAATAACTCGATAAAATAATCTAAATCTACTATATATAGACTGTATATATACTTTAGTATAGCGTGGTGACCCGTCGCCACGGCAAGCGTCGCCACGCCAACGATCCGGTTTACACCCGCGCCAATAGATGTTTCACATCAATAATTTTAAACACCATGCGACTTATGTATTTTAAATGCAGGTTCGTGATTTCAAACAGGCATAGTGGGGGCGACTATTACATGCAGTGGTAACAGTTGTATCCTCAATGACCCCACTCTTTATTACACACATGTCCCTCTCTTACTTATGGCCTTATACAAAATTACCAAGTATTTCTATCAACAAATATAACATATTCTATACAATAAGACATCCCGTCACTATTTTTACATCGACAAATATAAAAAAGACGAACCTTATTGAAAGCGAGCAATATTTTCAAATGGATACAGTTTTTGTAGGTATACAAGCGATAGAGAGAGAAACGATCACTGTTTCGTGAACGGCAATGGAGATATCAACTTTGACACTATAAAAGTATAGTTATCCCTTTCTAACGATTGTTTCTTCCAGTCCAAAGTCCAATCTGTATCCATTTGAAGATTGCCGACTGTACACGACGCATAAAATTTACACCATTGTTTTTTTTTTTTTTTAATAATTTTTCAATTGTCTAAGCTTCTATTTGTCAGATGCTAGTTCGGGATAGTCGTAAAGGCGGTGGATTGACGTCCTATGGTTTTTAATACATACACTTTTCCATATTACAATTAGAACCAGCGGCACTGGGTTACATACACTACACGCTCCTTCCATCTCAATACTAATTACCAAATCAATTAACACTAGATTTACCAGACCACTCAAAATGACTGGTCTTGCAAGATCAAATTAAAATTCCTACCGCGTGTAACATTTTCTTTAATTCGTCTAATCTTCTTTAATTTATAACAGAAGAATTAGTTTTATGAATTGTATATAATTTTTTATATATATATTTGTAACATATATATATACTTTGGTTTTGGTAGAAATAGGTATATTTAAGCCGGTAAATCTAGTGTTAGATCACAATATATAACACTAAGAATATACATTTTAACTAAAAAATTAACCTACAAAAAAAAGGTACCTTCTAGGTCACAAATAAACAAAAAAAAACTTCTAATTATCCAATAAGTCATGAACTAAAACCGAAATTAATTAAGTATACATACATACAAACTACTTCATTCTTTTTTTTTGGAACATACGTACACGTAGGCTTCATTGAAAATAATTCTTTTTCTTGTGCAATGGTCTGAAAAAAATATTTTTTTTAGAGTTATTATATAGTAAGCATATAAATGCAATCCTTTACATATAGACCTGACACACGAATCCAGTTTTTATATCGCCCAGTCCTATAAACATAGTAAAAACTAACATTTTAGTAATTTTCGTTTTAATTGTTGAAATATCTTCAAAATTAAAAATTAACATTTTCACAATACTTTCTTATATACTCAATATAACAACGAAACACACTATACACAATTACAACTTTAAATCGCTTGTTAAATTGCGATTTTGTACATCCTACCAACAGGACCCGGAAATATGATCAATACAATAATGAATAGATATCGTGACCTCAGTGATTATTTAATATTAAAAAAAAAAAAATACATTGATACCAAGCTTAATTTGAAGATTGGAAGGTCAGAAGCGGGCATCTACTGAATACAAGTAATATTTCCATCTCCACACATTTGCACTGGCTTGTGGACAGTTCTATCTCAAAATACAATTTAAAAAAAGCAGTTATACACACTTTGTATCGACTGGAGAGAAGAAGAACCCTCTCGGCTTAGACATCCTTGTGGGTAGTGCTGGAGAATCAGGCCCCGGGCATGCCCATTGAGCCCAATAATCACCCGGCAAGCGAAGGAGTAATTTCATCACCTGAAAAAAAGCAGTTCTTTACATCTTCTATTCACTCATTATCTGCTACCACTGACACTTGCTCTTGTTATTCTGGCTTGGAACTATTTTCCAGGTTAATCCCAGACCGGTGTTACTTGAAAGTGGTGGTAACCAGACTGATAGTCATTTTTTTTTTTATTAAAAGCCCAGCATACAACCACACTCTGCCTGATGTTAAGCTAGAGTGCGGTCCATGAGCATAGACCAGCGGTTCTCAAACTTTTTTGGCGAAGGAAAAAGCCTTAATATAATTATAAACAACTGATTTATATGTATTTATGAATAAACATATTGCAATGTAACATTACGTAATATTTAGTTGGAATATTAGATGTAACCTTATAATCTCCCTTTGGTAGGTATTTTTTGCAGTATTCTAGCCCTAGGGTTCCGCGGAACACCACTTTGAGAATGGTTGGCATAGACAACTGTTACCACAAACAGATGTCCGCGCGCAACAGTCGACCCCCACTATGGCGGCTCGAGGAGACGAGTGTGCCCTGTCTAAATTAACAGGGCACACTCCTCTCGTTACCCCGGCTGGTCCTGAACCGCGATCATATTTAGTACGTCATTCATATACTATTTCCTTATTATTCCAATTGTATTTTGACTCACATTAAACATCTGAGCAGTAGCAGCATACATTTCGTTCCCTTGCAAAAGTCCATAGCCGACTATGGTTGGACCAAATATTTTAGCCAAATTCTCAATGGGCATCTCACATTCGGGGCTTTCTGCCACTCTAGAAATATACATTAATTAATAGAAAACACATTTAAATGAGTTAAGTCCACGTAATCTAGACTGTCTAAGTCTTCCATGGATATATTATTTTTACTATATAAATTTTTCGAAAACCAAAAATCAAAATGACCCCACGGTAAACCTAGTGCTAAATTAATATTATATATCATGAAAAACTTTCAACTCTTGCAATACTTTGTAAATACTACAGTGCTCCTAGTAATTAAAAATGCAACTATTTCATAAATATCCTTATGGGACGTTTTTAGTTCCGACTGTCACCGATAGGTTCGCACTGTTTTTTTTTTAAATCAAATTTATTGTTCGGGGCATTAGTCGTGAACATTTGCAAAATACATACTCCAAAATTACAACTATATACACAAACAAAAAAAAATCTTATGCCTTCACTACCGTATATTATTATATTAATTTACACAAATATGACGCTTCCAATGGTCTCGCATAGATTTGCTTTGTATTAAAAAAAAATGTGAGCCGTCACGGGACGCCTGGCAGATGTGAAACATCGAGTTTATTCAAGTCATATGCGTAAAAGACAAGTTTACAACAGGAACTAATTATTGCTTAATGAAAAAATTAAATACTATGAATTTTTTTACAGAAAATGATGACTATTTATTTAAGAAACATTTATTTTTATTAAATACAAAAATTAAAAATTCGAAAACTTCTTAAATTATATAGATTTCAGAAATAACTCGATAAATCTGTACTCTACTATATATACTTTAGTATAGCGTGGCGACCCATCGCCACGGCAAGCGTCGCCACGCCAACGATCCGGTTTATACCCGCACCAAAAGATGTTTCACATCTAAAAACTTTAGATTTAGTTACATTAAAACTTATTTACAAGAATACTATATACATACAGACATAACTCACCTCTGCAAATGCAACAACACAAACGCCAGAGTATCTCTATTAGGCTGCGGCAACTGCGTAATAGCCTGCACTATGCCGGCCGTCGCGTCGCTGTCACGCAGGTTCGCCGCCGACATGAAATCGGTCCACAGAGCCGCCGACACCAACGGCTCGCGCAACGTACGGAGGAAATCTTTAACACACCCACACAGTGTGTGAATTTCCTCTCCGCTCAGTTGAGGCGAGCCAGTACCGCGAAGAAAACGTTCCTGTGAACAAAATATTACATGACTTTGGTTTTTTATTATAAATCACTCTATGTAACATCACACCCACTATGAATAACGACAATTATCAAGCAATAAACAGTACTTTTTTAATTGCAGTTATTAATAAGGACTAATTTATATTTTATTAGTAATATAAATGTGAATGTGAGTTTGTTTGTTACGTTTTCACGCAACAACTACTTAACCGATCATCATGAAACTTTGTACACATATTTTTGGAGGTACTACAAGTAACATAAGATACTTTTTATTTTAAAAAATATATTTTTGACTATAGTTGGAAATTGACTATAGTTTCAGCTGTTTGGAATCATATTGATCCATTTCTATTGAAATGACCTCTGATATTTATTTAATGACTTAAATGCGAGCGAAGCCGCGAGTAAAAGCTAGTATATTATAATAGTAAAATATAATCAATTTTTATTCTCTCCATTTAACGGGAACCGCTTTAATAAAAATAAAACTATGAAAAATATAATTTAAAAAGAAAAACCTTCAGCCTTTTGACGTCCTTTTCCAACGCACTGATGCGGTATAGTCCGCGCTCGCTGAGTCCACGCTTCTCAATCTCATTAATGCAATGCACCAAAAGCGCTGGCACCATCGGCGGCGTCGACGGCGCGAAGTCAGCTATACAACCGTCCTGGAAACGTTTATTATATAAGATATGACCAACGCACTAGAGAGAAATGTTTGAAGGCGACATTGTTCAGAGGTTCCCAACATTTTCTACATTCTGAGAATATTCTACTATTTATTTATTTATTTAATTCATTTCTTCATAAATATGTATGTATTTAAGTATATATAATTATTTATTATTTTATGTAATGTACATATATATTTAGTTATTATTTTCTTCACATTGTACGGCCTTATTACGGCATTAAGCTCGCCTATGTGAAAAAATAATTTTTTGCAATAAAGAACTTAAACATTTATAGAATATTCAATTTAATGATACACTAACCACATTTTTGGCTGCAGGTCCAGGCGCCACACAGGGCAGCGGCAACTGAGTGCGACACTCCGCATGCGCCAGCGCACGACACGACTCACACCGAACGCCTACTTTCGCAAACTTTATACTGAAAACATAAATATCTAATTATTAATCTATTGAACGTTTATAATCGATGCCGAATAGAAGGTGTACTGACGTCTTCCCACAAGGTCCACAGATTTCTCTTTTGTAGAAGTTTTTAGCTACAAAGTTATGCTGTCTCTGCCTAGCACGAGGAGAGCCCGCCATTATGTCGGTGGCGCGAACTGAAGGAGTACGCTGAGGTTGACGATTGTCAGAGGCACTGTCCAAATCTGCAAAAAAAAAATTTTTTACTACTAAAAAAATCATGACAACAAAACCCACTACATATTGTCTTAGATTATTCTCGAACTTTAATAATGTTACGACATTTTAACGCCGCGACCACAATGACTGCAATGCTTTCGAAATGTCAGCTTAAAATAAAAAAGCTCGCAATGATTACCAGACTGTTTAATATAATAATAATAACAAAGAATACTTTATTCCACAAAACTTCAACTACATACAAAAGGCCTTATTAAGGCCATATAAAAAAACTGACCAGTAGGAGGCGGCGCACTCGGTGTGTACGCATCATGGACACGCTTCTTGTGCTGTGGAGTTTTCGGTGTATGTTGTATGGGAGCTTCGTCACTGCTCTCCGATATTGGAAGCTGGAAGAGACACTAATTAGAACTCATCGAAGCAAAATCCCTACTAATATTATAAATGCGAATACGGGTTTGTTTGTTACGTTTTCACGCAACAACTACTTAACCGATCATCATGAAACTTTGTACACATATTTTTGAATGTACTGAAAGTAACATAGGATACTTTTTATTTTAAAAAAATGTTATTTTTTACTATTGAAATGATATCTGATACTTATTTAACGACTTAAATGCGAGCGAAGCCGCGGGTAAAAGCTAGTAGTAAATAATACAATAACCCATTTACAAATAGACCTTAACGTAGTGATTCTTAACCTTTTCATAATGGTCCTCCATTTGACGAAATTTCTGTGTCTCTATGACAAAAAAAATATGGAAACAGTATCATTTTGTTGACAAGTTTTAGCATAGCTTCGCCACTTTGGGTGTATCAAGGGACCACCAGTGGGCGTTAAAGGAATAGTTAACCCTCCGTCGGGCGCGGCCGATCCCACAGGCACAGCAAGTATAGGTTCTATGAACTCTTTTAGTTTTTAGTCTGATTTAAAGAGGAAAAAATTTTTCTATTACTTTTGTATAAAATTTATTTCTAAACATTCCAATAAAAAAGATTGACTTTAATTTTCATCTTAGATTTAATTAGAAAAAATTTAATCATCAATTTTCTTAATTTGCCAGCCAAGCACACCGCTGAGTTTTATTAAGATTTAAGGAGTTTAAACAATCAGTAGCATTAATAGAAACACGCTTGATGCAGTCCAATGTTCAAGATGGGTCAAATTTTTGTTTTAAACAGTTATTAATACTGGTTCTTTCAGAACACACACAGAGTCACGTAACATTTCTACTTACAAAATTCTGCGGCGGTTTGAGCTCATGATTGGTTGGTTTCTCCAGTGTCAGTGTTGTGGTCGCTGTAGCCATCACTTTCGAACCCTGGACTTCGATGACCTGGAAAAGTTCATATTTATTTATTTAATTTTAAGCAAAACATTATAATACAATTATAATATTACTTCTATCTAATAACAAAATTTCAGAACATTAATCAATAAAATTTCCACTACATGAATACAAACATTGTATTTATGAGATAGATAAATTCATAACAACCAGAGAAATATTAAATAACAATATAAAAATAACAAAAATATTAAAAAATACATGTTTTTTTATAGTAGACCAGCGCATAGGCTATATTTCGCATAGTATTAACCACATGTGCCACTACACCAGATTTGTAATAAATTGAGGGTAGTCCTCAATCTCCTACCAAACATTAAATGTCTTAGACACATTTAGTATTTTTTAGTTATATACATCTACACTCATATCTTACAAGAACTTACTATCCAAAAATAAACTGGATCAAATAGAGCCTACATTACAAAAATTACAAGTTCACTCCCCACCACTTGATCTTAGTTAACATTTCAAACTCACATTCTTAGTAGAAGTGGACGATCGTCGCTTTTTCGTAGCAGGCGCCGAGTCCCTCGCACTCCAACCGCCTCTCTGAACCCAGGAACGACGCGTGGAAGCCAAAGATAGATCGAGATCATCTTCAGAACGAGAGTACGACATCTCAGATAGAAGAGTACCTGAAAAAAGACAATCTTTATTACCACTTGTATCATTTATAACAGCCATTCTCAAAGTGTGTTTCGCGGAACCCTAGGGCTAAAATACTGCAAAAAAATACCTACCAAAGGGAGATTATAAGGTTACATCTAAATATTCCAACTAAATATTATGTAATATTACATTGCAATATGATTATTCATAAATACATATAAATTAGTTTTTTATAATTATATTAAGGCTTTTTCCTTCGCCAAAAGTTTGAGAACCGCTGGTTGACTATACACTATATACTAGATTGTCGACTATACACCAAGGATAGTGGGAGTAAATAAAAGAAATAAAAACATACCAGTAGAATTAAGCTCAGGTATACCAGTCAATTTAGCATGATCCTGTTGAGCAGTACCGTTGAGAAAAGCCAGCTTCTGCAGGGTCTCATCGTTCAGTTTCGTCCTATTGTCATTGAATAACAAATCCCGAGCCATCTCTAGTAATTTGTTCTGAAAAGTAGTTTTAGTTAATATTTGAACTCTAAAGTTCCAGAAGTACTTCTGTTATGAACACTTTTTTATTGATGTTTTTATTTTTAATTAAGAAGATAATTGTGTACTTTTGATATGTCTGTAACTTGAATGAAAAATAAAAAACATGTACCCGAAACGAAAAAGTGTTTAATTGAAAAAGAGACCATTTATATACGTCAATACTGACGTTCGTGCAGACAAGATAGATGACATGACTAAGGATACAGCTCAGAGGGAATGCATGTGGAAACCCGACTAGTGCAATAAATAAGTGCATAAGAAACTTGGTTACAGTTTTGGAGACATTCATATAAAATAGTGTAGAAAAAAGAAATTACTAGTTTTGTATACTATAGCATAACGCCCCAACTTGCTTTGTATTGTTTGTGCTAAATTGTAATACCTGCTCTTATAGCAATAAAGGATTTATTATTATTATTACCTCCATACCTACCTAAAGATAATACATTTAAATTTGAACACTTACTAATTCACTATATTTCTTCAATACTACATTTCTTTCCCTCTTCTCGCCGTCCAGTAGTTTCCGGACGTGTGCGAACTTCGCCTCCCATTTTTCTAACTTAGACAATGTGCTATCAAGCTCTGTTTGAAGACGAGCCGCCTCTGCTTCAGCTGCGGCCCATTTCGACCTGACCCACTCCATTTGTTTGGCAAATTCAAGAAAACCTAATAAAAACATATATATAGTATATTTTGCCTTTAAAAATTTGCAGAAAACATTTCGACTACTGCATGCCACACTAAATGCAAGCTATAAGACAAAACTAGGCACAAACACTTGTAGGAAATTTTGCATTTTTATAATGTTTTTTTATATACCACTTTTAGACTTCAATAATATTGTATTAATGATACAATAATTATAAATATGTAGTAAAATATAAATTGGCAATGGAGGTCGTAGCTACCTTCATATGAAGTAGCATACTGCGAAATAACCTTAATATTTAACAATATAACATAACATTTATTAACTGTGTTATCAACAAATACGTTTTGTATGAAAACTAAGAAAGCTTGAAGTTGTAACGCATAAATAATAAAGCAAAACTTACGTTCCTCGGAGCATCCATCATTCAAAACAGCATTTATTCGATTTATATCATCAAACTGAGCTATAAACGATAACGTTATACTTGCAGTACTATCAGACGTATCCGACGACATTTTAACAAGCTTTTTAGTAAGAATCTAAAAACAACTCAGTAATTACACAATATCTACATTTCACTATAACCGTTTGTCCACCCATTCACTCAACGCCGAATTAAAAAATAACGGTCGACAAAACAGCTTTATGACTTTTCTTCGAGATGTATATAAATTTATGCACATTACAAAATAAAAGCAATTAACTTCTATTTAACATAATTATTATTTGAAAAATAATTAAATAAATTAAAATTGAATATAACAAAATGTTAAATAACTATAAAATATGTTACAAAGATAGGCAAATCTCAATACGTATATGTTTTGAACGTACTTAAATTCACTTTTTACAATGTTGCCAAGAACATAAAAATTCCCATAATATTAACTTTTATAAGATACTTAAAAAAATCTTATTAATTTTTAGACTTCTAAATTTTTAATAAAACATTAATAATTTCCTTCTTATATAGTTGTTGTTATTTATAAAATTATTTACAATGTTATTAATCCACAATAATTATTTCTGAACTAGCTATAATAAATAATATTATTTTTCAACATGAAGATTATTGGCATTTATATTATGGTAACATTGTTATTAAATTGACAGTGACAGCTGAATTCTTATTGGCTGCCGTTTCCAGTCAAATAATTGGTTGCCAGAGCGCGGTGACGTTTGGCCGAGTGAGGTGGGGTGTTCGCGCAGGACGCTCTCCTGGGCGGATTATTTGTGAAATTATAATTATTTTCGATTCCACCGGCCGCTAGTTCGGTTCCGCGTCGAAGTAGCCATGGCGGACGACGAGAATAATTGTGATGATGGCGGTGAGCTGAAAGCGGGGCAGAACATGCGACTTCGCGGTCGCAAAGGAGCTCTGAAAAAGAAAAATGTTTACTTCGTGAAGGATCACAAGTTTATGCCGAGGTTCTTCAAGCAGCCAACATTCTGTTCCCACTGCAAAGATTTCATATGGTGAGTTACTAAATGTATTTACTTTAGTTAAAATATGTAGATAAAAATACCAACATTTGTTTGTTTACGTTTTACAACTGAGCAAGGCGCCTGTGGATTTCCCTTCACGCGGGTTTATTATGATTGTTATCGCATTGTCGCTGGTTACGCTCGTATTGTGTGTGAATTATATAGATTTAGGTTACTGGAACTGGGAGTAGGAAATACATTATTAATAATGTAGATATCTGAAACGAAACTATTTTACATTAAACTGGATTTGTTTATACATATTTTCACACTATTCCTATAGAGACATATTGATTAGAATAAACTAATAAAAATAGTGTTTTTCCTTACAATTAACTCATACTATGTTCTACTGTTAGAATTCATAATAGTGGGTAATACTGGGGTAGGCAGAGACAAAGAACTTTCATTAGCAATGAGCTCCTTTTAAATATCATTACAGATTATAATTATTATGTTAAAAACCCTTTTTTACTTTTTTCTTTGTCTCAAAGCAATTTTTTTATTTTATTTATTGTAAATATTGCAAAAGGTATAATCCTTACTTGCAGGTCTCAATACTGGTCAAATTATATTATTAGTTATTTAAAAAAAAAAACAGTTGTCATACATATTGGTAAGAAAGAACAACGAAAAAACTACTTTGAATTGAATATAATATTATACAATAGATTTTATGTTTGAAGGTAGGAAGTTAATTTTTGTCAATTTCCGTTCCTTTTTTGAAATAGCTTCAAAATATAAATTCTTCATCTCGTGAGAAAAAAAAAACGTTTTCTTAATGGTTTCTGAGATACTCAATACAACAACGAAGAATCTACACAAACAAACTATGCACAATGACCACTTTAAATTGCTCACGTGTAAAATTGCGATTTTGTAGATTCTAAATAATGTAAATTTTAAACTAGACAATTTAGGCTATTATTTAGTGTCATAACACCCACTTGATTGAAAAACGGCATTTTTTTTTCTTTACCTCAACGAAAGACATTCTGTCCCGAAAATAGATACAATGTGTTGAGATCTTTATTTAAGAGTTATGTGTTTATTTTTATGACGTGACTCGAGTACAGAGGAAATTAGAAGAAGTTTGAGGTTTTTTTTTGTTATAGAAAAATACTTGAGGTATTTCCGACGCCAAATGGCGGGTGTTGTGATATATTGAATTATCTGTTAATGAGTTAACCGTCGCGATTGTATGGTTATGGGGTAACTTTCAATTTTGTTATACGTAGCTGGTAAAAAACAATTGAAAAAAAAATTACAAAATTAAAAAAAAACTTTTAATCAGTTGGCCCTTTTTTCATACGTTTGAAACAAAGTGTCTATTTTATATTGATAAACCGCATAAAAATATGTTAGGTTCATATAGGTGAATAAATATATTTTTTTAATGATTAAAAAAGCGGGTGCGCTTATAATATCACGTATGTAAATCTATATACCTACAAAAAGTATATAACGCTAATGATTGTATATGACATGACAATAATAACACATGAAATAACATGAAGTGTTGTCAGTAAATAGTGCGCAAGCGCATGTGGCGGTTTGACGTAATAAATCACTGAAAATAAGAATATGTTTTTAAACATTTTACAGCTGAAATTGCACATTAGACAGATGTCATCACGAATTGTTACAACGTGTTTTTTGAATTTGAATTTAGTTATGTTGCTGACATATTAATTTTTGGAGACAAATGAAGTTATTGATTTTTAGGGCTTCAATTAAGTTAAAAGTATTTTAGAAATTGTACACCTCTTTTATGTGCAATTTTTTACAAGTTACCCCATATGCCAGTTTTGACAGTTATTGTTCTTTATTTTCCTAGGCTTTGGTACACCTAATCACAATCACAAAAAGAAATACTTGAAATAATAATCAACCAGATAATAAAATCAGGGCTTCATTATGTTCATACTTTAAGTATTTTTTTCGAGAGAAGTGATAGATATGAAAAAGGTTCTTGGAAGGAGGTAGGCAATGCAACGTACTTGCCTAACCTCACTAGCTTAAAAAACATTATATCGCGTACGCTGCGGAAATTATCGACAATAGAGCAAAGTGATGTACTACAGTTTTATAGAGAGCATCAATATCTACAAAAAAGTCTGCGATACCATATGTCTAAGGACTTTATATCTTCATTATTACGCAGACGTAGTCGCGGGCAACAGCTAGTATATAATAAATCTACTATGATCTAGAAGAATAGCTGCTGTATAGGGGCATTGTCATCCCATTGTATAAAAATATCACATTTTCGTATTACAAAAAATTCAACATAGGTCTAATAAAGTGACACGTGTTCATTTAAGCCACGAGTCAAAGTCAAGGGAAATGTATTTTTTATAGTAATAACAATAATCCATACAATTGTTTTATCACATAATTGATTTGTTCGTTATGAAACGCATTTTTAAGTGTAGGTTCCATTAAAGCGCGATGAGCGGAGCGATTTAAAAATGCGACATTTTTTTCTATTTTCTTTGTAACTACAAAACATATGTCTACTAATTGCGATAGGCATTCGATGTCTGAAACGCTCTGTGTATTCATCTCAACGTATTTTAGTAGTTGGTTTATTTATTTATTAAACCTACCAACAAAATAACATTAAGGCAGTATTATGATAAATGAAATTTTAATTATAGGATAGGAAAGCTTAAACTAATTGAAGACAATAAGTTATAAGAAAATAAGAATCTAACAGATCAAATACCACTAATAAATGTTTAATTAAAAATTTTGTGAAAATTACTACAGTTTTTTTTATTTAAAAAAAACGACACAATCGCGATCTATATTTAAGAAAAGATAATAGTTGAAATGAACAATCAGATGAGTATAGTACAATAATAAAAAAAAAATGTGAGCCGTCACGGGACGCCTGGCAGATGTGAAACATCGAGTTTATTCAAGTCATATGCGTAAAAGACAAGATTACAACAGGAACTAATTATTGCTTAATGAAAAAATTAAATACTATGAATTTTTTTACAGATAATGTTGACTATTTATTTAAGAAACATTTATTTATATTAAATACAAAAATTAAAAATTCGAAAACTTCTTAAATGATATAGATTTCAGAAATAACTTGATAAAATAAACTCGTCGCCACGGCAAGCGTCGCCACGCCAACGATCCGGTTTATACCCGCGCCAATAGATGTTTCACATCAAAAAACCTGTTAATAAAGCAGGCGATTCAGTCAAACGCTCGGAGCAGATAGCTCAGTATCAAGTATCGCTAGTATATGAGGTTTTTTTTTAAAAATTAATTTATTATTAATAATTTAAATATGACTAAATACAGTGTAGTTATGTATGACCTATATGAGTCTGTTTAACCTATTTGGGACTACCCACATCTTAAATTCAATTATGTAGATTTTTACATTGTAAGTCCCAATGTTCAAATATTGATAACAAATATAAAAGCGAATTATTTGTAGTTTTATTTGCTATAGAATAAAATATAAAAGTGATGAGGGTGCTTTAGACCACACGACTAAAGTAAAGCTTCTTTAGCTCCTATATGTGTCTATATATTAATTTTCTACAAATATTAATAATATAAATTTAACGTCCTTGTTTCGTTTTCCTAACTTATATCTCCCTCTCAACTTCCGTTCGCCTCGCTCGATCACATTTTTCGTAACGCATTCACCAGTTTACTAAAAGAAGTTTTATTTCAAAAAGTTGGTAATTAATGGGTTAAAACGCTTATCGCGTCGCGATTTAATGTAGCATTGGCTTTTCAATCTCATTATAACGAATTCTGAATATTAAGTAGGCTTGACGGGCCTTTGGTAGTCTAACGTGTGCGGCGCGTGCGTCATCAAATGTGCCTTTTACCGGTTTGCGAGAGTTTAAAAATATATTAATTTTATTGTCGTCGATGTTTTGTACGAAATTCGGCATTTTAGCGCGAGTTTTTGTTTAATAACTTGTTAACGTAGGTCTATAAAGTGTTTTTGTACACAATTATGAATTAATATGATACCTAATATAAAACCGACACGCACGCACACAAAGCGGACCCAAAACAAATGCCTATTTTTAAATATTTATTTTCAATATTGCATTTTAATTGCCACTATTCGTTGTATTTAATTTTTAAAAAAATCTCTTTGTACTTGAATGAATCTTCTCATTAAATATCGGCTATGTGAAAATACAGTTATACTTAACAATACAACAATATGGAGCAATTGTAATAGCGCCTTCACTTCAACAATAAATATATGAAATGAAATGAAATGAAAATCGTTTATTAGCATGGGCACTAAGGGCGTGCGCTTGCTCATCATTAGACTCTAACATGATTTCGGAAAGGCGTATGACGAGAAGAAGACCACAAGAAACTCGTCAAATACGTTGTATAATAATATTAAGTAGTGGATGTTAGTTATAGCTTCATTTATCTGTGACTTTGTTAATCAATATTGTTTGAATTTTAAAGTTACAAATTAAAGGGTCCTCAATCATGTGGCGGTTGAAGCGGGCGTAATTGAAACGTATTAATTTTGTTTAGAACATAGACATCTGGTCGCGCTGATTTAATTTATTGCGCCGCCATCATCTGCCTGATAATTGCGTGCGTGACCTTGCTGGAAATATTTCCCATTGTAACTATGATCATTACTTTATTATGACATATGAAGCTATATGAAGTGTATCGCGGGTTCAAATCCCGATCGAAAAATTGGCACTTCATAAATATAGTAATAAAATTATTAATTTTAGTAGTATATGTACGCGTGTATACAGGCTGTCCCGTAAGTCAAGGACCAAGGAAATACTGGTAATAGGGGAGGTAATTTCCAATTCGAAACTCCATTTTTATTGTCCCAGGCCCAGTAGTTTTTGAGATATGTTTTTTTTTATTTCTCTTACTGCGCACACAAAATATTTTATTATCATTATTTGTTGTTATTATTTCTACTTTTTATTATTTAAGGGTGTTAAGAAAACATGTATCTACCTAATTAATGCGTTTTTCATCAGTAATTCTTGGCAACATAAACATTACGTGCTAAGACGTATGCAAATTTTTAATCACAAAATTTTTAATGTGATATTTGATCGATGCTGGTGCAAAAAAAATGTATGACAACCTTCTGAAACATTGTTTTAAAAACTTCTACACTTCACACAGATCCCAAAAAGGTATAACAGTATTACATTTAATCGAGTGTCAATTTGAAAAACATATTTAACTGTACTAAAGTGTCAAATTCCTAGACTAAGTGTTATATTTTATTATAAGAAATACACTCGGGTGCAATGAAATCGCACACCCCCTTGTTTATTAGATTTGTTCTAATTATTTATTAAAATTTTTCGGTATTTAGTAAACAAAGGTATGTGAAATAAAAATACACATTGTTAGCTTACTAATGTCATGAAAAAACAATAATTTATTTGGAAATTACACGCACAAATATCAAAATAACAAAATTCCGCGAATTAATTTGTTTCAGGTAGGCACTACTTGCTCCCTTTCAGACAGGTATAATAGGGTTAGTTAAAGGAATTTCGTAATTATTTGTGCATTGAACTTTAATGTCTTCATCCGTATGTAATCACATCTTGTGATTACATACGGAAAATTTGGAAAAACATGGACACTACACCCGCAGAAGCTGCTCAAGTTATAGTCTTGCTGGAGGCAGGACAAAACCATAGTGAAGTGGCTCGACAGTTAAATTTAAGTCGATATTCAGTTCGACGCGTATACCAGAAGTTTCGACAGACAGTGGGCTATTGTCGGCGGCCGGGATCAGGTCGTTGTCGTACAACATCAGAACATGATGACCGCTTTCTTGTGACGAGATCTTTGCGAAATCGACAGCTGAACACGGTTGAGCTGGGATAACAGCTTCAAGAAGTACACAATGTCAGCAAAAGTCGGTGGACAGTCAGAAGGAGATGGGCTGAAGCTGGATTGACTGCAAATCGACCAGCAAATGGTCCGTAATTGGCCACAGCCCACCGACAAGCTCGACTTCAATTTACCCGAGAACATTTAAATTGGACGTTCGATCAATGGAGGTCAGTTATGTTTTCTGATGAATGCAGAATGACTCTACATGGCCACGATGGACGCTCAAGAGTCTGTAGAAGGCCATTAGAGAGATTTGCACAATGCTGCTTAAGCGAACGTGTCGCTTATGGTGGCGGATCGTGTATGTTTTGGGGTGGCATAATGTTCGATTCTAAAACCGACATTGTCTTCATTATTGGGGCCAATGCTGGATCTAGATCGAGAGGATTTACAGCTCAGCGGTACGTGGAGGAAGTTCTCGAACACCATGTCAGACCGATTTCATGGCTTATGGGGAAAGAATTCATACTAATGCACGATAATGCCAGGCCACACGTCGCCGTGATGGACTGGCCAGCTCGCAGTCCCGATATTAATCCAATTGAACATGTTTGGGCCGAGCTTAAAAAGCGAGTAAGAGCAAGAAGTCCAACTCCAACAAGTGGAATGCCATTCCACAGGAATTATCAATTCAAAATTAATATGGTCGATAAAAAACAGACTAGGAGCTGTAATTGGAGCTAGGGGAGGTAACAGTCCATATTAATAAAGATTTTATAGAAAATTTCCTGTTTAATTTTATCCAATAACAATATCCAATGTCTTGTTCCTTAAATGCAATAGTCGCAATTTTACTTGTAAGTTTCATTTCATCTCCTAAAACATCATTTTCAGCATTTTACATACTGTTTATTGGTATCATTGGAAAGATAATGAATTAAGCTTTAAGTTGGCATTACAACTTCTTAATTTTTTATCAATATTATTAAGAAAATTCAGCTTTATTTGTAAAAATCCGGGGTGTGAGATTTTATTGCTCTCAAGTGTAGGTAATTTAGTAATTAATTTATAATATCGAGTGTTCAAAATGACATATTTCATATTGTATAATACGAATAGGTACGATCTAAAATCCAACGTATATTCATTGTCAACTATCATTAAAATTGGTTCCGGTCGCTTCTATGAAAATTGCATCCAAAAACTGGGGGGTTACTCAGGCGCACGAACTTCGGACGAAAATGCGGGTGTTTCTTATTCAGGAACGCTTACGGGCCCGTGATCATTCATGAAATTACGGATTTGACAGCGACTTCACGACGGATAAGCTACTCAGGACTGTTTACGGGCTTGTGTCAAAATTCATGTAAGCTACAGAGGTGACGGCCGTATCACTAAACTTCGGATACGCCTGAGTAGCCCCCCCGAATCGGTATGCTAATAACCGTTTTCTGTTGCTCTTTGAAATATCATTTTACGTTTGATCTAATTTTATAGTCGTGTAAAAAATATAATTTTACTATAAAACGTGTAAACTTAGTTGTTTTTTTTTACATACAAGTGTAAATAAATTTAACGGTTTTTATTATTTTTTTTATGTTGTGTTGACAGGGTTTAATAGCGTGTTGTTTTATTACAAATGAGGTTAGGTAGAAATGTTGAATTTAGAAAAAAAGACAACATATATGTGTAAGATAACACGTTTAAAAGAAACAAAAATCTTTAGAAATAACATGCATAAACCGGGTGATTAAGTTAAATTAAAGTTAGTATACAAATATTCTGTTCTAAACGTTCAAGTGAATCACCCGGTGTATATCTATATAATATATATATATATATATATATATATATATATATATATATATATATATATATATATATATATATATAATCTATCATTCAACATTTACAAGCGAGGTAGGCTCCGCATATTACCATCGGATCATTTTTTTTATGATGTAATTCTCGCGCATGCGTTGACGTATGGGTTAACGATTTGTTTAATGTTTTAAATTAGGAATAACACAAGAGGAAAAAAATCGGTTCCTACAAAAACAATCGAGTCAGTCGTCTCAGGGAATGTCCGTGAGCCCACGCGTCAAAAACGCAAATCATTTTAAGGAAATACAATTTGTAATGTTGCAATGATTAATTCTAAATCGTAGTTTAATGACCTATTCGAATCGTCCATAATTAATAGTTGTTCTGTGATATTATTATAGTTTTTTAGGTGTTATTTTTATTTGTACTTTAACCTCTCGAGTTTGGTAAATAAGTATACTTATTAAAATATAAATAATAGTTACCTAAAAATATATTAACCCTTAATTTTCGCATTAAATTTGGAATGTTTTAGTTTATCTTGTTGTTTTCTAATTTGTTACTAATTCACGTTATTACTGTAAAATAATAATAATATATATAAAATAAAAAACAAAGCACTTTAATAATTAAATTGTTTCATTTACTTTACACCTTTCTATATATATTAAATCATGTGACCCCATGCGAGCAGTTATATAATATTCTTAGTGCGAGTAACTAAGGGTTAATACTAAAACGTTATAAGGAAAACAAAATACATTTTTTTATATATAGATATATTGCACGCACTCACACAATTTAAATTATTTTACTCTTAGTATTAATGTAGGGAAGAGCACTATCTATAGCATAGGTTCTCAAACTTTTTTGGCGAAGGAAAAAGGCTTAATATAATTATAAAAAACTGATTTATGTGTATTTATGAATAATCATATTGCAATGTAATATTACGTAATATTTAGTTGGAATATTTAGTTGTAACCTTATAATCTCCCTTTGGCAGGTATTTTTTGCAGTATTTTAGTCCTAGGGTCCTAGAAATGCAGTCCTAGGATTAGTTCTGTAAATAGAGCAAGAATGTATATAGGGTTTTTGTATTTAATAGAATAAAGATTACACTAGTTTACAAATTAAAATAAAAGTCATGCCCTTTCAATGTATTTATTCCATATCGTTGTATTTAGTAGTAATAACTAAACGCAAACGTATATTTATTTTATTTCTATCACGTCTATAAAAGAAGTTCTTATTACATCTTATTTTCAAACTACCCATAACTTGGTTTCGATTTTATTTTAAAATTTTGATGCTGTGTGGTGTTTAGTTAAATAAATATTTGTTTTTACAATGTCAAAAAGGTTGTGTAAAGTACATCCTGATCGTTTTTGTTATGTGTGTGGTGAATTTATAATATCTAAAAAAGGATATCCTATAACGGAATCACTTAAAGATGCATATTTTGGTTATTTTAAAATGACGTGTTAGTTTTTTTTTATAATAATTTCTGAAACTCAGTGCACCTCAATTGTTAAGAAAAAAAAACGTTTCATTTGAAGGACAAAAATCTTGTAAACTAGTGTTATTATTATACCTACACTTAGTAAAGAAAGCTTTACTAAAACCTAAATAAATTAAATTTCGAATAACGTGGACGGTCGTGATTGTGTGGAATTCCCCGCTGGCTTTGTTCATCAATCACTCTTTTAAGATATTATATTTTGATGTATTGGAGCAATTTTTGAAGCACGCTCGACTTTGCCTAATAGATTTCTTAGCTTATCGCGTTTACCTTTTATTTTTTTAAATAAATTTGGTGTTATTCGACTCTTTATTTTGTCTGACGCTTTTGTTTAAGAATGCGGTCTTCGACTTTGCCGGCTTTTCCCATTTCTATTTCTAATCCGTCATCCGTAGGTTCCTATTGGAAAACTTGGACTTGTCAAAATACGACGACGGCGCCCTCTACTCACTCCAACAACAAATATTAACTACTAGATACAATCAGGTTTCACAGACTGTCGTTTGTAGCTTCTTTCATAGTGTAAAAAGCTTTGTCAATTAACATTTGTTTTATACGTGTTTTAAATTGCAATTCATTCAATACTTTCACATCATCTGATAAGTTATTATACATGTTTACGCCGTTACAGAGGAATATCTTTGATTATATTCATATATTGATTGTCATGTCCTTAAAATTAAGGCCCGTGTTCAAAAATTACGTCCAACCCAGAGATTATCTGAGTAAAAATCAAAATGTCACTCAGTCGTACGAAACAAAATAGACCAATCACATGCTTGAAAATTTGTTGACGTGATTTTTGTCCTATGATAACAATCCATTGCAACTGTCTACTGTCACTAAGCTGTCATTGCGTTCTGTTACAAGCATTTATAAGAAATCGTTTCAATCGTTACTTATTACTACTTATATAAATAACAGAAAGAAAAAATTAAAGTTTAAATTGGATATTTGATATATAACTATATGCAACATATTACATACAACATATTATATAGTTGGCATGTTTAAAGATTTATTAGTAAATAATTTTCAGTGCATAAAATGGAATAAAATGCATTTGAGGTGATCACAGGTCAAACCTCAGACCATAATGAAGGTCAATGGAAACGTGCGAATATTATAATAATATTTGACAACTAATTTTGAAATTATTATAATTACAGAATTAAGTCGAGAGGCTGTGTCAACAAATCTGGCAGTGATTTACTGTAATCTTAATTTAGTCGGCCGTTTTTCTTGCGCTCTACCTAACCCTGAGATAAAATCGCACAATCTATCTAATTATCGCGTCTTTAGACCCCAGCATCCTTGGCAACACAGAACAATGACGAATTAACTCGTAACATAACATAGTCATATGACTAGTTTTTAGGCCGTTTATTTTATAAATCATTCGTCAATAAGAAGGTTATTGACTGATATATTTTTTTAGTTTCTAACCTATTTTTTTTAAATTTCCAAGTCTATATATTCCGATTAAGAATAAGTACCTGTTCTAAATTTAAATTATTATTATACATATTTTTTTATTATTAGAAATATTTATACGGTATGAGACCATAGTCCGTCTGATGTTAAGCTAGAGCAGAGGTTCCCAAACTTATTTCGTCTAGCGCCCACTTTGGGAAAGACTGAGCTAGTAGACTGAGTGTGGTCCAATAGTGAGGTTCACAATTTTTCTACTCTCAAAAAAAAACATTACTCATTCAACAATAAAACAATTGTTTTAAATATATGTACACTTACAGGAAAATAATATTTAATTGTTATAATTATAGCTATTTTTTATGTACTACGTAAGTTTTTTTTTAGCGCGCGGCTTGTTAAACATATTCCAACACATCACGCTATTTTGCAATAAGGATATGTACTATATATACATACATACATACATATATATGAGATTTGATGTTTGTCTACCTGGACTATTTACCATTATTAGTCTACGTACGGTGAAGCGGATTATTTTTAGCGTATCAGTAATTTAGTTTAAAAATAAAAAATGGAACTAAGTCAATCTTCTTTTGTTTTACTAAATAAAAAAAATAACAAAGAGGGTCCTATTGTTAACATAAAAGCGCAATTTTACAACAGAGCAATTTAAAGTTGTCATTGTGCATAGTTTGTTTGTGTAGATTCTTCATTGAGAGAATGATATACTATGCTGCTATTTCAATAATTAAAAAAACCTGCCGAAACGAAATAAAGCCCTGTGATACAGTAAGATATGCGCGTAAGTATTTATAACAAAAACCCTAAGCCTAACAGTAGAACTGTGGAACTACCCTCAATACATTATAAATACATTTTATACTCCTGTTCGCATCGACTATTGAAGACGTCTTGTCACTAATTGAGGCTTTTAGTTTTTAAAATTAAAGAATATAGAACAGTATTTCAAAAATTGTAAATATTTTTCTTTTTTTCAATACATACAAAAATACAGTCAACGTTAGCATATAAATACAGTCTACCTCTACAAAGATTAAGCGTGAGTATACGTGTAGTGTGTTGGTTTAATAAAAAGAGATTCAATAATAGATACGCCATTGAAATCTCTAAAAAAGGTCAAATGCTTTGTGTTCGACAATATGCGAGGTCAACACTTGAGAGTCGTGAGCGGACTGGTTTCTTTCTTTACACACTTTATATTTACAAACAATGACTCATTTAATTACAATAACGCATTGAAAGTTTGCTACAAGTGATTAAAACAGTAGCATTAAAGAATTAATAACGTTGCTTTTCAAAGTTTTCTTAATAATATCATTCGGAAACGGAAACTGCCGTTCTTCCTTTTCGAAATTCAAAATGGCGGCCGTACAAAAAAACAATTGATATTAACGGATGTTATTTATTAGTTATAAATCATATGTTAAAAATTGAATTAGTTTGCGCATATTCTATGAATCGTATTTTTTAGTTTGATTAAAATTATAGACCATAATACAATTAACCTCGTTTAAGGAAAAATATGAATATTATAATTATTATCGATCCTGTCCCTCTATACAGTTATCCTTTGCGTTATTTATAACCATATAGTGTAAACTCTATATAGCAGAAGGGACTTTGCATGTTATATCGTTATAGAGAGTTGTCATTAAATGGAGAGAAGAAAAAACAGAATAAGAAAAAGTTTATTTCAGACTAGTGTTAGTAATTACATAAAATCTTATTTGAACTAGTGTATCATTGTATGGAAGACAAGCTAAACCAACCAAAGCCAAGTTATTTTAACGCTTTAGGGAGTTTGTCGTTTAATAGAGTGACGTTACATGGAGTTTATACTACCTTTGTATGTATGTATGTTTTTTTCTTTCTATTCAATAAGAGAATATTATATTAGTTCTATTTATAGTAATAAACGTGCGCTGTTTTAGAAATATACCTACAATTTTTTAAAGCTATTTCACGTATGTAAGGGTACAATACAATTTATTAAATTGAATAAATGAATATATTATTGCTTAAAATATAATTGTGAATTCGCTAACGCTATGATCTGTTTTGCATGCTAATAAATAAATGATTATTATTAAAAAATCTATATAAAAAAATAGGTAAATAAAAATAAACAAAACAATAACCTACTTTATTTGTTCTAGTTTTAACAGTGATACAATATTTCCTCTTTTAACTAATTGGCTTCAAGGGCATTTTTGTTTGTGAAACTCGACCGTATGCGACTACCGCATTGTTTGTGGATCTTACATATTATTTTGGTGTAGTTTTTTTTTAATAATTTTCTGTTTTAATTATTTATATATCCGGCATGTGATACGTTAAGCTTGAATGTCATTCAAAACAGCCTCTCTGACTCCAAATTTATAAATATTTGTTTTATGTTTATACAGGGTGTGCTGTAAGTTGTGGATCTAACGAAAACTGGAGACAGAAGGGGCCACGCCCTATTAAAAAACATATTTAACTAATAGTTAAAAAATAATTTTTAATTAAATTAAAAATTAAAAAAATTAAAATAATTTTAAAGCTTGGACATAATCTATGTCATTTTATGTTTACCCTTAGGTATATAATACATAGGATGACATGAATATATAAATAGGATGACAATGCCCCTATACAGCAGCTATTCTTCTACATCATAGTAGATTTATTATATATTATTATGACATTAGTATGTAAGTGGACAATGCCAGTATATAGCAGCTAAATCAAATTAATAATTATTAAATTAATAAATTTATTTCATTTATATTTGTATATGTATTGACGAGTAAAAGCGCTCTATTGGAGCCCATTTGCTAAAAGTAAATAAATAAAAAAATAAAAAAAATAATGTTCAGTTATTATTTTTCTAAAAATATTCCAGTTTTGTGATATCTTTTATAAATATTTCATAAAGTTGTACATTTCTCTGAATTATTTTTATGTTAAGATGTAGACATTATTGAGCTTTACGAAGAAATTATTTGTTTCGAATTTTCCTATTAATATTTAAAAAAAAAATACTTTTTTGTGAAATTTTTAGTATGAACTTTGAATAAAGCCTGTTTAAAAAGAAATGTACTACACAATTTTGGCCAATTATTTTAAAAATATCTACATTTCAAGACAATTCTAAAGACGTACATTACTGATGGTTAAAAGGAAAAAATTGATATCTTTTTGTGTTAGCAATCGAGATGAGCGTAATTCCCTAAAAATTCGCTAAGACTCTATTCGGTAACATATTCGGTTATGGTTATTTACAACAAAAAGGTCGATTATGGTAATCACACCCGTCTCCCTTTCCTTACCATATCTTTTATTGCTCCTTTTCATTAAAATTTCCGTTTCGAGAATCGTTTCAATAATTTTTTTATTTATTAGTAAACAATTTTCACTTCATATATATATATATATATATATATATATATATATAATATGATATAATACATTTAAAATTTGTGATAATGCGTGTAAATGTCACATGTTATAAGATACGATTTTTTAAATTATTTTTGATACGTATATCACGTATAGTGTATTCATAATATATGCTAGAAGTAATATCAACAAAACCTTTGCACCTGTCATAACATTGTTTGTTTTGAATCATGCAATCTCTTTGTATCAAATCCCTTGGTCTCCTACACATGCGTGTACGTATAACTAACTGTTGTAACTAATAACTTTAGTTGGACTAACTAAATCTAAATGGGTTTATGGCTGACCTAACCTGACGTCTACACAAAAAAATAATAAAGTCCAATATCAGTCGCCCATATATACATACAACACATGTGTTCTTATAAGAAAAATCTAACTCAATCAAATAAATTAAATTTGACAATAAACATAAATTCAACACACGAAATAAAGATCAGATAAAAATCCTGGGAACTAGAACTAGCTATGGAATTAGAAGTGTTATTGTGGAAGGAGCGCAGATCTATAATGAATTGTCGATTATTATAACTAATAATAAAAATAATTCCAAATTTAAATATGAATTGAAGAAACATATAATGGGTCTGAGTGCCTTGTGATGGTGTTGTAAATATTCTAGTATAATACGATATAGTCTATGTACGTTATGTTTATTTATTCAACCACTTGAATAAGTGAACTCACAACAAGCGTGTTTTTATGACTGGTGATATTAATAATAGGAATTTACTAAAATTAAAAAAAACTGTTTTGACGGCAGTCCTTTATACTTACTAATATGGTATAAGCCAATGAAAAATATGACAGTTGTAGATACTACAGTACACACGTAAAAACATTCGGACCCTACTTACACTCAATAATAAATCAAGATTAAAATAAACGCATTGATGATGATGATTGATGATACCACTAAAGATGCGGACAAATATATTATCAAGAACTCGACAGCTTTGAGATGTCCTGACCGATAACTACGCTTGTTGGGAGTCTGAGTTGAAGAGATAATCCCAATGGCCGTCCGAATGTCGGTGCACAAATGAAACGTCATTTCACGAAAGCTTTGCAAATTAAACATTAATTGGAAACAGCTCGACGTGGATTACATTACCTCGTTTCGAAATTTGAAATGTAAATTGAATTTTGCATAAATTTATCTGTAATTTTGTACGTTGTTCTGTATTCATTCGTCATACGTTTCATTTTATGTCTTCATATTTACTAAAATATAAGGCCCGGTTATTCAACCTTCACTAATTATAAGGTCTTGGTTTACCGTTTGAGTTAAAGCAGAATTGATTTACCAGCCCTAAGCAGGCTCAAACAATGATCTCTACTTGAAACGGGATTTTAAAGGAGCGTTTATTGTAGAATCACGCTTGAGCATTGAGTTTCAGAGTAAGCGTTGACAGATTTTACACTCGAGTAAAATATACAAATATATCCAATTACGTATTACTGTATATTTGAAAAAATGTGACCTAATTACTGCCTATCCCTTTTTAATTTATAAATATGAATGTGAGTTTGTTTGTTACGTTTTCTTACTAACTACTTAACCGATCAGCGTGAAACTTTGTACACATATTTTTGGAGGGACTAGAAGTAACATAGGATACTTTTTATTTTTAAAAAAATAAATTATTTTTTACCATAGTTTCCAATTAGTTCAGATGCAAAATATAAAAATCATTTTTTTTATATTTACAATCATTATGTGATGAATTGTTTGGTCTGTTTGGTCTGGTGTCCTTATAATTCAATATTAAAATGTGCGTATTTTCTAGAGTGCAATGGTACTTATAAAGGTTTAAAATCATTTACAATTCATTAGTTTCTTTAAAGCGGTTGGTTGTTGTCTGTAAATTGATAGGGCGCGTCTCGGGAAGGTTCCGCAAACACAATTAGTAGGTATAGCCGGTCGCCTTTCTGCGCCATTACATCCCCGACGAAAGGTATAACCACGTTGGATTTGCTCGGAAAGCGTTTTACTTGTATTTGAAATTAATACTTTTGTGTATAAGTTTTTCTTTTACAACAATTCTTCCTCGGCCTCTCCGCGATTCTGTTACACGTGTATCTCGGGGTTTAACTTCCTGGCGAACCAAATTTGTATTAATTGATATAATAATAATGGGATATTATTTTTTCAAAGCGGGTAGTTTTCAATTTTAGTATTATTTGTATCGTTTTCTGTTTTTATATAGCTCACTGTAGTTACATATAGCAAACATGGTTTAAAGCTGCAACGGCTGTGAAACCTTAGAAAGCAGTAAGCCACCTGTGGTGTCCTCCTTTCTAAGGGGTTAGGGATACTTTAATAAAACCACTTGTGTTTGTTGCAATGCACACATGAGCGTCCACCCACGCCGGCGGTCGGCTAGGAATGTCCGCTCGCATGTGTCATTCTTTATTCATACGTCACACCACCAAAAATTAGTTTTTAAGGGAAAATAAAAACTCACCTTTAAGATTACAAAATATTTATGTTGTCGTGTAAATGCTGAACTCCCACGGGAGAATATTCTAGAACGTGTTTTATGTTAAAATATAGAACATTTTAAGGGGTATGATAAAAAGTCGTTTAGCAAATTAAATGGCCGCGCCCGTAGACCGCATCGACTAACAAACCAGCTGATTAATTTCATTAAAAAAATATCGCCCCTTCCACAAACAACGGTAATTTTATAGACTAAGTTTAAATTACTGTTATGATAATTATATACCTAGCTGTGATGTCAATATGTGCTGTATGCGTTCTAGAGCCGGTATCGTGGCAATCAGAGGCCGGCTCGTCCTAAAGAGCGCTGGTGCAGTGCACTCCCACGAAAATTACAGAACTTATATTACAGCGGCGTAGATATAGGTAATATAATATACTATTGTATAGGCATAGTAGAATAGAATGAATGTAATGTAAGGATAGTATGTATTATGAAGAAATATAGATTACTTCTGTAATTTTCGTGGAAGTGCACTGCACCAGCGCTCTTTAGGACGAGCCGTCTCTGCTGGTGGCAATAGATGGTCTGTTTTTCAGTTAGAACACTTTCGTTTCGGGCACGTGCTTTTTTATTGCGTTGAAGTAACAGACAGATATATCAAAATGTGACAATTATGTTCTTTATAAAAAGTAAAAAAACATGAATAAAAAAGAGTTCGTAACACTAGCTATTGAATGGAAATTTTGAAGTTTGGTGTTATTATTTTGGTAGTCTCGCGTGGATTTTCGATGTGTGCGAATGTCTGTATCGTTTGTTATATTACGTATGTACTTGATGTAACAATAGTCATCTCTGTCAGGCAGCTTAAAAAGACGAGTGTTATAATATTCAACACAGATTACGCGTTTAACACCGAAGCCTGTGGGCTTATCACGAATTTAGTCTGGCTTTCGAATCGAGCTGTCACAAGTAAAATGAATCCGTTAGCAATCATGAATTTTTACTAACTCCTAACGAACACCAGCAATCTCTCAAATGAACGAAAGATCGAGACGTTCGAAAATTAACAAAAAGTATCTAAAATATTGTAGTTCCAAATCCGCACGCGGTGGCGCTGCTCAAATTTCCATACAAATCGCTTAAAGCGAACTCGGTTCGAAAGCCAAACTAGAATTCGTGATAAGCCCACTGAACTCTGTATAATCGTAATATTTTCTAAAACCGCAGCGTTACATAACCACCGTTAATTACATTTCCTGTAAAGTTCATTATACCAAAAACCACACATTTGACTTTTCCCCCTCTGCCCCCTGCCCATATTAAAGGTACGACGTGTACCTAAATTGGTGTAAATTTACATTTTTATGAGAACCGAAATGGAGCGTCGACACAACGTAATTTTCGCAGCGCAATTACTAGAAAACAAAAACTTGGGTCCTTACGAATATTGTTTTTTGAAGATTACATTAGTTCGATATACTCTCGAATTCTCATAATAGTATTTGTATTTAGAACGACTGTACGTTAAAGGCGTGGCCATCGAGATTACTCACCCATATTCCATATTCAAATATAATATACGGAGAGAGACACTGGAGCCTTCTACATTTAAAAAAATCCCAGTACCGTCGTCTGCTAGTATTCCCGACCGGAAAACAATTTTGTCTAGGGTATGCAAATTTAGGCCTACAGGGCCTACACTATATGTGAATGTACATATATTTGATATCTCAATGGATTTATTTTTCCAGTCATTTGAATTGTGGGAGGTTCCCATGCCCCACTCTGTATAATATCTGGACTCTTAGTGCATATAATTTAACAATGTCATTAGTGCAGTCTCATGTCATGATACTCGAATTGTTATTATATTATGTGAATGAATGTTATTTTTGTTTTTGATAATTGTCAGTAATTCAACGAATACAGGTACTTCTTTAGAGGCTATTTACGAAAAACAAAATGTACTGGTAGGTTTGATGACGGTTCCTAATCCGCTTAAGTCTGTCTTACCACTTTTAAATGTAAATTAACCTAGTTGAGTTTGGGAATAGTCCAGTCTGCCCTGTAGTAACAATTATCTTCACGCACGGATGTAAAAATTATTATAAAAATATTTTCCACATGCGTAGTTGTAGTTTCAGAAACAGTTGCTAAAACCTGCTTGATTTATTGCGGTTATTTTACCCTAGCATTTCACCAATACCAATGTGGCGTAGTAAATGGCTTTTTAAGTGGGGACCCAGTGGCAGGTGAAGGCCTCGGGTTCTGTAAGTTGATTTTTCATACAGTTACGTGCTATGGGTATTCTTTAATTTACGCACGCATCGATTCGTATTTTTCGTGTGAATAATCTATATATATAAAACTCAAAGGTGACTGACTGACTGACTGACTTAGTGATCTATCAACGCACAGCCCAAACCACTGGACGGATCGGGCTGAAATTTGGCATGCAGGTAGATGTTATGACGTAGGCATCCGCTAAGAAAGGATTTTGATCAATTCCACCCCTGAAGGGATAAAATAGGGGATGAAAGTTTGTATAAATCTTATTAGATTTTTGACTGATTGAACTGCAATTAAAGATTGGAGCTACTATGATGAAGACGTTTTTACACACGCTAAACAAAAATAAAGCCGCAAAAACTATACCTAATTAATAATAATACTTCTTAACGGGAGCGAAGCCGTGGGCAACAGCTAGTTTAATAATAGATTAGTTATGAAATGGAAGTTCGAATTACTGGTTGATTTATCAATCATTTGTGTTACAATTTTGATTAAGGTTGTAGAAATTTTATAACTATTGATATATTAAAGCCCGTTTTCACCAAAAAGAGAAAATCTCAAACTAAAATTTTGGTTTTCACCATCTATAACACGACTATTTTTCTCTGAACATATTTAGAGAACTCCTTAAAGGGCATTGTACAATGGATACAGATTGGACTTTCGATTGGAAGAAACAATCATTAGAAAGGGATAACAGTAAAATGTGACTGTGGTTTGAGATTATTATTTTAGATTATTATTTAGTTTATTTTTGACATTGATAAGTTATTATTTTTATTTTATTTAGATTTTTTGACATTTTATTATTATTTAGTATTTTTTTGTTATTGATTCCTTGCATGGTGTATTGGAACTGACTATAAGACCATGCAAGTGACTATGCTTAAATAAATAAATAATTATTTTCGAGTCGAAGTTGAGGCATGAGTGAAGGAGATGCAGAATGATATCTCCTTTGTCGTTCACGACACTGCGATAGTTTCTCTTTCTGTATATACCTACAAAAACTGTATCGTTTTGTAAATAGCGGAATAACAAAGTGAATTGTTTAAGATAAGATGTAGGTATGCTCATCTCTTTATTATCGAGTCCGTCACATATTTTAATTGATATATAAGGTGGTAGAGCCATAGGATTTTAGACTAAGGTCCCGAACAATAAATTCGATTAAAAAAAATTGTTTAAGATGAAGTAGGGATGAAGAATTACAGACCTTGATGTAATCTTGATTGGTAGGTATAACACCAATGGTATACTATTTTTTAATATAAAAATTGATTGAAAGCTAAAATACCTTTATAATAAGATATATCGCATCTCCTTTATTATGCTTGTATATTACAATGGGGTAACAACAATGCCGTGTGATTGAAGAGCTCTCCCGATACAAGCCGGAGCGAGTGGTGGTTTGAATCACGGCCAGATAACCTTGACACCATTTCCCTTTCACATTAGACAGCATTTATTACAAAGCGCATTACAATGTATTGTTTTTTTAAATTAATACAGTAATACCCCGCTTTACGCGAGGGATACGTTCCGGTAAATCGCGTTAACTGAAATTCCCGCGACCATTGAGAAGTTCAATGACTACATTATGTTTATACGCACTCTTTCGCGCAATTTAACAATGAATTTGAATTTCGCGTTATAGTGATACCGCGCATAACGGGGCCGTGTAAAGCGGGGTATTACTGTAATGACTCAAATTACTCCGTGTATACTTGTTATTTATATAGGTGGCGGCATGGTTAGAATTGGTTGTGTATTCGCGGTTATGATTTAATAAGTACTCTATGCGGCTTATTTTTGTGTTTAACACTAGATTTACCAGCTTAAATATTATATACCTATTTCTACCAAAACCAAAAAAGTATATAATTGTTACAAATATATATAAAATTCATAAAACTAATTCTTCTGTTATAAATTAAAGAAGATTAGAAGAATTAAAGAAAATGTTACGCGCAGTAGGAATTTTAATTTGACCTTGCAAGACCAGGCATTTTGACTGCTCTGGTAAATCTAGTGTTAATTCACGTAGTATTTTAAATTAGTTATGTAATCGCAAACCGTTTTAAAAGTACCCCGTAGTTTCTGATGACTACCTGCTCTACCTACCTGTGCTATTTTTTTATATTAGCTTGGCATATGACCACGTTTCGTCTATTGTTAAACTAGAGTGCTTTCCATGAACAAAGACTATTGTTACTAGAAATAAGTTTACGTTGCTTAAATTGACAAACACACTCCTCATGGAAGTTACTCCTAAAAATAGTGATACTGCCCTATCATAGCCATCATCAGTCTGTCTACACTAAAAAAAACAAAAGCATTTCGTTGCAATCGAATAACAATTATTTGTTGATTGATAATATGACAATACTCATTTGAATAAATATTTTTCCAATGACATAGCTCCGATTGAATAAACAGTATTGTGTATAAATATTATTTTTATAAACATACCTACTATAAATATATCGCCGGGTTCTTTTAACATGGTAGGATGTAGAAAATCACAATTTTATAGGAGAGCTATTGTACATGGTTTGTTTGTTTAGATTCTTTATTGTTGTATTGTGAATACTAGAAACCATGGGGAAGTTAATTTTTTTTTTTTCAAGAAAACAAAATGTTTATTGCCATAATGGTAGGAATGAAATTAGTTTAAATTATTTTGCTTACAATTCCCGCTACAACACTCAGTAATTTGTCTCGACGCGTTTCGCCACTTCACGTATCCTGATGATGCCATCGCGATGACGCGTCGAGACAAATTACTGAGTGTTGTAGCGGGAATTGTAAGCAAAATAATTTTAACTAATTTCATTTAATATGGATTTCCGCAAAGTAACGCCTGAAACAACTAATTATATAATGGTAGGACCCGGCGGTATATGCTATTCTTTAAGGCTAATACGATTGTTGTCTCCAAACATTTTTCTATGGTAGCAACCGTCTCCGCTCATAGTCTTTATGGAAAAATATATAATAATTCAATTCATTATGTGTTGTTCCAATTTTGAATATATCTATTAGATCTATCTGTTCTTTTTTCTTTGTTTATTTATATTTACATTATTATAAACAAACGTATTTATAAATTCAAGTATATTTTATATAATAACAATAAATCCTTTATTATATTAATTATGATATTTAATTATAACTATGATACGTAAATATACAAAAAAAAACAACAACAAACAAAATACATTTTTTTTTAAATCGAATGCAAGAATAATAACTACAAAAGACTGTTCCGTACAATCTCGAGCGGATGCATCGCACTTTGTATAACTTGAGTTGCAAACGTGGAAACTGGCGTGTAACAGCTATACGGGTATGTATAGATCAGCCATTCTCAAAGTGTGTTCCGCGGATCTCTAGGGCTAAAATACTGCAAAAAATGCCTACCAAAGGGAGGTTACATCTAAATATTCCAACTAAATATTACGTAATATTACATTACAATATGATTATTCATAAATACATATAAATCAGTTTTTTATAATTATATTAAGGCTTTTTCCTTCGCCAAAAAAGTTTGAGAACCGCTGGTATAGATATCGTGCCCCTATTCTGGGCTTTCTGAAGTGCCGTTGATATTCGATTCGTACTTCTTTTGTTTTGTTGTCGGTGTTTGTTGGTGAATTTTTGCAATAATAAATATTGCAGTACATGTCTGTTTTAATTCTTATCTTATACACTATAACTATAAAAAAGTGTTGTACACGAGCAATGTACGTCGTCCATTAATCCGTAGTGAATTGCATGGGAATATAAGGATGCTCTCCGAGTAGTAATACTGAATTGTAGGCGTTATTATTTTGCTTAATTTCGAGTTAAATTTGATTTAGTTATATGTACGTACTTATTGGTAATTATTGTATATCCGCACGTATTTTTAACACTAGATTTACCAGCTTAAATATACCTATTTCTACCAACTCCAAAAAAGTATATATTTGTTACAAATATATATAAAATAATATAAAATTCGTAAAACTAATTCTTCTGTTATAAATTAAAGAAGATTAGAAGAATTAAAGAAAATGTTACATGCAGTAGGAATTTTAATTTGATCTTGCAAGACCAGTCATTTTGACTAGGTCTAGTAAATGTAGTGTTAAATATTGAGAACTTGAGAATATCAAATCGTCCAATGAGAGGGTATTTCCTCGTTCTTCCGTTATCTTTTCTTTTCTTCTTCTTTTGTTTTGTTTCTTATGTTTGTGTCCTTACTGTTTATATTTAGTACATTACCATGTAATTCTTTCGTCTGTCTAATTTGACATAAAAACGTATTTTTATCGTAACTTCGTGTTTGTTTCGCGGTCGTTTTACACAAATAAGCCTTTGTGAAACTATTTATACAAAGCCACATCTAGAATCTATTATTCTATTTTAACCGCATTCTCCCTACGAATTGTTTACAATACTAAAGCCGTATTGTATATGTTATTTACAAATGTTATGCTTTACTAAGACAGGGTAAGAGGTATTTTGGGATTTTTCAAATGATACGAGAGACTGTCGCGTTCGCTTTGGCCGTTTTAATCTACGACAGTGTTTAGTTAAACATGATAAAATTAAAGAATATTAATAAAAATCGGATGTCTGTAAAGTCGGTTTACTGACGATAGTTGAACGTAACAACGTCTTAAGAAAATACTGATGGAATGGTAGCATTTTTCAAAAGAAAATTTTAATTTCATTTGTTTAAAAGATTTGTATGTATATAGAGAAGGAGGTAATTGGAAATCACAATGAAATTGATCAAGATCAAGATCACTTCAAGCCTTACATGGAACGCCTCAGAGCGAGGTAACGCCGCATGAGTCATGTTTTTTCGTGCGTGCAGCCGGCTCAATCGAATTATAAGACGTTGTCACGTCAAAATGTTAATTTCGTATAGGCTTTAAGCTTCTACGACATTTCAGAAAGACGTATGACGAGAAGAAATCACAAGAAACTCGCCAATCATAGCCTGTGCAATATAATGTTATTATACTCCGGCCAACGAGAGAATGCGTTCCTGACAGCTCACGACAGCGACAGAACGTAACTGTGGATGATTAGAAGAAAAAATTAAATAATGAGTATTGGGTTTAAAAATTTTGAACACTTGTTTAATCAATTTTTCTGACTTGAAATTAAGCATCTTTAAAAATTTTATACAATTAATGTAAATAAAGTTAGTGCATATTTGGGAATAATTTTAAGAAATATCAAATATAGATTGTTATGTATTTTAGTGATGTACAGAGGTAGTAGTTTAAGGCTTCGTATTCAAATTCAAATTCAAATGTCTTTATTGCATGTCACAATTATTTCAGATGTCATATATTATTCAGTGTCAAATGTGACACCCGGTCAGGGCACAGCAATATAAATTAAAAAAAATAATAATAATAATAACAATAATAATAATATTACCAATAAACAATTTCAATTAATAAACTAAATTTCATTTACTGTTTCGAATCATTGAGGTATTCGTCAATAGAATAAAAGCATTTTAAAATCAAATATGCCTTTAATTTATTTTTAAATTGTGTTAGGCTTTCATCTCGTTTAAGAACTGTTGGCACAATATTATTAAAAAAATTTATTGACATGTTATACGGACCCGACTTCTCGTATTTATGTAGGTGTCTACCTTATGGCCTGCTAGGAGTGAAAAATAGACGTCACACTGTCGTTATCTTCATAAGTACTAGCTACATATTAAGATGATTTCTTAAACCAATTCTTTTTTCAAAAAGTCGTGTTCTAAAAAAGAACTACCCGCATGATTTATCGGCAACATTAACCAAAGGAGAATCGTCAATACAATAATTCTAAGTAAAACGAGAAATGGTTTTATACCACAATACAAATGTTTACCAATCATTCACTCCATGAATGTGACGAAAAGACGGTTTATTTACTGTATAAACAAGCGAAGATGTTTATTTACAACGTGGTTTGAAATACTATCTTATAAAGCATTTGTGATTCGTCCAAAGAATTATTATGATAGTGAAATATAACTTCGCTTTCATTTGAAGTTTTATAAGGTCGTTTGTAGACGTAAAAGGACGTCTTTGGTCTTAATGTTTACTCCTATGCGTCGAATTTGCCTGAAGCCTAGTTCTTCATATTCACGTTGACAGTATCAACATAGGAAATATGATTGGAACAACGAAAATAAATAAAATAAAACAGCGATTGTTCTTATAAGATTTTTTTCTTATATAATGGTTTTTTATATAGTACATAATTATCACGAATTTGTTTAATATTTTTAATACACTAAATATAAATAAAACTTTGACGGGTTAGATTTATACCTCGGTTCCAAATATTATTAAGTTTTTTTTTTCTTGATCCAAGCATATGTGTTTTAAAATCACCATATCAAAGGTTCTGTTACTACTATCATATAAATATATATATTTAAAAAAAAAACTTCCGATAGCGAAATCAAACTATAGTTAGCTGTGCGTAAAGGTTAATGGAAAAAAGGTTTCCCATTAGAATCAATGTAGTGTGTGGGGAAAGAAATAGAGTGTAATGTAAGCAATTGTTTACAATTGTATTGAGTCATTTATTTATTTGGATGTCTTGAACAGAGTTTGAAATTCGAACTTTATCTGTCTTCGTGTATTTACTTGTTGCTTTTGTCTTTTGTTTGTTTGTTTGTAAATATACTGATAACTCTTTCTATTTAACTTCCGCTTTGTTAGTATTCAAATACTAGCGTTCGTCACAGGTTTTCTTCTCTTCTTTAACCCTATAAGGTTTTTCATGACCTTCCAAAAAGGCCTCCAGGGAATCACTTCTGAAAGTCGAAAGGGTTCGCTGTATTGACATATAAATTGTTTTCCCGACTGAAACTTGGTAATGTTAGTTAGTTTGTTATTAATTTCTAAGTAATGTTCCTTTGTAGGTTTAGGACTTATATATTGAGAGTCGGTAATTCAAGCCTTTAAATTCACTTGTCGTTTAAGACGTTTTCTTAGAGGGTACATGAGTTCCCTCACAGTTGTACATCTTATTAGATTTTCCATGCTTTCTGAAGGCAGCTTTTAACACAATGTGTCATAACTAAGCACACCATGTTCTGTTTTAAGATTCATATAAGAAAAAATACGTGCTATTTAATGCAGAACAATATATCATCGTCGTCGAAGGGAAGCCGAAGCGACCGCACGTATCCTGATGAAGCCACGTGAAGTGGCGAAACGCCTCGAGACAAGTTATTGAATGTTGTAGCGGGAATTATAAGCAAAATAATTTTAAATAATTTCCTTTAATATCATAAACCATCTACTTGAGAAAATAAACCTAGTTTAGTAGATCAAATAAAACCGGCCCTTAGTTCTTTGCTTAACTGTTGTATTATACATAACTAAAGAAATATATTCTTGACTTTGTAATTGAGGGTAGTTGAATCGCCCTAAGCTTGTTATGTTTATTATTATTCGTAACTTTAATGTATACACTACTACGATGTTTCGTAGTAATTAATGTAGCAATCTCGTAGTATTTTTTCGATAAATGAACGCAGGCGATATGATAAGAATATTCTTATCTCTTTCTAATGATTATTTGTTCCAGTTCAAAGTCCAATCTGTATCCATTTGAAAATTGACAGTGATATATTGAATTCGTGATGTAGTCTGTTGTTTACATAAAGGTTTTAAACGTAAGGAAGTGGGATTATATTTGAACATGAAGCTCAAATGTGATCAAATGAAGGAGATATTTTAATCTTAGTTCAAAGATCGCGGGTTTTATCTTTCAAGTTTTAAATTAGAACGTAGTCTTTTAAGATTATTAGCGATGCGTTTTGTTCTTTCAAGTTTACATTTCAGTTTTGTTTTAGTTTTTAATATTGAAGTAAAATAATAGTTGCGGTTACATTAAGAAAATTATACAGGGCGAGATTTCAAAAGGCTGGTAGAAGAGAACTATATGAAATATCAAAAAACATATATAGTATATTTGCCAGAAAGGTTATGTACATTCACATTTAGTGTAGATCCTGTTGCCCTAAATTTGTACATTCAAGACAAAACTATTGGTCATGAACACTAGCAAACGATAACACTGCGATTTTTTAAAAATGTGGGAGGTTCCCGTGCCCCACCGCTGCCCGTGCCCGTGAAGTTTTAAAAATTATAGATTCTATTTTGGTGATATTAAAAATAAATAAACCGTTATATTTTTGGCTTTTTTATTTAAATGAAAAGCAATATTTATAGAAGAGATATTTTTCAAAGGAATTCACGGTTCGCTCGTTTTTATGTATTAATATAATAAATAAATGCATGCAAATTCTTTTCGAGCATAAAGCTATGTGACATCCAATATATGTTGTTGTTTTTTTATGAATTCAGGAAGAGATTAAATTTTCAAAGTCTATTTTTTATATTGTTTACAAAATATTTAGACTGATTTTTATTTATGATATATTTATTAGATACAATATTTATGTCCAAGGTTTAGTTGAAAAAATTAATTTGCTTAAGTCATTATATTTGGTAGAAAGAGGCGTTTGAAATACGCAGAGTTTAAAGTATCTTGTAACATGAATCTTCTTTCTAGATGGTCCTACGATCAGATTGAGCAGTTTATAGGGAATTTTGGGAGCGAATTTTAGTTAATTTATTTTATTTTTATTCATTTTTTATTCTTAACAATAGATTCAAATTGAATAGTTCATCCATTGAAGAAAATATAGGGAAAACACTAGGGAACGAAGTTGTGCTCTCGTTATTGGCCCACCGCGTTGATCAGCGTTGCCAGATCTACGTCATTTTACGTAGATCTACGTATTTTAAGCCTTTTCTACGACCCTACGAACTTTAGTCTCAGAATCTACGTATTTTCTATCAAAATTGTTCAAATTTGCAAAATAACATATCTCATTAGACTAAATGGTCATAATTTTCGTTACTTTCGCGATAAAAAGTTAATAAACGCTCCATTTCATACTAAAGCACACTCGCCTCGCTACTCAACACGTCGCGCCATTCATTTTAGAAACAAAGTGTCCATTCCATAGAATATTGTCTCATGTGACTGTGTGAAACGAAACGTCTTGTTGTAAGAGTGAATTTTAACCTAAAAATCTTTCGAATCATATTCTTTTTTACTGTCCTAAGTTGTCATATTCATTCTAACTAAAAATTATTTTAAAAGAAAAATCGATAGTGATTGACTTATTTATATGCCTAGACATCTCTCCGCTGATGTTTTTTTATTATATCTGTTTATAAATATAGACAGGTTCTATATATATCCTATAGATGAAAATAAACATCTTTTATTTCTACGTCAATAGCGCGTTCTTTAAAAATATACTTCTAATGATGATCGTGAGATTTTTTTTTGTTTTCATATTTTTTTATGCTACCATTGTTTATTTGTTATTGATTTGGAGAACATCCGTCTGTGTGGGTCTACTTTGTATTTACGTTTATATGAAAAAAACAAATATTTTATGGTGCTATCGAAGTTTATTCGCGGAAACTATATAATACTATAACAATAAACGTGATAACTCTCTCTCATCTTCTCCTTTTTATATAGAACTTCCCGTCGAAAAATCTTAATTAATTTATTTATAATATTTATTATCAATGCTATCCTAATAATATTTAATTTTTTATATTATAAAAATTAAAACGCAGTATCAGAGTAGACCCACACAGAATTATATTTTTTGCTAACAGAGAGGATGTTTTCGGCTAACGATGACAGTTTATTTTTTCAACGAGTTCCCTCTAAAGTACAATTGTGTCCGTTTTTGCTCCTGGAAAATTAATATTCCAGGAAACCATTTTCCTCGTCTGTTTATCCTCCTTGTATGTGTTTTAGAAGAATGGTGAAATTTGGAAGTACCAATCTACGTCTAGAAATATGATTCATAAAAAATAAACCTCTTTTGTTTCTAGTTTGCGTTTTGTATCTCATCTCGTATCTTCGCAATCTTTGGTAGGTACTCAAAACAAATCTTTATTTACTATATATAGCCCCAAACACTTTCCTTTAAAGATTTCTTATTAATGACGTCACACCTCAACGATCCATGTTCATTGGTCGGATACGTGCGGGTTACACCATCTATGGTTGTATTTAAGTTGGTAGTTTATATTACCATTTGTATGAATGAAATCATATTGTTTTACGTTTCGGCTCCCTTCAGAGTAAATCTAAGAATTTCCAATACTCCACATTGTTACGTTGAATTGTGTGGAACCTGGAGAGTAGTATAAAGTTTTCTATATAAATAAACGTTTAATTTCGGCGCGTGTTGTTTGTCGTGCATATATTTTAAACATATTTTTGCGCATTACGTTATTTTAAAAGTTTTACCAAAGTATAAAGTGGAAACGAAATGTAAATCGGAACGCGACTTCATGGGTCGCTTAATGGAGTGCTACTTGTTTGCGCTCAGAAAAAGCACGGATGAAAAAGTTTGTGGAATATAGGACAAAAGAAAATTTAAATTATTTTGTTTTAAAGGATATTATTTTGCTTGGCATTATCAGGATACGTGAAGTGGCGAAACGCGTCGAGACAAGTTATTGAATGTTGTAGCTGGAATTATAAGCAAGATAATTTTAAATAATTTCCTTTAATATGGTATTCTGCAAAGTAACGCCTGAAACAACCAATTATATTTTGTTTTCATTTATTCATGTTTATGTGCTACAAGCATAATTGTTTGAAGGAAGGAGTCGTCTCTGCCATATTAGCCTAAGGAGATGAGTGTATACCTTCCAGAATCCTTTTGTTCAGGCTACTCAAGTGACGGCAGATTTTATTTACGCATTCGATTATTTCATAATTGAGATGGTATAGGTATATAATTTGTTTCAATCCAGAATTCATAGCCATTTTGAATTTTAAAAAGGTAATAAATTTTTTATGCTCCGTCTATTTATCTTCAATAGCCCAAATTAATCCAAGTCCCTTGGAATTAGAAAATGTACATTTAAATTTAGCTTTTGTAAAGATGTACGAAATTTTAATTGTGATTTCGTAAAATATAAATACTTTATATATTTTTGTCATTCTTTCAATCTTCTGTTATTTATACAATACAATTACTCTCTTTTTCATCTGAATGTATGTAATCTTTGTCATCGTATTTATTTGAGAAATATTCAAAGGTCTACGCCGCTTCCGCTATGCCGGCTTAATGAGTCGAATATGTATATCTGTCTGTTTAAAAGCTACTCCTCACTACGTCCTTTGACGATTAGTGCTCTTGAAAGTTGTGGTACTTTGGGATAACATACGTACTTGGCTTATTACCATCATCAATGAATCTACCACTCTTTAAATTGCAAGGTATTGATAGATTTGTATAACCTAATTGAAATATAGTATGTAATATATATGATCCGAATGAATTATTTGTGAGGAAATTCATGAATTTCAGCTCGCGGCATTCACGGTTCCTTTGAAAGAGGCCGCGTCCTTTTCTGTATTTTGTGTGAAATTAATTATTCGATTAATATCCCCCCTTTGGGATTTGGTTGCGTAATTTTCCACCGTTTTTGTACTGGACTTTCATATTTTTTGAAAACGTTCATATGTTCATGGCGTTTTGGGATGTCCAAATCTTAGTGCTAAAAGACAAACAGCGAATAATTCTAAAATGTAAACATAAATAAACGTTAATATTAAAACTAATTATAGATAAATAGCTATAGATATAACCGAGTGCGGCCTCGGCGAAGAGAGCCGCTCGCTTTGATTCGGCTCAGTGACTCGGAACTGGTCTGCCTCACTCCACTGAGAACGGCACTACTGCAAAACATACGTATACATCTGCAATTTACGAGCTTTTCATTGGTTGTGCACGTATTTGAATCGTATTTTAAAAATAATAATAAACCGTCCAAATTGACAAGGCTCACTTACTGATATACCCGGTTATTGGGAAGCTAAGGATAAAATTAGATAAGATCATTTCACAGGTGTTATACTTGAATCTGGCAGCACTAATCCAGAATGGTAGATTGTACTAATAATTATCACCAATATAGGTATCATTGTCCCGAGAGACTACTCCGAGTTTACGTGAGTTTCATAAGCATAGATGTTGAAGCCTTGAATAAAGATAACCCGATCTCGTTAAGAAAATTATTAAATAAAGGATCTCATTCAAAAACTGTCCTAATTATCCTAATTAATCCTCTTATCGAATAAAAACATGTTAATAGTTTGAAGACCGCTGTGCCGCAGCGCTTTTGTGTGCCAAGAAATTCTAAAAGAGTGCCGCCAAATTTTGAAATCATTAAAAGTTTGCCACGACAAAAAAAAGGTTGAGAATTATTGACACAGATCAATTGCTAGTTAGTCAAAATCATGCTTGTAAAAAATAAACTCTTTTTAAAAATGCATTTTGACTCGTGTCAACTCTTAATAGAAATGCTCGCGTGGATTTTCTCAGTTTTTGCAAATGACATTTTTACTATATATAAGCCTTGGCATATTCACAGTGAAGCTACATTAGTGTTAATGTTAGGAATGAACTTTAAGGGGCGGGTTGGTGAGGCATACGGGCGGAAGAGGACTTAATGTCTTCAGGAGTAAAGTTTCAAAGTTGGAGTGCCTTAGGATAATCTTAAGTAACTAGATTTATATTTTCTAGTAATAAATGTCTTGAGGTGTGTATGACTATCTCAGTGCGACGAGTTGAGAAAGAAGGATGGTTCGGTCGTATGGAAATTTTGGATGAAACATAGAGGAGATTAATGGTTCAGATGTGGGATATATGGAGAGATCGAACTGGTGATCTAGTTGAAAAGGCTCAGAACCTTCAACGGATGTACAGCCTAAGGAAGAGTTGTAGAAGCAAAAGTGGTTTTTGGCTAACGATTCAGTGTGAGCATTTCAAGCAAGCCTGCAATATTTAGGCGTTTTTAGATTATTTTTGTAATTTATTGTAAATAGTTTATTTTCATATTCTGTTTCATTGTCAATGAAAACTTGATAGTTTATGGACATACTAGTTGTGACCCCCGGTTTGACGTGTTGGGAAGCATTACCCTATATATCCTTCCATAATAAACGGGCTATATAATTAAAAAAAAAAAAAAAAATTCGCACTACAGCTTTATGACGTTAGTATAGATTGTGTGACCGTTTTCCCTTATTTCTATTGTTATAAAACCCATTTTATAGGGGGATGAGTCGCAGGAATGTTTTGCCAATGTTTTTTTGTTAGTGCTAATTTGATGACAATGTCATTTCTCATACTTTTGTTCCTACATACGTTGGGATGAGATTGGTGGCTTTTTTTTGTTCGTTGTTAAACAAAAACCTAGGTGATTATGCTATTTTGTGTTACAATGGGTCGTAATTGTAAGCTTACCGTTTTTTCTCTTGTTTTGCTGTCGCGGTTTAGAGGAAAAATTGCATAAGTTAAATGGGATTATATTTTCTTTTCAATTATAATGAACAAAATAAATCTAGACAACGGAAAGACTCGAAATATATATCTGCTTTTTTTAGTATCTATAATCTACATAAATGTTACTGATATTGATTTATTCTACTTGAAACCTAAGGCGCTCAGGTCTATTTTGCACTTGGCTTTTTCTTAGTGCTCGAAATTTGTGAGCAACACACTAGCATCCGAGTTCGTTTCAATGTATAACGTTTCTTCCAATATATGTTGAACATCTGTTAGGTTAGCAAACTTAAATTAATTTTTCTTCTATGTATTTGTTATTGTTATGTGTGGGTTTGTTGACTGTTTGTTGTGTGTGTTTAAATAAATAAAGAAATGTTTCGACCGTGATACTTCTGCTACAGGCCAGGGATGTAATATTTATACCACGATACCATGACAACTTATATGTTTTTTTCTATATAATAAAAAAAAATGTGATCTTAAAAATAGATTTTAAAATTTAGTGATAAATTGGGGATCTACTCTAAAGATATGTAAAGTGAAGTTTCGTTGAAATTACCGAATTGAGTTAATCAAATTTTGTTCCCATTCGAATAGCATAAGTAACGTATTGATTGGCAAATCCGACTCGCTTCACGTTTCCGATATAGCGAATATTCACGAACCCAATCGAATGAAAATTAAGGCCCGCATTCAGAAACGATACTCGAGCGTGATCACCTGATCATTACTTGAGTGGTTTGTATTCCATCTTATGCAGTAATAATTATTTACTAATCCCTTTATAAAATTATAAATGTGAATGTGAGTTTGTTTGTTACGTTTTCACCCAACAACTACTTAACCGATCATCATGAAAGTTTGTACAAATATTTTTAGAGGTACTAGAAGTAACATAGGATACTTTTTATTTAAAAAAAAAAATTATTTTTTACTATAGTTTCCAATTGACTATAGTTTCAGCTGTTTGGAATTTTTCTATATTTTTATTTTCGTCTGTCATTTTTATATATGTGGTATACAACTATTTTAATTTTTGAGATTAGGTGTGACTTTTCTGGTTAGATATATGTATATTATAATATAGTTATCATATTGATTCATTTCTATTGAAATTATCTCTGATACTTATTTAATGACTTCAAAGCGACCGAAGCCGCGGGTAAAAGCTAGTAAATAATAAATCTTTAAACACGGGAACCATTAAACAGTAATCAAGATTAAATATCAATATCCAGTTTAATATTAATTTGTATTTATTTTTCTTTCTGTTATTTACATTTTAATAAGCAATTATTGAAAGGATTTATTATAAATATACAGAACGTAATGACAATAAACAGTTCTAATGGATTATTATCATTGGTCAAAAATCACGCCAACAATTTCTCAAGCGTGTGATTGGTCTACATATTTTGTTTTGTACGTCTGAGTGACGTTTGAAGTTTTGAACTCTACTCAGTGAATCTATGTTTGAGCGTAGTTTAAATCTTTTTTTAAATCTCCGTGAGTAGGTTGAGGTGAGAGTGGAACCCGTATAACCTAATTGTAGTCGCCAGGGTAGCAGCGCTAATGCACTAGTAAAATAAGTGGATTACGGGGCTTCGCTTGTTACCTAGGACGTCAACGAAGCCCTTTTATACATATATAACCTTAGCATACAATATATATGTTTTAATCCGTACAATATGAATTTCTATGGTGGAATTTTATTCATAGTCGTAAATAGAATATTGAAACGCATTATAAAGCGATGTAAGATATTTTAATTCACATTGACATGTTTACGTCATTAATGAAATGAAATCATTGTTGGCATTTGTTTATTTTTATATGAAGTATATATGTATAAGACACTGTTTTGTTTTGTTGTAAATAAAACCAAAAGTTTTAATAACTGAAATTAAATATTATTTTTATTAATACTTAACTATAATAATATTAGACAATTGTACATGACATTAAGAATTGCTTACCTGAAATTAGAGAAGCTATATTTCAAGTAATTATTTAACAACTTTTAGCTTTTAATAATTTCTATGCATTAACGTGGCGTTGTGTCAAGACGTGCATGGCAAATCTGAAATATCGTTTCTTTACATATGTATAATTTTATTTGACAGTAGCAATTGTTTTAAAGTTGGAAAAAAAGATTGTATGTGACAATTTTCATTCTTTTTTTTTGATGAAATAGCTTTAAAATATAATTTTTCATCTCATGAAAAAAAATCCTCAACAGTTTCTGAGATATTCATTACAATAAGAGGTAACGCTTAGTTGAGGATCCCAGGAATTACTAAATGTAAAATGTTTTTTTTTTCTAAATTGTGCCAATTTTAAAAAGAAAACAAGCTATATCAGCCGTCCCCGCGGCTGTAGTACTTGATATAGACCTAACTCTAACCTAACCTAACCTAACCTTTTCTTTATTCATAGTCTTGTGGTCCTCAACTAAAGCCAAGCCCAATAAGAAAGAATCTACACAAAGTACAAATTATGCACAATAACAACTTTACAAACTCACCTGTAAAATTGCGATTTTGTACATCTATATATATGATACTATGCTAATAGCTACCGGGGATATATTTAGATAAATAAATTCAATTAAAATTCCCTGTTAGTAAGTAAATGAGTGTGGCTGGCGTTACATAGTTGGATGAATAAGTTGCGGGCGCAACTTCGGTCCCATGTTTGTTTATAAACTTGAAAGTTTCCCCTTTGTAATCGAAGAACAGATATCGGTTAATGGCGTCGGATCAATACCGCAGGAACGGGAATACGGTTGCCATTATTTCCACTTTGAATTCTATGTTATTTATTAAATTGAATCATGTTCAAGCTTGTAAAATATATAAATTATATAAATATATAAATTTATGCGGTTTTTGTATTAGTATTTTATTATATTAAATTATAGTTTATCGTCGTTTAATTAATAAATGTTCTTTTTAAAAATTATCGATATGTACTACTTGCAAATAAAGTACAGCAATTATTACTTCAAATTTAGTTATCCATTTTTACGAAACTTCATGATCGGATCGTTAAAATGGCGGCGATCATATAGCTGTAATAAAGGTAATAATAATAATAATAATGTAATATAAAATAAAAGAAGATATGTAATAACATTATACAACCGACCGGGTGTCCACTAGAAACTTTATTGAATATTTCATGAGGGCTTCCCGGTTAAATTTGTCCCAGCGAACCCAATTCCCTTTTACGGTTTTATTTTACCACTCAAGTGTGCGGACATGATTTTTGTTAACTCCTCAAAGAGTTGTATACACGTGTACATTCGCGTCTCGTTTACTTTTGTACTGGATACTGATGGAAAGATATTCAAAATATTCAAAGATATTTTTGTTAATTATTTTATGTACAGGCTACGATTGACGAGTTTCTTGTGGTCTTCTTCTCGTCATACGCCTTTTGGAAGCCATTATAGAATCTGACGATGAGCAAGCGCACGCCTTTAGTACCTATGCTAATAAACGATTTTCATTTCATTTCAAGTATAGCATTTCTACTTCTTCGCCTACCTTCATAACATTATCAATATTGTATATAAAATAGTAATTAGTAGTTGCATTCGTCTCATCAAGCCGGTATCGTGGAGGTGTAACGATACTGATATAACGATACTGAAGGGAATCAGAAAATAATTCGTTATATCAAGTAATTTGTTACATTGAGGTTCGTTGACAGAGGTTAGGTTGGTCTACGATTCTTTTTAACAAGGTTAAAAAAAATTATTGATCTCAGCTCTACGTAAGTACTAATCTGCTTTCTCTGTTATAGCGAACAATTTCGTTAAATAGTACTTTCTTTTTATATTTTGCAAAGATTGAAAATTCGTTATGAAAAGGTTTTTAACAAATGTATGCGTAATATAAAGGTATATTTTGCATTAGCTCTTACGGGCAGTTCTAGGGGATTTGGAAAAATTCGTTAAATCGAGAAAATCGTTATATTGAGGGTCGTTACATTAAGTTTATTTGTGTTATTAAAACATTTTGTAAAAGGGATCTAAATGAAATTTAACGTGAAAAATGGATGAAATATGAAAACTTCGTTCCTATAAAACAATTAAAACTTTTCTATGTATTTAATTCGTCGTGAAATCAGAGCGGACCATACTTCGCTAATTACAAGGTATTCCTGTAAAATGAATATAATAATTTTATTCTTTGAATTTGTATAATTGTATAATTTGAGTCGTGTTTCGGGATCAGTGGGCTTATCACGAATTTTAGTCTGGCTTTCGAACCGAGTTCGCTTCAAGCAATTTGTATGGAAATTTGAGCAGCGCCACCGCGCGCGGATTTGGAACTACAATATTTTAGATACTTTTTGTTAATTTTCAAACGTCTCGATCTTTCGTTCATTTGATAGATTGCTGGTGCTCGTTAGTCGTTAGTAAAAATTTATGATCCCGATTGCTAACGGATCCGTTTTACTTGTGACAGCTCGATTCGAAAGCCAAACTAAATTCGTGATAAGCCTACAGTTTGTGAGTAGTCGACGTTCGTCTCCTCAAGCCGGGATAGTGGTGACAGTCGTCTTTTCTCTAGGATCACTCTCAGTTTAACTTTAGGCGAAGTTATGTCACATGTCAGGCTACTATAAAACAATAATTATTTTTTTATTATTTAGGAATAATACAAAATATGGTTTGATGATCCCACACTAGGCATTGCCTGCCACGTGGAACCCATCACTTACAATTACAAAACTTTTAATTACTAACTATACAACTTTTTATATTTTTATCTTTATAAAAAATTAATAAATTGAATAAATCTTTACCAGTCGAACATCTTGTCTGAATTGATTTTGCAGATCCTACTATTTTATTATTATAGATTATACCATACACATTAATAGATCTCGTCGATACAAAGAAGTAATGTGATAACTCGATGTAGATTGTATATTTACTCCATACAGCTTACAGCGACCGGAGTGTGGTCAAATTAAAAATATATCAGCTGAAAGATTGCTGCACCAAAATGGAATGCCTAAAAGGGTTTCAAATGGCGCAAATTTCTACAGCGGAAGCGAATCAAAGATCGGAATGGCTACCCATTAGTAGTGAAGGGTTTCGTTCGTTTGTAATACGAACAGCTGACAGATTTAGTTAAGGGATTTTATGTTAATGATTCGAAGAGATTTAAGCAGATAGGAAGATAGAAAAAAGGTGTTCGTATAAGCATTCGGGCGGCTGTGAGAAGTCTGAGAAGAAAGAAGAAGTGAGAGAAGAAAGTGAATTTAAAGCAACTCACAAAAGAAGCAGTATTAGGCGACGTAATTTGTTTATCCTCAAGAATTCCATAATAAACATAAAATAATAATGCCCACCCCATTTGTAAAATTCAGAACGTAACAGCTTAAATACTATACAGTGAAACATAATAGCGTGTTTCGTGAAAGAGAATTTGTTATAAAAGAAAATGTGTTTCGCGTAACGCCCACGTGAACTGAAAGGTCGTCTCCCGACCCTTCGCGTAATTAACGTTGTACATGCCGGATAGAGGGCGTGGCTGTAGTATTCTAATACTAATTTATTTATTTATTACTTAATAATACAGAAAAATAACACAGAGTAAGCGAGTAAGAAGCGATCTCTTCCAGGCAACCAACTTTGAGATGTAGAGAAATGCAGAAGACAAATAGCGGGAGTTATAAATAGATACAAATATAGATAAACATGAACTACACACAATACATACCATGTTACATAGATACATACATAAGATAATAATGACATTAATAATACTATAATACAGCGGTTCTCAAACTTTTTTGGCGAAGGAAAGGCTTTTTCTTATAATTATAAAAAACTGATTTATATGTATTTATGTATTTAGATGTAACCTTATAATCTCCCTTTGGTAGGTATTTTTTGCAGTATTTTAGCCCTAGGGTTCCGCGGAACACCACTTTGAGAATGGCTGCTATAATAAATTTTAAAATGTTTTTATTTCGAACTGATGTTTTCTTCTTTGGAGAGTTCTGTCTAGAAGGAAAATAACTGATAGTGTATTTTATTGTCTTTATTCCTTCCGGGATAGGCAGAGACCATGGAACGCAAGTGACCCCTTTTTCATCCATGTAAGCACGTGCTTTAAGGACACTTCTAACATGATCCTTTCGACTTCTTAAGCACTTCCGATTCTGTTTCATTAATCATTAGTTTTTGTGACAGCATGCATGAATAAATCTCTGCTAACTTCAGATCACACTTTAAAAACAAATGGATGAACATAAAAAAAAAGAAATTGAAAAAAAAAGAAGATTTTGACATATAGCAGACATTATCGTAAAAATGCTTCGCGAAGGCAAAAAAATTCTTAAGTTTCTGCTTCGGAAATTGAAAAACTTTTCAAGCAAAATTCATGTCTATTCGATAATACTTTTTTTTACACATGTAAGTGATATTTTATATGATTTTCATTTGTTTAATGAGACAAATAAGGATGTATATGTATAGCAGGTTCCTATTGGCATAGTCGGAATATTTCGACAATTTTCGGTTTCTTATTGGAATGGCTTCAAAATATATATATCTCATAAAATAATATATTCTCAATGCTTACTGATATACTCAATACAATAACGAAGAATTTACACAAACTATGTACGTTTAACAACTTTGCATCGTTCTTCTGTAAAATTGCGATTTTGTTACCATGTTAATAGGACGCGGCGATATGTATACACATGTAGAGGGAGGGAGAAAGAAATATTTTTGTTATTTTATAAATCCAAAACAATCAATCATACACAAATTACTGGACCACTATTAGCTCTTACTGTCAAAGTCATTAAAGGCAACCCAATTGAATACGGATTGTTATTTTTTTTAAATTGCGAACTTTTTTGTTAACTGAGTTCAATTGTTTCTGTGTAGGTACGAGGCAAATATGTATTCGTGTTTAAATTTAGAATGTAATTCTTACATTGTTAGCGTTTTGTTTGATAAATTGGCTGCCGAGAAAAAACTTCGAAATTTAAATTTGAATGTTGGAAGCGTTTGGGTGGAGTTTATTTTGTAAATTAACTATTAAGTTTATATTATGAAGAGTTTCACGTTACTCTGAAAGAGAATTTTCTTTTGAAGATTCAATTGTTTTTCTAAAACCGAATCAACAACGTGTAACTAAGAAACTCAGACGCACGAACTTCGCACGAAAATTCGGACGTTTCCTACTTAGGAACACTTACGGGCCCGTAATCATTCACGAAATTACTGATTTGACAGTGACTTCACGACGAATAGGCCACTCAATGCTTATTTTACAAACATTTGACAGGACTTTTTACGGCCTTATGTGTCAAAATTAACTTAAGCTACAGAAGTGATGGCCGTATCACGAAACTTCGGATATGCCTGAGTAGCCCCCCAGAATCGTTAAAAGACCAGGATTTCGACCGTCTAATTAGTCACTGACCAGTATGACCATGAAGTTATAAACTCAAGTCTAGGAGTAGGCATGTATTGGCTTCTCGAGGACCAGTATATAAGTCTCAAAGTAAAAACAATTTAACTAATTAAAAGAACTTGATTCTTAGTTTAGTATATGTTGTTTCTACTACCAGCATTAAGTTTGTGTTTCGGAACGGTTAAACTTGCTCTCTAGGATTCCAATTCGAAACTTTTAACTAAATAAACAACTGACTTTAAACTGTTAAAGTTGTAGCTTTTTTTTTTCTACAAGTAATAAAATTTTGCTCAGTTGCCAAGTTGTTTGATACGATGTTGCAATCGACAGACTTCTAACCTTGTTTTGAAAGCTTAATCGACTCGTTAAGGAATTTAAATAAATAGTAATCAATATTTAAATATAATATTACTAAATAATATTTTCATATTATTATGGACTCTTTGTGGTTATATCTGATCCAATTTTTGTGAATTATATATTATTGTGAATTATGTGATTTGAGTATTGTTTTTTACTTTCTTTTCTAAATAAAAATACAGTTTTTTTTTTCGTTGTGGTCTTCTTCTCGTCATACGCCTTTCCGAAGCCATTGTAGAGTTTAACACTAGAAAGACTGAACTTTAGTATATATGTACCTATATCTAGGTATAACGCATATGTATATACCGGAAATGAAGGAGGGGGAGGTAACTACTATTATCAATAACCGCATTTACATGTCGTACAAAAAGTCACAAAATTCTGTCATTATATACATAGTTGTATTTCTAATTGAAATCAAAAAGCAGTCAAAATGACTTCTTCGGGCAATCTAGCGTTAACGATGAGCAAGAGCACGCCTTTAGTGTCTATGCTAATAAACTATATTCATTTTATTTTATTTCAATTGTTTTTCTTTTCTTTTTGTAGCCATCATTTCTATTATCATTTGCTAATTTGCTAATTTTAATTCTCTATGTTATCAAATCAAAAATATGTATTTGTTGGGTACTATACAATTGTTATTTTCTTTAATTCTTAAAACTAATACGATCTTCAATTATTTCGAGTATGTAGTCCTTTCTTATAATTCGGTTTGCAATAGTAGAGGTCCTTTCTATAATGTATTTTAAAGTTCATTAGTATTCATAGATAAATCATATGTTCAATAGACGATGATTATCGCTTGAGAGAGATGACATTAAATATGAGTAAATCTAACCAAACAAATGAAACTAAAAGACGCATAATAACTCTACGAAAGTACGCTCTTTAAGCAAGCACTTAAAATGTTTTAAAATGAATGTAAAAGTAACCCGCAGACAAATTATTTGAGCGCAATCACTTTACTCCAGGTCGCGCTGGATATTTACTCTTTGCGAGAAAAATCTTTCTTCATTAGCGAGACGTGACTTGAAATAATGAGCCGCCATACGATTCGCCCCGCAATCTCGCTTCATGGGTCGAGTTGTGTCTAGTACTTGTATTGATTGATTCGCATCTCAGATCTATTAATTGAAGTAGTAAAGTATTATTTGAAAAACTAGCCCTAGGTGGTTACTAAGTAACGAATTAGAGCTATGTTTTGTCTTTTTCTCTCTTAGCTAATTTAACACGTTAATCGCCACGATAATATCAGAAAAATGTTCACATTGGCCACGGTAACTTTATTAGATAATTTAGTTTAAAATGTATTTTTTCAACTGAAACAATATACCATTATATAACTATGTTCATTTCATTTTATTGTTTGTAGTAAGCCAAAAAATTTTCAGGTTTTGTTCCTGATAGGCCAAGTTTTCGAAACATAATGCAAATGTATCGTTTGCGTCGGACATCTGTGATTGACGTGGCCTTCTATCAAATCTCGTACGTCAGACATATATGTCTGACATGGCTCATGTAGAACTTCTTAGCGTCAGACACATATGACTGACATGGCGATTAACGTGTTAATATTCAGTAGAAAGAGACAAAATTAGATTAGGGGCTGAGTGTTTATATGTTTGTCTTGTTCTAATACCTACTACCAGTGGCGGCCTTAGGGGGTGGCGAACGGGGCAATCGCCCGGGGCCTCGCTCTTGCAGGGGCCTCGTTTTTAAAAGTTTCAATGTAAAATATTTTAAAACTCAAATTTTATTTATTTGTATAACTTAGCATTTCTCGTCAAATATGACAAATACCTAAACCAAACAACCAGATCTACTTTCGCACACATATAGTACTTTTCACGAAGGACAAAGGGCCTCGCAAAGACCTGCCGCCCGGGGCCTCGCAATAGCTAAGGCCGCCACTGCCTACTACATAGCACAAAGTATCTTAGTTTCGTAAGCTTTGCAGCCACGGCGGAATATGAATAAAAATAAATATCGCACAGCCATCAAAAGAGATTCCAACAGAATAGCCTTACACTTTGTAAAAAAGCTCGATGTATATTTTTTCAGCGTCCCTACATAATGAACTGTAATGATGTGGTCGGGACTGTATTTTGTTAAAGCTCTCCCACATTCGAGGTAAATTGCCTTTGAAGGAAGGAACCATTCCTCGTTACATGAACTTGTTATTATTGTGCTTCAGGTTCAGAACAGTTTTAAGCTTTGCAAAAGAGAAACCTGCATCATACTTAAATAAATAGTTTGAACTTTTTACGGGTATTACGACTAACGTGTTTATTTCGAAGGTTTTGCAGTAATTGTGGTTAGAGTGCGGTATATAAACATATTTACAATAAGGGTTTTTATTAGTATATACTGTTAATATCGAATTAACAGATTAGAATATTAACAATATAACACTTGACAACATTCCTCATCCGTTGGCGCCAATCCCGTAATGTCACTTTGACAGTTTACTTTATAAAGTAACGCTAAGGAACAGAAGTGTGACTGCATCAATTCATAGACAATGGCGTTCTCGATCCAATCGATTAATTTTCCAGTCTAAGAATATTTACTAAAAAATGTGGAATTTTTAGTCATCATTGTACCACTACTTTCAAGCGGAACACCCGTGAAGTGACCTTGTCGCGTTTCGGGATCAGCTTGGAAGTAGCCGGGATAACGAGATGAGTGTGCCCTGTTAATTTGGACAGAGCACATTCGTCTCCTCAAGCCGGCATAGTTTAGTCGACTGTTGCACGCGGACATCTGTATGTGGTAACAGTTGTCTATACTCATGGACTGTACACTAGCTTAACATCAGGCGGAGTGTGGTCATATGATGGACTATCAATAAAAAAAAAGTATCTGAGCAATAATGGAGAATGAAATGTATTTACTAATTATAATGCTTACTACGAGACTGGTTGTTAATAAATTAATAATAATAATAATAAATACTTTATTGCTTTAAAACATAATAATAACAATACAACAATACAACAACAATAGGAAGCAGATTTAGAGCAATTGGCGATCTTATCACTAAAAGTAATTTCTTCCAGATAACCAATTGTCATAGAAGAAACAGTAATAGTATTGAGTAATGCAATTTAGATAAATAAAAAACATAAATATAAGTAAACTAAATATATAATGAATATACACATATATAATTTTAATATAATTAATGAAACATTAAATTACAATAAAACTTTTAAGTAAAAACCGTGTTATATCCAAGTATGATATCAAAAGAAGATCGAGAAGGTCACGAGTTGCCCTTTTCTCCTTCCCTCTCGCAATCCCAAGAAGCATTACTCCTACGCGTTAAAACTTAATGTCAAAGGTAGACGAAATGTACTATTTAATAGCATACCTTAATATGTTCACATCCCTACTAATATTTTAAATGTGAATATGAGTTTGTTTGTTACGTTTCACGCAACAACTATTTACTACCGATCATCATGAAACTTAGTACACATATTTTTGGAGGTACTAGAAGTAACATAGGATACTTTTTATTAAAAAAATAATTATTTTTTACTATAGTTTCCAATTGACTATAGTTTCAGCTGTTTGGAATTTTTCTATATTTTTATTTTCGTCTGTCATTTTTATATATGCGGTATACAACTATTTTAATTTTTGAGATTAGGTGTGACTTTTCTGGTTAGATATATGTATATTGTAATATAGTTATCATATTGATTCATTTCTATTGAAATTATCTCTGATACTTATTTAATGACTTAAAGGTGTGCGAAGCCGCGGGTAAAAGCTAGTAGGTACATATTTGGATTATAATTTCTAAGGTAAATTAATTTCTTATAACGACATATTTGAATGTATTCCAAAATAGATATTGTAATTATTATTGCTAAACTGTATGCATTTTGCATTACAATTATAATTAAGATGTCAGTACAGTTTAGTGTCAATGTGGCACCCGGCCAGGGCAATACAATAATAATAATAAACAATTTCAATTAATAAACTAAATTTCATTTACTGTTTCGAATCATTGAGGAATTCGTTAAAAAAAACTCAGGTAATTCGACGTATTTCGGAACAACGTAATCTGAAACGGTCATTCTTTTGTTTTAAATGTCTGTTTAATAAAAGCTATTAATAATTGTTTTTTTTTATAGTTTTCCCCCGACTTTGTTTAGACTAATAATTAAGCTCAGTTATAATTGCTTGACGCGCTAATTGAAGCTCGTCGTTCAGTTGGCCGACGTCCAAAGTTATTCGGACTATCTCAATTACCGAGACAGTTAAGATTTCAATGTTATCATAAAAGCAGCCAGCTATACGCGCGGTATAACAAGAATTATTATTTTAAATTGAGAACATCGTATTGCTTATTACCTAAGCATTTTTATTGTGCGGTTTTCAATGACGTGTGCAAACATTTGGCTGCATGTTCGCTATACGGTGAAATGGTATGCTTGTAGAAATCGTTATTTTTACTATTGAGTTTTGTTATATGAAAACTTCTAAAATTTATTTTTCATTAAAGTTTTGCATGAACTCGTTCTTTCTACCATTTACGAACATTTGAATGTACTTGACATTTGTCAACTTTGTGATCGATATTATAAAAAGAAAATCGTTTATTAGCATAGACACTAAAGGTGTGCGCTTGCTCATCGTTAGACTCAATAATGGCTTCGGAAAGGCGTATGACGAGAAGAAGACCACAAGAAACTCACCAATCGTAGCCTGGACATAAAATAATTAACAAAAAAACTGAATTTTCATTCAGAAAAAAGTAAATAACAATTCATAAGTACATAATTCTCAATAATACATAATTCACAAGAATTCAAATTGGATCAGATCCACGGTGCTAATTAGGAGGACGTCTGACATTGTTTGTAGATGTATAAATCTTGTTATGAAATTCAAGCATCAGCAACGTAAATTCTATTGAAGAGAATTATCAAATAAATGTTCTTTTAAAGTTGCACTTAAGTACTAAAATACTAAAATTCTGTATGATCCTTGGATATTTGGACGTCGAAACCTTTTTTCATATGAAACTTAAGAGTTTTGCTTCTGCCATTAAATCTTTCGCCCTTTTTTCTCCCAATTGTGAACGTATTTCTTCTGAGATTAGCAGTTAAAATTTATTCTCTAATGAAAATTCCAATAAGATATTTTCCAGGAACGAGTGTCTACATTAAAAAAATATCCGTATAATTTCATTTAAAACGTAATTCTAACGATTGCTTCGGGGCGAAGGACGATGACGTGGGATCTTCAAAAGGAATTTTAACAATGAAAAATAAGGTTAAATATCTCTATATCCCTTTGAGGTAGACTTCTGAGCAAAGCGATGTTAACCACTTCGGTACGGCGCCTATCGGCCACGAAAAGTTGCCCACAGCCGGCATTCACCGTCCGTACGCTGCACGGCTGTCGACTATAGGCGACGCTCGGCTGTGTGAGGTCATCTGTGGCCGTCGCCTATAGTCGACGCTCGTACCGAAGTGGTTAACGCGTCTTTATTACCGTCGCGAAATATAAGTGTAATATTACAGAAGACTGGTTGACACGAATGGTTGTAGTTTAGTTCTTATTTTTCTTATTAGAAACCAGCCTTACTTCCTAATTCGTTTTATGCTATAATATTACAATTATCTGCGCTCCACTATATTGTGGTCGTATACCAGGCAACTATAAATTAAGAATAGTTTAACTGCCAATCCACACGTTGCTCGGAAGTGTACATTTAGTAATTGTGGTTAATGCTCCTGTGATGGTATTTCAAATAAAAGATCCTTTTACGGTATTAGTAATTTTACGGACGTTCGTTTGAATGGATATCAAAGGTCTTTGTGGGTAATTATTTTAGTTTTGATAAATTGTATAATCGTACGTTTGGTTCATAATTTTGGGTTTTGATTACTTTTGACGTATGTTTTTAAAAGTTCGTCACGTGACCGCGCTCTGTTTGGTGTCGAACGAATTCTATGGGCGAATATTAAATATATTTAATACTATGTAAGAAACCGCACCATTGCTTGTTTTCCAGACTTGAAGTAAATCTTTATTAATTATTTTTTACAAATTTTATTTCTTTAATTTTTATACTTTAGTTTTACATTAGTATTGTATCCTAATTTGTCACGATATCAAATAAAGTTCTGTTAGAAAAATACACTTGCAAAATGACACATTCTTAACCTAAAATATGTAACAGAATACAGCTTTATGTACGAGCATAAAACATGAAAAGGAAATTGAAGGAAATGGGGGGTCGCGTAGATTTGTTCAGCCACCAGGGAATATTATTTATTTCTTTCCTTTCTTGCGAGTATCACGACAAGATTGTCGGCGAGCAGGCAACGATTGTCTGAGGAAGAAGTGTCTATTTGCGATGACAAAAAAGAACTATACCCGATCCCACTTTGACAGCAAATTGTGTTTGACATTCTAGTGAAATTTTATAAGAAATTGTGTTGTAATGTTTTTCGTCACTCTTATGTTTTTGTATTTGTGTTATTGCCATAAAGTTTAAATTATTTTTATATAAGTTATGATTGTGGGTAGTTATGTAAACGTTTTTTATGAATTGTATAATGGTAGGTGACTACCCCATTGTCTGTCAGTCGTTAACAAGCTCGATGAATAATCACACTCAAGAAGGACTTTTATTTCCGTAACTACTACATACACATCAATTATATACAAGTCAAAAAATACCACTAAAAATTAAGTTTCAATATTTAATTTTTCATATTATTGTTGGTTGATACCTGTGTGGTTGCACCGTGGATTTGATCTAATTTTAATTCTTGTGAATTATGTGATTTATGAATTGTTATTTACTTTTTTTCTTCTGAATGAAAGTTCAGTTTTTTTGTTAATTATTTTATGTACAGGCTGTGATTGACGAGTTTATTTTGGTCTTCTTCTCGTCATACGCCTTTCCAAAGTCACGGTAGAGTCTGACAATTAACAAGCACACGCCTTTAGTGCCTATGTTAATAAACTATTTCATTAATTTACAAGGTGATTCTACAATACCTTAACACATAATTTCCGGCTACAAACGTTCAAATTAATCACCCGACATATCGCTGGTAATAGTCATTAATAATTTACAACACGTATTAGATCACAGAACAATGTTTAATCCATCAACTAATAAACAAGTGATATTTCAGATAGTCGAAATGTTAGGTCGCGCCCCTTGTCACGGAGAAAGACATGACGTTCTTAGACGCTGTCTCACCCAAAGTAATCACTACGTTTTACAGCTGTAATGTGTACCTGTTTATACTTGGAGATTAGATGACATTTGCACCTATAAACCCTATATTATTTAATAGGTAAACAAATTTTTAAGATATTTAACCCTTCGTAGGGCGCCCCTCGAAAACTCCTTAGATCGGGCGCGGTGTGCTTGACGGGCTCATTGAGAAATTGATGATTAAATTTTTTCTAATTAAATCTAAGATGAAAATCAAAATCAATCTTTTTTATTGGAATGTTTAGAAATTTCCCCTTAAAATCAGACTAAAAACTAAAAGAGTTCATAGAACCTATAATTGCTGTGCCTGTGAGATCGGCCTCGTCCGACTGAAGGTTAATATTACATCATAGAATCAATTATTGGTCGATAATTCCCAGTTCAAATTTCGATTGGGACTGTTCCCAAACCCTGACATTTAATATATTTTTTAAGTTGTTTTATTTCTTTAACTTTGCTAAAATTTATTGTAGTTATACGGCTTATGTATTTTGTTGGTGTTTGGAAATTTTTGTGACGATCAATGTACACGTGTAAGTAACGATCTCTTTTCTCCGGTAAGGAATGTTGTTAGTGATTTACATCACTAAACTTTTATTAATAATAATAATAAAGGCGTGTTACGCTATTCTAATTAAGACGAAGGGCGCGCCTGCAGACGTACAAGACTCCATAATGGTGTAATTACTTTTTATGCGCTGGTGTAAATTAAATTTTAAAATGAAATATTTGCTGAGAGAAATCTGCTTCAGTGTTTTGTGCTTGCGTTGATGTTATAATTATTAGATAATAATAAACACGTGAGCGATGATTCTAGTAAGAAACTAAAGCACATAAAGTTCACGTGACGTCATTCCAGCGACCCACGTCCATTGGTCGAAGTTTGCGGGTTGCGACCACGTGTGTTCAGTGATGCATATAAAATTTTAGAAAAATGAAAATTGTTACTTTATAAAGCTTGCTAGATATAGTTAGGGAGATATATGTATAGTTGTCATATAACATATTATATATATATATATATATATATATAAATATTTTATTATTCTAACTTCCTCTATTCTCGCCTCCACTATGCCGGCTTGAGGAGACGAATGTGCTCCGTCCTAATTGACAGGGCACACTCCTTTTTTTATTTAATTAAGACTTTCGGCTTAATCATTAACAGAGCTTAGAATTTGTACTTAAAGTACGTCTCTTGTTCTCAAAGAATGAGCCTATGCTCAAACGCGATTCTATTATAGAATAAGCGAACCAATAAGATCCCGTTTTAAATAGAGATCACTGCTAATATACATGTATAGTGGTGTCTATAATTACGTATTTAGTGTTCAGTTATATTTATGCATGTATAGTAAGTAAAACGTAAGTGCTGCATTAATAATTCACAAAGTAAATAATGCAGAGAGTGCCGCGTGCTCGCTCTAAGTAATATTTTACGCAGACTAAATGCAAAATGTTCGTTTTATATGTAAAATAAAAATTTTTACTCTTTACTAAAAATTTTCTTAATGTATGTGTTAGGTATTTACGTTGGTGCGGAGTAGACCTCAATTAATAAAAAGTTGGTGGTTACGTGTAGGTCTCGAAACAATTAAAGTGTAAAATCTATATAGCGACACTTATTGATAGTTGTCGTTAAATGGAGAGAAGAAAAATCGATTTTATTTTACTACTAGCTGTTGCCCGCAACTACGTCTGCGTAATAATGAATGAAATAAATCTAATAAGATTTATACAAACTTTCATCCCCTATATTATCCCCTTGGGGGTAGAATTGATCAAAATCCTTTCTTAGCGGATGCCTACGTCATAACATCTACCTGCATGCCAAATTTCAGCCCGATCCGTCCAGTGATTTGGGCTGTGCGTTGATAGATCACTAAGTCAGTCAGTCAGTCAGTCACCTTTGAGTTTTATATATATAGATTACTAGCAGTTGCCCGCGACTACGTCTGCGTAATAATGAAGATATAAAGTACTGTGAAGTTTAAAGATGTTTCATATTTCAGTCAACAGAAAATGCCTTCCACACCCCTGTTGCAAAATCTACTAACTGCCTCTCCGTCAAATTTCTAGTTTGTAGCAAAAAAATATACAAACCTGCGAGAGCCCTTACAACTCCCTAATCTGGCCCTGTTGCAAAATCCGTACTTTGCAGACGTCAACTAACTATAAACTACCTCTCTGTCAAATTTCATCTCTGTATGTCAAGCGGATTTCGAGAGAACTTTCGCTTTTATTTTCATTGAATTAGATATGAATTACAATGTGAACTTAAAATAAAATGAAATATATCTTAAAAACAATTGAAAAACTGACAGCACATTTGCCCGCCAAAATTAGGCACAGACTTCGAATTGTGTGAACTTAAAATAAAGTGAATTACAATATATCTGGCTGTATGGGCTCGATCCCTTTGCCTTAAAATGGAACAAAAAAAAAAAAAAAAAGAAATATCATAGACATCGAATTGTGTGAACTTAAAATGTAATATTTCTTAAAAAAAAAACAATTGAAAATAATTTTATAGCCTATGTTCATCAGGGATTTTTTACGATTCTAATAGTAAAAGAATTTTTCAAATCGGTTCAGTAGTTTCGGAGCCTATTCAATACATACAAACAATCAAATGTTTCCTCTTTATTTAATAGTATAGAAACAGAAAATGCCTTCCACACCCCTGTTGCAAAATCTACTAACTGCCTCTCCGTCAAATTTCTAGTTTGTAGCAAAAAAATATACAAACCTGCGAGAGCCCTTACAACTCCCTAATCTGGCCCTGTTGCAAAATCCGTACTTTGCAGACGTCAACTAACTATAAACTACCTCTCTGTCAAATTTCATCTTTGTATGTCAAGCGGATTTCGAGAGAACTTTCGCTTTTATTTTCATTGAATTAGATATGAATTACAATGTGAACTTAAAATAAAATGAAATATATCTTAAAAAACAATTGAAAAACTGACAGCACATTTGCCCGCCAAAATTAGGCACAGACTTCGAATTGTGTGAACTTAAAATAAAGTGAATTACAATATATCTGGCTGAATGGGCTCGATCCCTTTGCCTTAAAATGGAACAAAAAAAAAAAAAGAAATATCATAGACATCGAATTGTGTGAACTTAAAATGTAATATTTCTTAAAAAAAAAACAATTGAAAATAATTTTATAGCCTATGTTCATCAGGGATTTTTTACGATTCTAATAGTAAAAGAATTTTTCAAATCGGTTCAGTAGTTTCGGAGCCTATTCAATACATACAAACAATCAAATGTTTCCTCTTTATATAATAGTATAGATAATACTCTCCGTCTCTCGCCCACTTGCTAGTTCCTTTGTTTTGTCGTGACTTGTCGAGCGGTCGACACCAACCACTTTAAGCAGTCCATGTGCGGCTTTAGGGGGTTTGTCGTGAAATTGATTGGCGTTAAATGTAGTTTCAATTGAAAAGGCATTTATTTCGGGTATATATGTATTTATTTTTATAAGCATGTCGCATTCAAAGTAAAGATGAAAAGTGCAATTACGTTTTCAATTTTCTGAGTAAAAGATGCCTTTGCAGTGCCCGTCTTTGTATTGCGCGCTAGAAAATTTGTTTCAGCGAGGAAAAAAGGTTTCTCTTTTTTCGTATAATCTTTGAAAGAGAACGTATGTTGCGATCTCTCTTCTCTATCTCCGAGGTTGTATTGTTTGGCAACAATACTTGTTACCTTTAAATACCTAAAATAGGTTTTTTTTATCTTAATTACATAATAATTAATAATAATAATAATTTTGTTTATTTTACTATGCATGTACATATATATATATCCCTACTATAATATTATAAATGTGAATGTGAGTTTGTTCGTTACGTTTTCACACAATAACTACTTAACCGATCATCATGAAACTTTGTACATATATTTTTGGAAGTACTAGAATATATATATATATATATATATATATATATATGCACACATACGTATAGTTATATTTGTGTATTATGAATCACTCAAGAATATTAAGGCATTTTCCAAACAGCTTCCCTTTATTTAACAAAGAAGTGAATAAGTACATTTTCTTTGATGTCTTTACCGTATACATAATACAAATGCAATCACTTAGTGCGTTTACATCTGTTAGCCAATCGTATTGAGTGGCTCCACTGTCATCGCTAAGAGTAGATAGTAAACCCTCGGGATTGATATGTAAGTTTTCAGCGTAACACGAGGCTCTTTCAGCGTCTCAATCTTTTTAAATAAATAAATAAATTCTTTATTGCAACAAAAAAAAATCACATAGGCGACATTATCTGCCAATGAGAAGTGAAATGAAATGAAATGAAAATCGTTTATTAGTATAGACACTAAAGGCGTGCACTTGCTAATCGTTAGACTCTACCGTAACTTCGGAAAGGCGTGTGACGAGAAGAATACCACAAGAAATTCGTCAATCATAGCCTGTACATAAAATATTTTTTCAAAACTCTAAATTTTAATTCAGAAAAAGTAAATAAATAGCAATTAATAAATCAGATTGCACAGTAGTTACAATAATAAATGTTGTATTAATAATTTACCTATATAAAATACATGTAATAGAAAATAAAAAAAAAAAAAAAACTAAATCTACACAATACATACAATATAATAATAATAAATAATAACATATACTTAAATTTATATATATATATGAAGAAAAGTTATAAGTTATTTTTTTTAAATAAGTTTTGCAAACAATAAACAAATAAATTTTAAACTAATTTATTCAATGTTTAATACAATTTTAGTACGAAACTACCCATCCCTGTTACAGAAAAGGTCGTGATAGAAAAGAACTCTTGTTTTTGGATCCCTAATCGTAAATAACACTGACAGTATATGTTCGGTCCCGACGGTGTTGGAGTCACTATTGAGATAAAAATGAGTTTCTCTCGTTTAAATATGAATTTGGTGTTTTTGTCGGTTTCCTTTTTTTTAATGTTTAATTTTGGGCGGGTCACTCAATTCGGAAGGTCACCTCGTTGATAGCACCTCTGTGATGCTGTGTCATTTGTCGGCTTTGTGAGCAGTTTGGTTTTCACTACAGCTTGTGTTATATTATTTTGCAAGTGGCTTAATGAAACTTGTGAAAGTTCGATATTATGTCGAACTGCTAGTTTTAATCTGCCTTTTAACTTCTTTAACATCGTTGCGCTAGCTTAGGTAGCTCTTTATTTTAGGACGCGACTATGAAATATATACTTAAAGCATAGCTACAATGTAACTTCTAGCACGGTTAATTTTTTTATGCCTCAAAGGTAAGTCTGGTTATAGGTTATTAAATACCACCATTCTCTTAGTCATGTTTTGGGATCAACTTGGAAGTGGTAAAAATATGTCTTTTCAATATGGGTGAAGAGGATTTGCTTCCTTAAGCCCGGCATAGCAACAATTAATATATATTATTGTCCCAATTTAAAAAAAACTTAATTACTAACCTTAACCAATTTTATTCGTGTATTGTTCGTTTAGCTTCTATGATTACTATGTATTAGTGCTTTGAGGTGAGTTATATAAGCAGAAGCCATAGAATTTTAATAGAAATAGTGTAATACAATATAAAACGATAAGAATTCCTTCCCAGGAGGTCGGATGAAGGAATTATACTAGCATTTAGAATACAGTAAAACCCCGCTTTACGCGACTTCGTTATGCGCGGTTTCACTGTAACGCGAAATTCAAATTTCGCGCTCAATTGCCCCGCATTACGCGAAAGAGTGCGTATAAACATAATGTAGTCATCAACTTCTCTATGGTCGCGGGAATTTCAGTTTTTTCCGGAACGTATCCCTCGTGTAAAGCGGGGCATTACTGTAGTATATAAGACCAAGTGGGGAAAAGCATGATTGTTCACTTAGTTGGTAAAACTATTAGAGTTAAGTCAGTGCTGTTTGTCAATAAATCTTTTTAAAAACACCTCTGCACGTGTCCTCAATTTAACTGGTGTCAAAAATTACCTAGGTCATGGAATTATCTTAATACAAGAAGTTAACTTTTGACTGCATAGAGTTCGATAGAATTCGTAGAGGTGTCGTTTTAGCGTTAAGAAGCCGCGTGCTATGTGAACGTGCCTTAAAAGCTAAACAGGTGTGACGTGATGTAATAACATAAAACTAACAGTGTTGCATCAATTTTCGCTTCAAAATTGGACTCGTAAAGTTAATGACATGTTGACACGTGTAGTATGAATTTTCTATACTCTTGGCAACTTTGTCGTTATGAGGAAAACGTACTTGACTATTCTCACTGGATTATTCCTTCGTTGCTAGGGTGACTCTTGCTAGGTTGTGAGGTTGTGACTCTTAGTGAATCGATTAGTTAGATTTCTCCACCGGCTGCGGTTATTCTCGTCTTCATAAGCTTCTTTAGGATTTTTATGTATACCATCAGGCCTACACTCACCGATCGTCATTTGTCATCCGATCGTGTTTGCAGATTGAATATATATATTAATATTTGTTCGAATATATTATGTGTGATACATTTTAATAAGCGCCATCTATTGGCGTACGACTGAAATTAGTAAAATTTATGTAAGCCAATTGTTTTTATAATTAGTTTCTTTCTAATTTAATTACGTAAATTGAACGGATAACGTTTTGCGCCACGTGACTCTGAACATTAGTCCCTAGGTGTAATATCTCTTCCAAAGTTTATTGCGTGGTTGTATGTCACAAGTTTATAGGTTTATTTTGTTACTGGCCCATCATATGGGGTCGAGGGTTATGGTTATGGTGTACAATGAACACTTTTGTAGAAGTGTATTGGAGTTTAGTTTTTATTGTATACGGATAGCACGTTTGCTGAAGTAACAGAATTTTTCACAATAAATCAAGCCTGTCACAAACGTTAAACTATATTGCAATAACTGAAAATGCTGAAAATTATATTTTTCTTTCAGTTCCTAACGTTATAGCCTGATTCGTACAACTACCATAGCTGAAAGATAGCTCAATTCCTATAGGCTATACTAGTAGGTGGGGGAAAATACATACAATGCCCTGAGCACTAACTATATCCTAGCTATAACTGAATATATTTATAAATAACACCTAGGTAACTTTTATTGAAATAAGGTTGTATGTTAATAAGTATCTGGAAGCTTTTATACTGAATTTTCCAAGAAATTGATCACGTAATATTTATAAGTTAAGACGGGCTTTGTGATTATTGGTATTCAAATTTAAATATCTTTATGTCACAAATAATTTCAAGGATCTCATCACAATTTCATAATCAAAGCAATTTTGTATCATAATGTTTAGAATTACAAATCGTCTAATTAATTATCATTCGTCGTTTCGATTCTTTGAAATACTCGTCTATTGAGTAAAAACATTTTGTTTCATTATATTTTTTAATTGTATAAGGCTCTCGACACAGTATTAGTAGGGTAAAGTGGTGTGTTGTATCAGGTTTGGTTTTTGGATTATAACTTTCTCAAAAATGCATATTGTCGTAATGTTAAACATTCTATTTGTAGCTTGTTTTATTGCCGAAGAACCTGTAATAGCAGTTTTTTGAACTGCGCAATTTTTGAAATTGTTTTCGAATTCAGTACTGGACTATGCACTGATGTCATTTACATTTATTTTATTATCATATTAACTTATTATTTATATATTATTTATTTCATAATAAAAAAATAAATCGTCGATTATTCACACGTTTTCGATATATGTATATCTGAAAATGTTTTGGGTATTAATTTGTAGTTTTATTCAACTAAATAAATGTATTCCTGTAACAATGAAAGTAAATATTTCCTTCCATCCAAAAATACTCTTCTTGGAAATATTTTTACACGATGTTTTCACGCTCATTAACTTGAGTGTAAGATTTTTAGGGGTTTCACCTGTAAACGAAAGAAAAAGGTCACCTATGTCCAGAGGCGGCTCGTCCTAAAGAGCGCTGGTGCAGTGCACTCCCTCGAAAATTACAGAACTTATATTACAGCGGCGTAGATATAGGTAATATAATATACTATTGTATAGGCATAGTAGAATAGAATGAATGTAATGTAAGGATAGTATGTATTATGAAGAAATATAGATTACTTCTGTAATTTTCGTGGGAGTGCACTGCACCAGCGCTCTTTAGGACGAGCCGCCTCTGCCTATGTCTATGTATTGACGGCCTCTGTCACGGCGTGGTTTAGTCGCTAGTCTGTTACGTGACATGTCCCGTATTTTGGTTATAGATGCGTCTGTCTATACGTGCTAATCTCAGTCATTGAATATCCATAAATACCCAAGGTCTTACCAACCTAAGGTGTATCTAACCCTATAACCGGGTCCTATTAAATCAATTTTATAACAGAGCGATTTAAAGTTGTCATTGTGCATAGTTTGTTTGTGTAGATTCTTCGTTGTTGTATTGAGTATCTCAAAAAACATTGAGAAAACGTTTTTGATGTGGTTATATTTTGAAGCTATTTTAACACTAGAACTACGAGCCGGTCAATATGACCTATTTTTACCAACCGGTCAAAATGACCGGATGACTTGTGCGTGCAAAGTATTAAATATAATTCAATAAATTGATTGTTGAATTGTAAATAATAGAATCGTTTACAAAAAATAACGAGTAGGGGGGTTGTATATAAAAGTCTTGTGAAGAATTTTTGAAACCGGTCAGATTGACCGGTTAGTAGTTCTAGTGTTAATAAAAAAAATGTTGTCAAAATGTTAGTTCTGTCTATGTCAATAAGACCCCGCGATATATTGTTTCAAATTAATATTGTATTTATATTTGCTGTTTAATCGTTCAAGTTAAATGAAAACTCGAGAGCAAGGAAACTTATACACAACAACTATAATAAATATACAATTGCTGATTTTTATGTGGAAGTTTGAACTCTACTCCGTCGTGTTAAAGAGTTGTGTTGTGTATGTAACCAGATGTGTGTGTAAGTTATGGACGCAAAGTTTCACCCTTCCGATGTGAGACGGGCTGGTTCAGAATTTCTAAGTACTTTTGGAATTAAACGAACTGATGTTGAGTTCTGAAAATTACATAAGTAATAATACTTTATCGTGTAAAATTACTAGCTTTTACCCGCGGCTTCGCTAGCATTTAAGTCATAAGTATCAGAGATCATTTCAGTAAAAATGAATCAATATAATCTAACCTCAAAAATTCAAATAGTTTTATACTGCATATATAAAAATGACAGACGGAAATAAAAAATAAATATAGAAAAATTCCAAACAGCTGAAACTATATTCAAATTGGAAACTATAGTAAAAAAAATTTTTTTTAATAAAAAGTATCCTATGTTACTTCTAGTACCTCCAAAAACATGTGTACAAAGTTTCATGATGATCGTTTAAGTAGTTGTTGCGTGAAAACGTAACAAACAAACTCACATGCAGATTTATATAGTAGGGAGGATTATTTTTATACGCACCAAGTGAACTTCAACTTGCTCGAGTAGTGTATCAATATTAGTTCTGTTACATACAATACGTGATCTCAGTGCACGGTTTTATGTCGTATTTATTCGGAGGTTACGCTCGGGATGCCCTTTGATAAAAAATTCACAGAGGGATGAGAGATTAAGCCAGGATCTTCATGTTTAACTGACAAATCTTAGATACTTCATGTTTTATGTGTGTGTAGATATTAATTTTATGTATATTCTTTTGTTTTTAATATAAATTTCAATTGTTTTTTGTTTAATTGTAATTCGTAAATGTAATTATTAAGTTAGTTTTAGCGTATTTTTTTAATGTTATATGTAACTCACGAAATGCGTACGTTTTAAAAATGTAACCTATTTTTTTATAGAAACATATTTAACACTAGGTTTACCGAGGGATCATTATTGACTTCTTTGAGAATACTTTTCGTTAGTTGTTCTTTCCATATTTATAAGAAATATAACGGTAAATTCAATACTTGTTGTCTGTTGGTTTTCGAAAAAAGAATATAGTATAATTTTTTTGTTAAGCCTAGTATTAATACCTATTTTTGTTATAAAAACAAATAAACATCAATAAAAAATTGTCTTTGATATTTATATATGGAATATATGAAACTCTTAAACGGTTACATAATATGAATCCTAATATTGCGGTTCCGTACGTCTGCCTCAATGTCATCGTAGAATTATTAACCGGATTGCGCCCGGGTCTTTGTGCCCGGACCATTTCCCCGGAAAGAGCACGGGATTAGGATGATAATGCTCGTTCCGATTCGATGAACCACGATCCCGGTTGAGGCCTGTTGCTTTACACATCTACACATACTTGGTCATATATTTATGATTTGATATATTTCGTGATTCAGTTGTTATTGTTTATGTCAGCCATTCTCAAAGTGTGTTCCGCGGAACCCTAGGGCTAAAATACTGCAAAAAATACCTACCAAAGGTTACATCTAAATATTCCAACTAAATATTACATTGCAATATGATTATTCATAAATCAGTTTTTTATAATTATATTAAGGCTTTTTCCTTCGCCAAAATAGTTTGAGAACCACTGGTTTATGTCATATATTTGAATATCGGTACCTATCATAGGCGAATCTATTTGATCGAAAAACTTTCTAGAATCTAAAACAATTACATCTGCAACAAAAAATGATATATGTATAACTTTTAAATCTTGTAGTAACCTGTGTACACAGTTCGGTCGATCTCGGTTATGTTCGGCCCGCCACGCCCGTCGTTCTCGCTTTGTGTACTTTTCTGTAAACCAGATTGGTAGATGTTTACGGTTACTTCTCCCGCATTTATTATATTATATAGCCTATCAATTTCCGGATTAAACCGGATATCTAATGCTAAAAGAATTTAGATATATAAAACGTTAGTATAGGCTTATGACATGTTAGTTTGGGGTCAGGGCATTTATAGGTATACGAATTTATTTAATTACTAGCTTTTACCCACGGCTTCGCTCGCATTTAAGTCATTAAATAAGTATCAGAGATCATTTCAATAGAAATGAATCAATATGATAACTATATTTTCTTGCAAGGCTGGAATTATCATTTTTTTTAAATTACTACATACAATACGAATAAAAACTTAAAATATGCTTTATTGAATTACAACAACAAATGCTAAAATATACTTCACTGTAAATAATTTTGAATTCTAACAACTGAAAACTATAGTAAAAAATAATTTATTTAAAATAAAAAGTAGCCTATGTTACTTCTAGTACCTCCAAAAATATGTGTACAAAGTTTCATGATGATCGGTTAAGTAGTTGTTACGTAACAAACAAACTCACATTCACATTTATAATATTAGTATTTATAATATTAAAAGTAATTTCTCTTGATAATTAGACAGGGTACGATATATATATGTCATTTTAGTAGAAAGAGGTTAAGCGAAGGTACGCATTTATTATTGCAAGTCGACTAATGGGTAACTCGTGTCGGACGACCACCCGTGGAGACTCGATGCTATGTACGTACCCTCAGACCCGACGCTATATGAGTATTGCTAATGCGGGGATAACATTGCGTGCATGGAGTCTCTAGAGGGATTATTCTAATTAGAATACGTTTTATAATAGTATTATATTTTTTATGACCGCTACTTATCACTTCTCGCTGTGTTTACAAAAAATAAATACGCGGTTCAACAATGTTAATAAACAATTAACAAATTAACAATAAACGTTTTTAATATTAAAATGAAATTGAACTGCGTTTTAAATGGAAATTAAAACCGATTTTACATTGACAGTGCGTCAGTTTGTTTTGTTTGCCGCGAAATACAAAGACCGCGTCAAAAACAGATGTTTAGGGGTTGTTCACATTGTTATGTTTTTGGTGTTAATATTTATTTACATGATTCATTCGCAGTCCAACCATCTCTTGTCTGTTATTGTATTATATAAACTCACTAATATGAGGTACATTTCAGAGCGACATCTATGAGTAAGAAGTAAATTACAAAACTCGAGCATAGTGTTTTGTCCCGTGGGCTTATCACGAATTTTAGTCTGGCTTTCGAACCGAGTTCGCTTCAAGCGATTTGTATGGAAATTTGAGCAGCGCCACCGTGTGCGGATTTGGAACTATAATATTTTAGATACTTTTTGTTAATTTTCGAACGTCTCGATCTTTCGTTCATTCGATAGATTGCTGGTGCTCGTTAGTTGTTAGTAAAAATTCATGATCCCGATTGCTAACGGATCCGTTTTACTTGTGACAGTTAGATTCGAAAGCCAGACTATATTCGTGATAAGCCCACTGGTGTCTGTATTGAAGTGGCAATGAATGTATAACCGCCTTTATAGATTTCTCTCTGTTGAAGTTTATTTAGATAATTAGTTATTCAATTGGGTTTCTCGTTTCGTTCTGATTCGGTTAATAATTCGTGGAGTTAATTTCTCGGAATAATCTGTTTACAAATATTTCTTGTGTCGTTGCTTTATTACGCTTAATTAGACGATATTTCGCCCTTTGTTTAACAAATATGTATTCCAATGTTGTTTTAAGGAAATTAATTTTGATGTATTTGTTTAGTTCAGCGGTTCTTAAACTTTTTTTTGGCGACGGAACCCTTTTGGAAATTATTTGGGGAAAGTGATGTGTAGTAATAATGCGGATTGAAATAGATTTGAAAATTCATTGTTGACAATAAAAGGAAAAGAAAAACAAGAAAAATGACAGTGACAGAATAAATGTCAAAAACCTAAAATCTTCTTAAATAAGTATTTTCGGCCCGTAGAGAAGACTGCCACAGATGGAAACCTAAAATGATAATAAAACTTGTTCATATATCCGTCGCATATAATAAAAAAAGAACTGACTTTTAATAAAACAATAGATTGCTGTTTTTGATTCTATGTCACAGATAATATTATTTATTAATAATCATATTGCTAGACCACAGACAAAGACAATAAGGCTTCAAAAAGCTGGTAAAAGAAAACTAGGTTATGTACATTCAAAATTAGTGTAGATCCTGTAAATTGTTTTCCGGTCAGGAACACTAGCAGACGACGCGACGACTCGGCGTTTTTTTATTTAAACGTGGAAGGTTCCCGTTCCTCAACCTGTATATGTAATGATGTAAAAAAAACATGATTCAAATTCGTAAATTATATTAATAAGAGAAGAAAAACTTCTCTCGAATTTCACTTCGAATGCCAAACTCGTTAAAAGTTTAAGATAAACGTTTTAAAGTTTCTCGAGGGCGAAGATATCGAACAACTAAATCCAAAGTCTTTTAACAATGAAACTAATTATAAAAGACTTTCGACGGCGAAATTTTCGGCGTCATAAATATATATTTTTTAACAAATTGGAAATTATTTTATTTACTTCCTTTTATGTCAACCAAAATGTTATTTATATTCTTCAATTGTCTTATAAATGAAAAAAATACACAATTCTAATTAGAATCTACGTAAAGTAATTACTCAAGTCTCTCAAAATATTGTTATACTAATCTCTAATCAGACACTAAGCTATCAATATTGTATGAAGAAAAACCGTTCTACTTCTAGTTTATGGTTAAAATATACGTTTCATACTATTGAATGTTAACTTATAATATATTTTATTATCAAAATGATGACGTTTTACACTTAAATAAATAAATAAATATTAATATCGTTGTAAATATACTTTTCTATAATTTGTGTTATTTAGAAGTTGTTATATTTGATTGTTTTTTACTAAATACGACGGCCATCTTGAATTAGAAGAAAAACAAAAGAACGGTTGTCGTTCGAATTGAGGGGAAAAATATGATTTATTTATACATTATGACTATATATTATAAAAAAGGAGTACTATTATACAAACCAAATGAAATTTTAATTATAGGATAGGAGGGCATGCTCAAGGTGATAAAGGGATAGATACACTTCTAATAAAATACAATACAATACAAAAATACATAAAAATAAAACAGGAACCAAACAGATGTAAGGGAGAGAGGAGAAAAAAATGATTTGCAAGTGATATTGTTATAAAAATGAAGAAAAGCAATGTTATTTAATCTTTAACATTATTGTTTTTAATTATTTGTAAAGCTCCTAGTTATACCAAATTCATGTTTCTAGTGCTTTGTTGTCAATCTAGTCGCTACGGGTTTGAGGTATTGTTCGTCCCAATTGTCATTTTTGGACTAGCAACCCGATAATTATTCGATGTGCGTAATAATCGGTAACTTTCTTTGTTTTAGTATAATCTTCAGTGTCAATTTTACAACAGAGCAATTTAAAGTTGTTATTGTGCGTAGTTCTTCGTCGTTGTATTGAGTATCTCAGAAAGCATTGAAAAATCTCGTTGAAGCGAAGCCGAAGCGACCGCACGTATCCTGATGATGCCACGTGAAGTGACGAAACGCGTCGAGACAAATTACTGAATGTTGTAGCGGGAATTGTGAGCAAAATAGTTTTGAATAATTTCATTTAATATGGATTTCCGCAAAGTAAAGCCTGAAACAACTAATTATATTGAAAAAATGTGTTGTTGTTTTTTTTTATGAGATTAAGAATTATATTTTGAAGCTATTAAGCTAAAAGTTAATACGAATATAATATATTTTGTTTGTTATCAGCTAATTTAATAAATATAAAATACATTTACAATTTATAAAGGTTATAGAAAGCTTTTGCGGCGGGGGGGGGGGGTTTATTCAGTAAAAGGTTGTCGGTGAGTGTCGCAGGCTCGGAAAATTTTCAAAATGTACAAGGGCGGCGTGGGCACATCCACTAAATATGTAAAGTAAACCTTCATTAACTAAATACCAATTGAAAGATTTCTTATTTATTTGCTATTTTCTTTTCTAACATGTTTTTTTACATAACGAATCGCTATGTAGGCGTTATTTTAATGATTTTTGTAACAGAATATATGTTTTCGTTTTATATTATTCATTTGATATCAATCGTCCAGTGTGATAGGTTTTTTAAGCTATGCATAATTAGTCTATGCTTCAACAATAATCATAAATAATAATAGTAATTTATTTCTTTATTTATTGGGTCCACAAACAGGTTTGTACAACTAGACTAAGAATTAATACCACACTAAGAATTATAACAATCCAATTGTAGGCCCTATGCATAGTGAACACTGCATGCACTAACATTACAATGAGCGAGGTTGCATTACATTTTAAACATATTTTTAAAACTCATTGAAACTATTTACAATTAAGTCACAAAAATAAAATATAGTCATTCATTAATTAAATTAAAATAATTATCGAATCAAATAAAAATTTATTATAGTTGTTTAAATAAAGGAATAAATGTCAAAATTAAATTATTAAATAATTACATTAATTTAATTCAAATTTTAATTTTACTTTTATTTTATTTTAATTCTAATTTTATTTTTAATAATGCAATATTGTTGGTAAGAATAATTTAAATTGGATTAAAGTCACTGAAATAACATAATAAAATAAAAACCTCAAGCATTTCTCGATAAAATAATACTTAATTATTTTGATTGTATGACTTTCCATTTTGCTTTTGTTATAGTTCTTACTTCCCACTTATTCCCACGTGGTTCATCCAGTTTATGATATATATACCTATATCCATGTATGTAAGTGGTGTATTTCAAAAATGCAATTAACAAAAGAATATTGATATAAAAGCAAATTACTATACGTGACAGGCAATGCCTAGTGTGGGACCATCGAAAACTATATATTAATTAATATTATACATAAATAGATAAATAAATAAATAAAAACTATAGATATAAAAAATTCTTATGAAAATTAACAAGAACATTGTCATACTCCAAATACCTAGACGATATACGAATAAGTTTTAAGAAATGGATGAATGAGGAAAACATATATGTACATTCCGAGGAGCAGATATAAATAAATTTATCATTTATCATAAATCTGTGATGTATTTCAGTATCATAATTGTATGTCTTCACTCCTCATAGGAAAGCTAGCAAATAATTGTCACAGGTGCATTATTTCTCAGTACTGTGTATTAATTATTATTATTTCATTATTAGTTTGGCAATTGGGCCTCGACTTTACTATGTAATAACATTTTTTTTAAATAAATAAATAACACTAACACTAATATTACAATTCCGCATGGCTTTGTATTCCACGCACATCTCAATTCGTCCTGTTCATATGTAAAAATTCCACAGGGAACCCCTATCTCCATTAGCACTGTGAAGCATGTCTTGATGGTGTGTTTACATGTACAAGTCGACTGGAAGAGGAATAGTTGAATTTAATTAGATGTAAAACAGCAGTGGTTCCTGAAGTTGATTGGCTCTGAATGGGTTACCAATATGAATGAAGGACACGTAACATGTATGACATTTTGAGACTTGCGATCCATACTTTGGAAACTTCTGGTATAGAGTTCTCTAGTTTGACGTCACAGTATTCTAAGTGTACTTAAAAGTGTAACAAATCGAATACTAACTAATGGATAGTTCAAAATTTTCAACAACATAGACGTGTCATGAAATAATTTTATTTAAACCAGCATGGAAAAATAACACGTTACGCTATTTTTAAAAAGGTTGCAGTGTGACATTATGCCTTATGCGGTGTTTCTAATGACGTCTGCAAATTGCTGCTCCAATTTAGTAAATTATTTATGATTTATGGCTTTGTATAGTTAGTATATAAATAAGGCTTTCATTTGCACATAAATAAGTAATGAAATTGCATATGTTAGTTAAATAATATTCGAGTGTAATTTGAATTTTAAAAAAAGAATGTTTTGTATTTGAAATTTATGTTCTCTGTCACTTCCTATTACTCGTATAGGTAAGGGAAAGAGATAGAATATTTATATGGTATATTTTTTTTGTTTTCTGAATTCAATTGTTATTTCTTAATTCGAAAGTTACGTACATATACACTTACACATATTTATTTTGTTTATATTTTTATTTAATTGTAAACAAACAAACCAAAATATGATAAAGAAGTATTTTCTTTCCGTATTCGCTTGAATTATCTTAATTTTATACGCATTATGCTTATATATTCCATCGAGGGATAGAAACGGGTTGTCTTTTATACTGAAAGATTATTTATTCGGAATCCGTGTATATTATAAAACTTCACATTCCAGTACATGTTTGCTGTAACCTGGATTTTGCATGAAAACTTCTGAAATGGAACGGTCTAACTTTTTCATACAACCTCGTTGTTGCACGCTAAACCAGTCTTTATCTATTCGCTATAAGTACGATAGTGGCGTGAAATTGTAAACGTGAAAAATTCTCACACATATTACTATCCGACGAAAACTAGGGAGGTGTTTTTCCTCTATTGTCGAACGTAGATTACTTATTTACTTTACCACGTGTTTTCTGGTTTAATATTCCTAGATATTTCAATGCACTAGAGCAGGGATGGCGAACTAATTGCACGCGACACTATTTTATATTATTATGGACTGATACCTGTGTGGTTCCACCGTGGATCTGATCTAATGTTAGTTCCTGTAAATTATGTAAAATTGCGAATTATGTGACATGAATTGTTATTTACTTTTTTCTGAATGAAAATTCTTTTTTTTTTTTCTTAATTATTTTATGTACAGGCTATGATTGATGAGTTTCTTGTGGTCTTCTTCTCGTCATACGCCTTTCCGAAGCTATTATAGTTTCTGACGATGAGCAAGCGTACGCCTTTAGTGCCTATGCTAATAAACGATTTTCATTTCATTTTGGGCACGTCACTGATCAGAAATTCATTATGCACTAAGAAAAAAGTGTCAACTAGGTATTTTATGACGAGCGATTTAAATTATGTGTGTACCTAATTAGACATTGCAAAATATACCTTTTTTCGTAGTTAATTAAAAGTTTTGAGTTGATACTATTTATTATTATTATTTTCCCAATAATCACAGAGCCAAAATTATTTGATGGCACGTCTATGACTTCATTAAACATTTCCTTAGAAAAATTGGCACATTAATGCATAAAGGTTCGCCTACCTGCACTAGATGTTCTATCAAGTAATATTGCGATATAGTGTCATTTTTTAATGTTTCATGAAAGCGTGGTAGGCATACTCATGTAGGTTATTAACCTAGTATCCATTTTGGAACAACACCACCATTTATAAAATCTGAAACCCATGTAATAATCTTTCTAGATTTTGGGATTTGGGATTTTGAAAGCTTCCGAGAGTGTAGTAGTGTGGTTAAATAAAAGATTATTAAATATTGTTAATCTTAGGTGCCTTTATTAGTGCTCAGGTTATCTGGCAACTGACATTAGTTGCGTTCCGTTACACGTGTTACTTTATGTATTATAACACGTTCCGTTACATCTCCCTCTTTTACAAAAAATATTAAATTTAACAATAATCTTAAACACTAAATATTTATAATAATAAACTGTATTCTATTTCTTCCTTCCCTTCAAATTCTTATTATGAATTAATAAAGAGAGAAAACACGTTCCGTTACAGTTTGTTTTTTTAATCCGACATAACGGAATTAACTATTGGCTACAGATATTTTGTCTATGGTAATAGCCTCACAAATATTGTTCGTGACAATCTTATTTATGGCTGTCGATATAAATTAACGTGTTTATTATTATTCTTACATATAAAGCTCGTTCCGCAGTCAATGCATGATAGCACAACACTAATGGAGTGAGCGATGTCGATGGGAATGTGAGGTCCCAACCCCGAATACCATCGACACACGAACGGCATTTCATTACCAGAGTACAACGTTGTGTTGTACAGTTAACGACAGAAATGATTTCTTAATTTATTCATTTGTTTTGTTTTAAGATTGACTTGTTTGTATGCTTATATCTTGGGTATTAATTGTATTGGGTATACATTGCAATAAATTTTTAAATTAATCAAAATGCAGCTATGAATTATTAATATAGGCGAATTTAGTATAAATTAAAAACATATTTGGAATTAAAATATTTTTATTCAATTGACGAGTACTTCAATAATTCGAAACAGTGAATGAAACTAAATAATTAATTGAAATTATTAAATTTATTAATTGAACTTGTATAATTATATTGCTGTGCAGTGTGCACTGATTGAGTGTCACATTGACACTGAATGTATGACATCTTAATTATTATAATTTTGACATGCAATAAATACATTTGAATTTTAGGGTAAAGTGGGGGAATGGCGGTCACTTAAGCAGGAATCGAAATATTAGCTTTCTCATATGAGTAGATGCCAAAGTAATTGAGTTACTGAATAGCTAATTTACTTCACTTTGTATATATAAAATACAAATACAAAGCCTCTTATAGTTTGGCATATTTATATGCATTTTCGTAAAGCTTGCATTGACCGGCATTACCCCAACGTGCGGGTAATGCCGGTCACCAGTGCGGGTAATGCCGGTCAGTCAAAAATTATAAGGTTTATTATAGGGTTTGCTTCTAAATTAAAATAAAACAATAAAATAATGAGTACTAATGTATTACAACGCAAATAGACAATTCAAAGTTTACAAAAGTAATTTAAGTGATTAAAATTCGTATTATAAGAAATTACAAGAATATGCAACATACGTGTTGTATATTCTTGAAGCAGGAAACTGATATTTTTCCATAATAACTTCCAAATTTTTAAAGAACAGGCTAACTTCTTGGCATACTTTGCATGGAGTCAAACCATAAAATAGATTAGCTAAAATTTTTATATTCTCAGCCATAGATTTTTCTCGAGAAAGTGAAATGTCTTCCTAGACGAGGTACAGTAGCAGGAAGATTCTTCTTGATCTGCTCTTATAAGATATTGAAAGGTAGATTGTAGATTTTGGAAGCTTTTCGTATAGAAAGTTCATCACATACTGCTTCTATTGCTTTTTCTAATGCCTCTTTACTCCACGACTCCTTTGTTCTAGGTCTCTTCCTCGGCATCAGCGCATAGATGGCAATTATGAGATACTATTTCTGCATCATTATAAGCTATAAAGATTATATTAGCATTTTCTTATATTTTTTTCATTATATTTTCATATAGGGTAATACCGATCACTGACCGCCATTACCCGCTTCGAATGACCGGCATTACCCCAAAACTACTAAAGTTGGTTTCAGTCGCCGATACAATAAAATACGCTTTTAAAGTCAAAACCGAGATATTATATAAATCAATATGTATACAATAGTCGGTGGTTAACGCTTTTTTATTCGTATAATATATTAAATGACTACCCTTAGTTGAAAATTCCGAATTATAACAAGAAAACACGTCTATACACAGTGATGGCTGTCACGCTCACTACAGGTGCGCCAGCATGACCGCACCGTGTATATAAGCTTACTTGCAAGTATACTACATGGCAGCACTGATATTTTAAATGAGATGTTTCGGGAAGATGGATATCTTGAAGTGACCGGCATTACCCGCTGACCGGCATTCCCCCAATCTACCCTACTTAAATTTTGTTTAAGATATGCGGATAACGAACGATAGACGTATATTCAAAATACTAATTCAGTATATCTATATCTATACTAATATATAAAGAGAAAACATTTGATTGTTTGTTTGTATGTATTGAATAGGATACATACTAGCTCCGAAACTACTGGACCGATTTGAAAAATTCTTTCACCATTAGAATCCTACATTATCCCTGATGAACATAGGTTATAAAATATTTTCAAAAACGTATGACTGCTGTTGCTATTCTTTGCAACCGAGTTGTTTTACACTAAAATCTTCATCACTCGTGTCTTCGGACACACCCCGTGTTACAATACTTAATTAAATTGTTAATTATTATAATTAATTAATTTCAAACTGTGCTAGAAACATTTAATATACGACCTTTGTGACGCAGTGCTTGGGTTCGGTTCCCGATCGAAATAAGTATTAGTAATATTTATTTATAAAAAAATATTTGTTCTTGTCCTGAATGTTATATGTTTCTGCGTCCTTGTTTTATTAATCATAGTACAGGGTGTTCTTTGTTGTATGTTTATGTATTTACTTATTTAATATATTTATTAATAAAATGTAAGCGAGATTTTTTTATTAATACTATATTATTTATATATGTAACTCTTTTGCACCATACTCCTTACTTCCCGGTCTACTAGTCTATTACCCAGAGGTTGGTTGTCTGGTAAAAATCACTATTGAGGGCTAAGGCTGCCTTTTATTCATTCTTTTGTTTTGCAAAAGTAGTTTTTTTTTTCAATAACGTCAAATGTACCTAAACGAAAAAAATATTACGCTAATAAACGATATATTTTGTTGGCTGGTTGTCAGTAATATAAATCATAAACGGGCAAGATCGATCACTACATTTATCATGGGAGTTTAGTCGCGAACAGGATGAAATAAAGAAAAATAGCCGTCTTATTTTTTTATACTATTCTATTTCAGAGATTTCCAAACTATGGCTGATCAGCGAACATTGAGCGAACCCTAAAATGTATTTATGTGCTAAAATAACAATTCTTCATTCTAATTGGTATCAGTTTTATTTTGTTGGCATTCCAATTAGAACAAATAAGGCGTGGCACGCTACTGGGGAATCTCTGTACATACTATAGTTATACATATGTATATACTCTTATTTTTCTAAAACAGCTTGCAGGTGGTTTGCAACATTAGAATTTTTTGATTGTATTTAAAAAAAAATAACCACATTTCATTAAAAAATATTATTACAATTTTTATGACAATCTAAAAGATAAATTATTCAAAGGGGAGAGACACTAATGTTTAAAGGTAATATCCTTCATTTATTTAAGCTTCCGTTTTGTCTTTCGCGGAGTTTGGAATAAAAATTACTTTTTTGATTTATCCCAACGTTTACTGAAAAACGTGCTGAAATTATTTTTTTCAGTATCAAAGTATTTATTACGTTGGATCTGAGAAGAATTACTTTAACGGTAATAATATATATAGTATGTTCTTTTGTACTATTAGCGATTAATGTATCCGAATTCTCTTTTTATTTTTGTGCTATTATATTTTAAAATAATATTATCGTTCCGTATGTGTTTCAAAATGTCTTTTAAATTACTGAAAAATGACTCGGACTCTGAAAGAGCTTTGCCACCTCTGTCATATACTATACAATAATGTTTTTGATTCTATAGCGATTTCTTATTGAACATTATTAGTAAGGAATATGTCATTGAGTCAATACTTGCAATAATTACAAAGCCATGCATCGATCTCAATTTATTATATGTACTAAATTTCGCTGTTTTAAGAATACGATATTGTTTATGTATATTTAATAGAGATGTTCCGACTAGTCGGTAAAGCCGACTATCCGGCCACTATCGTAGTCGGCGACTAATCGGCAAAAAGCGCCGACTATCCGGCTTCTTACTTTGTGTCTATTTCTCAATAAAATGTATGTGTTACTTCCTTGTAAAGAAAGTATATTGATGACATTTATCAAACATAATTAGTATCTTAATTAAAAAACAAATCAACATAATATTTAATGACATATATTGCAATTCTGCGTGATGATATTTGAAACTATCGTAAAACTAGTGAGCTGTAAAACTCAAAAAACTTTTTTTGTTATTTATATTTGTCCACATGTCAGTAGTGACTGAAATTGCAGCGAATCAGCTGTAAACGAAGCGTCACGGGAATCCCCTAAACCGTAGTCGGCCGACTAGTCGGCTTATTTACAACCGACTAATCGGCTAGTCGGCTAGTCGGCCAAAGTCATAATCGGCACATCTCTAATATTTAATTAAAATATATAACATTATATAAATAAATAACGCACTTTCAGGTTTTCAAAATCTCTCTTGGACCTTTAACTAATTAAATAGGCGTATATAAAAAGTTGAGGAATTTAAGGCTGAACCTACATTAAATTAATTTTATATCATACGAGTTTCTTGTGGTATTCTTGCCATATGCCTTTCCGAAGGCATTGTAGAGTTTAATGATGAGCAAACATAAATTATTATCATTTTATTTTATTAATCTGTGTTTCATAGACGGGATATATGTTATTTTGAAATAATTTAAAACAGTGGTTTTTTTTTTGTTAACTTACACGTCTTTTAGTTTTATATAAATTATAATATAATTTATTATAACTGAAAATTTTTACGTAACTGTAATTGGTGGATCATGTTCGAGCTGATCTACTTCATTACAATTAATATGTATAAGTATGGAACACGTGTATATACATAAAAATAAGCAAGTAAATAAATTATTATTTTTATGTAACTTAGTGTTAAATTGTACAGTAATGCCCCGCTTTACGCGAGGGATACGTTCCGGAAAAAATCGCGTTAACTGAAATTACCGCGACCATAGAGAAGTTGATGACTACACTATGTTTATACGCACTCTTTCGCGTAATTTAATAATAAATTTGAATTTCGCGTTATAATGAAACCTCGCATAACGGAGTCGCGTAAAGCGGGGTATGACTGTATTAGTATTATTTTTAAAGCAATAGAGGATTTATTATTATTAGTATTATATGGTTGCTGATAGCAGTCGCTTCGTTTTATCAGTTTAATGAAGAATGTCTTGAGATTAAGCAAATACTTACCATTAGTTTTTTTTTTTGCTCTTGTTTGTTATGAACGGTTGTAGTATAATCGCTCTTCTGGTCGCAGATCGCATCGCTACCCAATGTAGTCCCCGCCTTACTCTCAACGAATCAGTTGTTAGGAATTTAATTTCACGTCTTAATATTACTTCTGAAGGAACGTTGTCTAAATACCTTTTTCATTATACAATGACAAATCTCATTAAAAGAAATTGTTTGTGTGATTTTTTGTTTGTTATTTGTACAATGTATTTTAGGAGTATTATTAATGGAAAGATTGGAAGTTACGCGTGTAGTTAAGTTAGTCATTGACGACCACGCTCAATTCAAGTCACCGAATTCAGCTCGGTACGTATGTTAAACAGAAATCAGAATTTATTTTAATTAATTTAAAACAACGCAATCAAGAGAAGATACCAGAGGCGAAACGCCCATATAAATCGTATCTCTTTTGAATCTATTTAACAATTTTTTTCTCTCCCCTCTTCCCTACATCTATTTGGTTCTTGTTTTTTATTATTTTTATTATGTCCCTTTATCACCTTGAGCATGCCGTCCTATCCCATAATTAAAATTTCATTTAGTTTATACAATAGTAGTCCTTTTTATAATATGTAGTTTTAATGTAATTTTGTAGGTAGGCTTTATAAATAAACTAGTTATTGCCCGCAACTACGTCTGCGTAATAATGAATGAAATAAATCTTAAGAAGATTTATACAAACTTTCATCCCCTATTTTATCCCCTTAGGGGTGGAATTGATCAAAATCCTTTCTTAGCGGATGCTTACGTCATAACATCTACCTGCATGCCAAATTTCAGCCCGATCTGTCCAGTAGTTTGGGCTGTGCGTTGATAGATCACTATGTCAGTCAGTCACCTTTGAGTTATATATATTTAGATAAATAAATTGAAGTCTTGTAAATTTATTCCTTTACGCTTACGATTTCGACAGAAAAACAGACACTCGTAATTAGTGTAAAATTATTTACATATCATATTTACTTATTACTACCTACTTTGTAAGATTATGTTCTTCTCACGCTATGCCTGTCTACTCAAATTCCTTTACTGTGGAAGCTATACATATACCATCTCTCTCTATCTTTAAACTTAAATGACTATACCTCTCTCCTTCTGAATAATATTTGTATATATTAAAATTATATATGTGCATGTGCATTATGTATATAGTTTACTTATATTTATGTATTTTATTTATCTAAATTGCATTGCCCAATACTATTACTGCTTCTATGACAATTGGTTATCAGGAAGAAATTACTTTTAGTGATAAGATCGCCAATTGCTCTAAATCTCCAAAAAATCCTATGAGTTAATTTGTATTAGCTTTGTTTTTTTTAAAGCAATAAAATATTTATTATTATTATTATGTTAGAGCAACTAATTTGACCGATAGTACAAAAGTACATAACTTTCATAATAATTAATGTAGTTATGTCACGGCGAACCCGACTGACATTCTTAAACAACAGTGGCTCCACCTAGTGGTAGAATAAGATATTAACATTGAAATACTTATACAGGCAGTTTGATTTTGGGAAAACGCTATACAAAGCAATATAAGTAAAAATTTATACAAAATAAAGGTAGCTTTGAAATGAATATAATTATTAATTACCTCAACTTCCAAATTGTAATTTACATGACAAACTCTAAAACAGAATTCGTTTAGAAATTTTCAGAGGCTCGGCTGGTTTGAAAGTTTACAGCCACGCCTCTGTCACGAGCAAAACTTATTGAAAATCACTCGAGTTTGAAAATTATTTAAATTAATAATCAAATGCTCGGAAATTGTATGAATCGGTGGTCGTTACTGATGACGTCACTTGCTTGCTCTTAATCGTTTCGCTTTGAAAGGCATTTTAGGACACGACTTCATTTATTAAAAGGCTTCTATTTATTTTCTTTATAAAATGCCTATTGATATTGCTATTGACTAAGCGTCTTTATATAATTAGTTAAATAATTTATATTATAATATTAAAGGAAATTATTTAAAATTATTTTGCTTATAATTCCCACTACATTAGGTCGATGAAGGAAAATAACCTCCACCAACATTCAATAACTTGTCTCGACGCGTTTCGCTGCTTCACGTGGCATCATCAGGATGCCACGTGAAGTGGCGAAACGCGTCGAGACAAGTTATTGAATGTTGTAGCGGGAATTATAAGCAAAATAATTTTAAATAATTTCCTTTAATATGGATTTCCGCAAAGTAACGCCTGAAACAACCAATTATAATATTTATTGTTGAAGTGAACAAATGGCCAAAGAGCCAAGGAACAAAGGAAATTAATTAAATGTTCGTAAATAACTTACATTACAATTAATTTATGAAGTTAAGTTTAGTGTACAGATTTTTGCTTAGAAACTGTATTCGTTTGTAAATTACGTAGCTGTTACTCCAATAAATAAATTCCTAGTCGCTGCCAAGACTCCCGGGTACGTGTGGAGAATGGTTATACGTAAGTGCCGGGAGGGGGTCTACTCGGATCACTGGAATAGTAGAAATTGTATGTACCTCTGCTAACTTAGTTATGAAATGGGGAGTAGGTATGCCAGTTTCGTTATGCGATTCCAGTAATAGTTTTCTATTTATTTAATGTCTATTTATTGGTTAGACTTAATTATATATTCTAAAAATGAGTTAAATCAAAATAAAATTGTTGTTTTTTAGATATACTTTAAAAAACCCAAATAACTAAATATCTAAGCCCAAATTATTGAAATAAATAGATATAAAACTTGTTAATTCTTTTATAAGTTCGGAGTAGACCACCACTAGTCTGTCCGATTTGAAAGGGATCTACCCGGATATCACGTATGTACCAAATTGGATACTCTCACTCGGATCAAATAGTCTGTTCCGCCCACGGACGCATGTGCTTTTAAAACTAGGGGTATACGTGATTGACATTCTATTTGTTTTTAAACGAATTTTAAATATGTAAGTATATTAGATAAATTAGAAACGAAATATTTAATTGAATAGTCTTCTCTCGAGTCCTATAACATGGTAGGATCTACGAATTTGCAATTTTACAACAGAGCAATTTAAAGTTGTCATTGTGCATAGTTTGTTTGTGTAGATTCTTCGTTGTTGTATTGAGTATCTCATAAAGCATTGTATAAAGAATTATATTTTGAAGCTATTTGAACAACAAAAACAAACCAAAATTGCCAAAATATTAGTTAGGTTAGGTTACAGGCGATACAGCAAAAAAAGGATAATTTAAAAATATATGTCGCCTTTTAAATTAATTTTGTTTAATGTTCATTACAGTTGCTGCATATTATTAAGTACAATTGTATTTTGTGTTCTAATAAGAATCTACTATTATTATTATTCTAATGGAGTAGAATTCACTACACTTGTACACCTTTCGACTCACCGTAATCGCTTTCGTAAGCCGCATAAAGCAGTGTTATAAATGGTCCTTTAAACTGATTGATATCTATAAGATGAGATGGAGGGATAGAACGGTAGAGTTTTTCATCCCAAACGACTTTGAAAACTTGTCGAGATTTAAGTTTCAAGTTTTGCGACATTAACGTTAACTGTAAATTTGAGTTAAATCCTTACTTTTGAAGTACTTTAAACTAGATAGATAATGATGAGAAATATTTATATCGCATTTGTCAATGACAGAGTGACATTGACGACGTAGGTCAGTTTTTGTACAATTGGAATTTAGAAGATAATTGTCAGTTTTAATTTGAACATGTTTAGAATAAGGAATTTGGTTGATTTTGTTTGAAAAAGAGGTGATAAAAGGCTTGTCAAAGGGCTGATAAGGGTAGTTGCTGCTGAATTGTTGAGTGCATTGAGGTAGTGGTTTCTCGGCAGATAATTCCTGAGCCCAGTATGAATTCGCTTCTTCGGTAGGCGAAGCAAGCACAGGGATCCACGGGAAAGGATAGTTTGTCGTGAACAGCATCCGTTTTTGTAGCGACCTAAATGTTTGTATAAAGCGTGTAGAAAATTTAAAACTGGTATCTAGATTATCTTTGTCTATTTGAATTTGTATGAAGAATAATATAGGTTTTAAACGAATGACGATTGTCTAATTTTCATTTCCTCTTTCATGCCAATATATTTGGTTATCGAGCGTGACAAGGTCTCGTAACTACCTCCTAAATAAATCCGATTAAAATACAATTTTGTATCAAATGTTACAATTATTCTTTAATGTAGTTACGTTAGTAACATACGATAAGATTTGTCTGTGTGTTTGTTTGTGTTAGGTTGTCATTGCTATTTTATAAGTATTAGTTCAACATAGAAAAACTTTAACTAGACCTGCGTGTAGAGGGAATTGTAGGCTTAAATATTTTTGTTGTCACATATTATAAAGCTTTTTTTGTTGTAAGCGATCGTCGTTGAGTGATAAAATGTGACGAGAGCCTGATACAATTTAAAAATAAATTAAAAACATAATCTAGAATTAAAATGTTTTTATTCAATTGATGAGTACTTCAATGATTCGAAACAGTAAATGAAACTAAATAGTTAATTGAAATTGTATACAGTAATGCCCCGCTTTACGCGAGAGATACGTTCCGAAAAAAACTGAAATTCCCGCGACTTTAGAGAAGTTGATGACTACATTATGTTTATACGCACTCTTTCGCGTTATGCGGGGCAATTGAGCGCGAAATTTGAATTTCGCGTCATAGTGAAACCGCGCATAACGGAGTCGCGTAAAGCGGGGTATTACTGTACCTATCGAATTATATTGACACTGAATTGTACTAACATCTTACCTATTATAATTGTGCCATGTAATAAAATTAAAATTTGGAATACATAGAAGAATTAATGTATTCAGTCGATATACTATACTTAGATATAACTTTATTTTCTATTGTTCTTTAAAAAACAATTGCAGCATATGTTTAATATATTGCAAAGTAAGTCGGCTCGATATTGTGGTAGTAGCTCGACGAATGGCCGTGACAGTGAGGGCCCTGACACCGGGAGCTGAGGTTGAGGGTCGTTTCGTATTCATGATAAGATAAAGTATCTACATCCTACTCGAAATGTTCTATTTAGATCTATTTATTGGGTGTTTGTATTCCAAATTTAAATATTGATTTTACATACATAGCATTCGGTGTTACTATCTGGTATAATTATATATCTAACCTTTCCCTTTGAATGTAATGATGAATATTAATAAGTCTACAATTTTGTTTTTAAAAGCGGTTCAACATTCTCAATAATAATAATATAGCTAACATGAACACAAGTTACTAACAAACACTTTTGTTATAAAAAAATGAAGTTGAGTCAAATGACTGCTTCATATTTTATGTAGTTTTACATATTTTTGTAAAATAATGCCAAATATTATTAAAAATTTAGTGTATCTAAATCATACAAATCTCCAAATTCATAATAAAAGTCAGTATTTTTAAAGTTTAATAAATTGATAAATTTCAAAATTGATTTGTAGTCAAATGACCGCTGCTGTATCGTTGTTGTTGTTATTAAATAAATAGTTAAAGTCTGGAATATTAGTAGTGAGTAGAGTATTCATACTACATTTGTTTGTATTCACAAGTGTATTACATTGTGATTGCTTCGTTAGAACGTTGCTTGTTCATCTGACCTACTTGTTATCTAGTTGGTTCTTTGTTCCGGGAAAAATCGTTATCTTACTCGCTCACGGGAAAGACACGGCATCCGTTTGCATGGTGGCACTTGTTAATAGATAATAAATATAACAATAAAATTGCTTAAATTACATGTATTAAAGGCTTTTTATAATATAATTATGACGTATGTATTTAAAAAAGAAAACAAAAGACTATATATTTCAAGCAAATAAGTGAATAATAAAAGAAAGACAAAAAGAATTTTATTTAGAACGAGTTCACAATATCGTAGCGTTAATTTACTACGAACAACCTTCGTAGTATTTCGTAGCATGTCGTAGCTACGTTGTTCGTAGATAACGTAAAACTTTTATAATTATGCATGTATTGTATGTACGGAGTTGGAGTTTTGTTTCGAATTTTTTGTCGTGTTACTCAACTTTATGGTTTGTTGATTTACAATTACAATAGGAGTAAGGAAAAATATTGTAATGGAAAAACAAGCGCATGCCACAGTAAGAGGTGGGGTTTGGTCGCTGGAGCGAAATTTGGTATTTAGCGATAAAACTCCATATAACTGCGATTGTATTTTGTTTTCTGTGATTGTTTGAATGTGTTGATATTAACAAATTCTGTGCCAATTTAATTTTATATACACTTTGGTCGTATATACATGTATAGTATACACATAGAAAAAATAATTATTGACTAAATTTAAATTTATTTATGTTGCTTAAGTGTTTATTTCGATTACGCTTCGAAATATTTGCAGCCATTAAGACGTCTCCTCCAGTTAGTCTCGTTTGTGATTTCGTTATATGCCCACATATTCTCGAAATGACGATATTTTTATAAGGAATATTATTTTCATGAACGAAATTGAAGAAAAACATTCACAATTATTTGTAAATATTACATCAATTCTATTATGTTGTAGTGATACATTTAACACTGTTCTTGCTTTAGATCTATATATGTTAGGACTTCCAACCTCGAGATCTCGGTATTGCGGGATCCAGCATACATTTTCCAATCCCGCGTGCTTTGATTTCCAATCGGAAAGAAGCATACACACGACCTCTCGCGTCGTAATTCACGTCATAAAAACATCTGTCAATATTCAGTTTTTTTAAAATTTAGTATATATTATACTAGCTTTTGCCAGCGGCTTCGCTCGCGTTAAGAAGTATTATTATTAATTAGGTTCGTTCCATTAGGTATTGATGGCTTCAAACTAATACATCCTATTTAAGCGGACGTCTTCATCATAATAGCTCCAATCTTTAATTTCAGTTCAATCAGTCGAAAATCTAATAAGATTTATACAAACTTTCATCCCCTATTTTATCCCCTTGGGGGCAGAATTGATCAAAATCCTTTCTTAGCGGATGCCTACGTCATAACATCTACCTGCATGCCAAATTTCAGCCCGATCCGTCCAGTGGTTTAGGCTGTGCGTTGATAGATCACTAAGTCAGTCAGTCAGTCAGTCACCTTTGAGTTATATATATTTAGATTTTGTAGTTGATAGATTTTTGTTTTTTTTTTCGGTATTGTTTCTGTATCCTGTAATAAATAATAGACAGTGTAATTTGATCGATTATGTCATGCGAGTAGTAAAAAATAGCAAAAATAATTAGGGAGTTATGTTGATTAATTCTGTTGTTTAATTTGCCTTATATGCCCGCAAATACCGGGATCCCGCAAGATTGGAAATTCCTAGTCCCGTAAATACCGAGATTGAACACAGGCTGCGGGATTGGAAGCCCTAATGCATGTATATGACATTATTTATAACTGTTGTATCTGAAAAGGTATCAAAGTCCTAAGCTTTACATGACTGACTAATTTTTTTTCCTGCATTATGATTTTTTACTAAAACAAATATTTTCTTATTTTTCAGGTAAGCTATTCGAAGTGAAACAAATTGACACTTAAATATATATCTTTGTAAGTATTTTAGTTTTGCTGAGAAATACTGCCTGCAGTAAACCTTCAAACGAACCTCGTCTGTATTTGCACGTGTTTAGAGTTGGTATTTCTGCCTAAGGCTTGTGCTAGTTGTCGATTGTGTAAAAAAACGCTGGAGTGATATTAATGAACTGACTCGACAACGGTCCATTTCTTTTAGAATCAAGGCATCCATTTGGAATCAATGCTTTTTTGGTACTTTGCTAGTGTAATTTTAGTTTATTTTACTTATCTTACATAACATTATTAGGTTTTTTTTTTATAAATGTATTGTTATTGGGTCCTACTGACGTAGTAATAGCTACAAAAAAAAAAACATTTTAATTTTAACCTTTAGCTGCTGAGGTGGGGCCTCTCAGATTTTAAGAAAATAAAATTTTTGAATTACTCTAATTAGTTAAAATAATTTTATTTATTCTTGCTGATTTATGATCTCATGTGAATTTTTCCAAATTTTGAAATGATAGTTAATTAATATACAAATAAATTATAAAAAAATATATTTTATTTTATTTAAATACATTGAAGCTAAATATTAAACACTAAACCCTAAAAATCCTAAAGATTTTTAAATACAAGCACATATACTTATATACGGGTCTCTGAGGCCCCCACGTCAGTGTCTACGTGAAATTAAATCCACCTTAGTAGTAGTAAGGTTAATATTTTCTTAATGTTTTCTGAGATACTCAATACAACAACTAAGGAATCTACACAAATAACAACTTTAAACCACTCTCCTGTTTTTGCGATCTTGTAGCTACCATATTTGGGCCAAAATATTAAATTAATTAATAAACATAAATAGTGACATTTATCACTACTAATATTATAAATGTGAATGTGAGTTTGTTTGTTACGTTTTCACGCAACAACTACTTAACCGATCATCATGAAACTTTGTACACATATTTTTGGAGATACTAGAAGTAACATAGGATACTTTTTATTTTTTTTTAAATATAATTTTTTACTATAGTTGTTGGTGATCGCAATCTCCTTTTGATTTTTATAAATTATATCAAGTTTTATAAAAAATACGACTGTCAATGTCAAGCAGTCCTAATAAAAACTGAAAAGCAAGAAGTGGATATTTTTTTTGCACGGACTCAAATATATAATATATTGCGAAATAGCAGCAATAATAGTTTCCAATTGACTATAGTTGGTATGATCTCTGATACTTATTTCATGACTTAAATGCGAGCGAAGCCGCGGGTAAAAGCTAGTATAAATATAAATAACTGACATCACACTTACTGACCGATACCGATACGGTATCCAACATGATAAATGCTTCAATAAGCAGAAGTGATGTTGCAGTCTCCAGAGTGTTCTGTCTATTTCGTTATTCTATTAACGCTACTCTTGTTTGCGAATTTGCTAACTCACACTCGCTTCTCTCTTCGTCTCTATTTTAATAGATAAATTTCTCCCGTCATATTTTAACAATTTAGTACGATTTGACTCCTTTTCATCTTGGTTTTTAGTAGGTTTTTATTATGGTGTAAGTATTAGCTGAAAATAATTCGTATATATTATGCCCCAGGTTTTTCGCTAATGTCTCGTTTTTTGTTATAGATATTATTAAAGTACGATTCTTTCAATTTCACTATTAAGTCAAGTATCGAGCGAAAAATCCTACGTTGTTTCGGGCGAAAGATTCTGAATGTAAACGGTAAAATATCTCCTTACAAAGTTGAAAGGCGCAATTCATTACAAGACGTCTCACTTTTGAAAGCCGAGCCGACTGTTACTAAGCTTAATTGAAATTAGTATCTCTATAGAGTTTGCTGGGTGTTTTATTTGGTTATATTTTCTTTAACTATGAATGTAATAGTGGTCTAATGTTTTTTAAATAAAACTTAGTTTTGTGAGTTTAAAAAAAACTTTCATACAAAAGACGAACTTAATTCCTTTGGAAGCCAGACCAAATTCGTGATAAGCCCACAGATAAAAAATAACATACAAAATAATAAACGAGAAAAAAATTTAATAATAATAATAAAGAACCTCATCACACATACACATAATAATAATGTAAAGATATAAAACAAATAATAAGATAAAAATAAATATTTATTTATTTAAAACTTAGTACATCAGTACCAGGCGGGCTTAATGCTAGGTAGCTTTTTCTACCAGCCAACCTTTAAATATTTATTAAGACAAAAATGTGAAATAATGACACATATATAAATATAAACAAAATAATAAGAAATATAAAGAATGCATAAATAATATCTACTGTGACATCATAAGGTGTGTATGTATGTGATTTTTGATGGGTAAAGAACACCGTAGTAATGCACGTTCGTTGTTATTTTAATGGGTTATTTAAAGCCAGAGTGTGATCTATAAGTTAAGACAGCTATTCTCATAAAAGGATTTCCCCACACTACACTCGAAGATTATTCCACAAAGCATGACGGATATATATATTACTTTTTCAATATATTAACGTAAGTTGAGGGTGTTCGCTGCGCACTTAACCCCTAACCCTTTCTGAATAGTTGATCAATGTGTTTCTGCCATCATCGAAGTTTAAACAATAAATCAGTTTCGTTAATATTAAAATATAAATAATTATTGTCTGAGCAATAAAGTTCTTAATAATATAACATTTAATAGTGGGCAATTAAACATACTATATACCAGCGATTGTCAAACTTTTTTGGCGAAGGAAAAAGCCTTAATATAATTATAAAAAACTGATTTATATGTATTTATGAATAATCAGATTGCAATGTAATATTACGTAATATTTAGATGTAACCTTATAATCTCCCTTTGGTAGGTATTTTTTGCAGTATTTTAGCCCTATGGTTCCGCGGAACACCACTTTGAAAATGGCTGCTTTATATGTAATTTTTATTTTATTTTATGATATTATTTACCAGAGCCATGAGTTTAAAATTGACTTAAACAATAAATATTAAGCCTCGAAGAAGGCAGATCAAAGGAGCGAAATAAAATTACAAGTTGCCGTCGCAAAATTAAATTTTAACGTGACCTGAATATAGAATTAAGTGAAAACTTCCAACTTAGCTAAATAAACCATTGAGCGGACGGCGATTGAAAAATATATTCTTTAAGCCAGTGGTTCTCAAAGTTGACTAGGCTCATCTAATCTCATAAAAATTTCCAATCTTGCGACAAAAATGTAGGTATTAATATTTTGTAATGCTCAAAGATTGCCTAGTAGTGAATCGTGGTACTACATAATGCCGTCTAATTTGTTCTAATTGGATCAAGCTAGTTGGTGTTATACGAACTCATGTTAACTGAAATGAATACATAGTTATCTATCTTCCTCGTGTTTGTGGCGTAAAGTCCTAAACCTAATTCTAAAATGTGTGTTATATAATATAATAAAACAGTGCCATCTATGAGCGAGTAGTGGAGTCGTCTTAAGTGTAAACGCGGCCTAAGACAGAGTATGTAATTAACTCATCACTCGCTCGTCTAATTGTGTTTATGTTTATATTGTTGATTTGTTGCTAAAATAATGTGGTGTATGCACAATAATAAGCGTGTTTTGAAAGCTTTGTCTTGTTTCAGAACTTTGTTAAATAGCTTTTGATGTTTCGTCTGCAAGTTTTAATACAGTGATCTTATATTTATTGTGCTAGGTTGTACGTAATTTTGAGAGATGGATTTTTGTTACAAAGATTCTATATGAGTGTCTTTTTTTTCTTATATTGTCTATATCAATGACTCTCAACCTTTTTTTTTTGTCTTGGCACACTGGTTGAGAGTCACTGGTCTGTACTTACCTAGCGCGGCTATAATTGCAGACTTCACGGCATCAATCGCTCGGCCACGGTTTATGCCTATTAGTTTCAATGTAGTATTATATATTTTATTATATAAATATTATTGCAATATTAATATAAACAAGTAGACGTTAAACGTAATATCGCGTGTATTCAAATCACATTTACAACTTGTTTACATTTTACACATTAATTCAATTGTTTTTTTTTTGTGACATTTTATTCGTTGTTTCGTTTTTTTTTCTTATCGCCGTATCAAAGTGTTTTGCGGACTTACTTTTATTAGGTGTCCCTGGAACGTGAAATGAACTGGTAGAGAGACTAACAACAGACAATCGTGCTTCCTGCAGACATCTGCGATAGCATTTGTTTCCTACTCTGAGATACTCGATACATAAACGAAGAATCTTCACAAACAAGCTATACACAATAACAAGTTTAAATCGCTCTCCTGTAAAATTGCGATTTTGTAGATCCTATTATGTTAGTAGGCTATAAGATCCTTTTTTTATACACCTTTTATTGTGAATGGGAGCCGTCCAGACATCGTTTTGCACGTTCGAATGGAGTAATATTATGATTCTTATTGGCGTATACCGCTCATGGTCATATTTTCTGTAATACTTGTGCTTCTACTTGTTATTTACTTGTTGAATGGATTAAATTATTTATGAGTTGAATAGAAGCGAGTTTCGTGCGTGTTATATAGAGTAGGTGGAAGGTATGAATCGCTTTCAAGAGCCGATAATAGAATGTTCGTTGTTAACTTTTTATCGTCTCTTTTGGGGATATTTTATGTTATGTATTATAATATGGGTGATTCAATTCGACGCTTCGAGACGAAAATGCGATGTTTTTAGTAATATTAATGTACTCGATTGGTATAATTTCATTCGTTATGGAGGTATGATCCATCACTTAGTACATATGTCAAATTAATGTACCAAATTCGTTATTTGTGGCCGATATGGTGAATGGTAGTTTTATATATTAATAGTATTAGAGTAGGTAGTTGTTCCGTACCCCCCGCTACCTTATTTTATCTCGATGGCAGCGCCCTCTCGGCGACACGTATGTAACTAGCTAAGAACTACATGATCTTACGCGCTCTGAACTTCGCTAACATTAAATTGTGACTTATAATCAAAGGAAGAATCAATTCATCATAAACCAGCATCTTAACTCGCTCCGGAGACGACAAAGGAAAGAAGGAAAGTCGTGCCAATTGTAAGTACTTTTCTTTCCCATTCCTGGATACTCTCCGTCAGCTAGTATTTTACACTATACAGTAGTATTAAATTATATATAGTTACAGCTGTTATTTCTTTATAGTATAATAACAGTTGACAGTCTTTTTTTACTCACAATTTTTGTTTTTTATAGTATAAAAGTCATATTCATAAATTCTCTGTACATATACGTAACTATGTTAGTACATAAAACAAAAATATTATGTATATAAATATTCCGGGCGTTTTTGGGGAATAAGTATTGAATTTTCATTTGAGAATAATAACACTTTTTATTATTAATATATTATGTAATAAAATGAACAGGAAACGGTTGTGTGTTAGTTATTGTGTTCTAGACGTTATATAGGTCACGATCCAGGCATCCTGTGTTGAGCACCTGATACTAGGTCACGCTTACTGCGTTGCGCCTGGAAATAACGATTTTATCTTCGAGGTAAAATTGAAACTTTCATATTTCAAATACAGTTGAATAATTGGAATCTGTTCCCTTTTTTTGGATGAATAATTGAATGGCGTAACATAAATAAAAGATTTTTTTTTTGAAAATTGTAATAAATAAATAAATAAAATACACGTGCTATAAGTGTCAGAACAGTGGGCTTATCACGAATTTTAGTCTAGCTTTCGAACCGAGTTCGCTTCAAGCGATTTGTATGGAAATATGAGCAGCGCCACCGCGTGCGAATTTGGAACTACAATATTTTAGATACTTTTTGTTAATTTTCGAACGTTTCGATCTTCCGTTCATTTGATAGATTGCTGGTGCTCGTTAGTCGTTAGTAAAAATTAATGATCCTGATTGCTAACGGATCCGTTTTACTTGTGACAGCTCGATTCGAAAGCCAGGCTAAATTCGTGATAAACCCACTGGACCAAAATAATCCCCTCTAATATTATAAATGTGAGTTTGTTTGTTACGTTTTCACGCAACAACTACTTAACCGATCATCATGAAACTTTGTACACATATTTTTGGAGGTACTAGAAGTAACGTAGCATACTTTTTATTTTAAAAAATTAAATTATTTTTTACTATAGTTTCCAACTGACTATAGTTTCAGCTGTTTAAAATCTTTGATACTGATAAATAAGTTAATGACTTAAATGCGAGCGGGTAAAAGCTAGTAACAAACTTAAAACATTCATACTCGACTAAAGTATACGTTTTTAATATAGCACAATCTGAACCTGGAATAGACTGAATCAATAACCATTGCGTCGCGAGTCCGTCAATAATAATTTAAAATTAGTTGAGTATCTTGAATAGTGAACACAGTTGAAGCTTAATCCATTAAGTGATATCCGAGTCGTAGTTGAATATGAAAATTGCAGGGGCGAACGTGTGTTGCTCGCTCGTCTCCTTCACCTGTTGCGGCGCGCGCACATCGACCCGCTAAAAGCCATCCACTGTAAAACCAATAGTTCCTACTCTTGCCTCGATAGGTTTTATTGTTTTCATTATTATACATTTAGATTTTTTTATTGCGCTGAACATAATACATGAGTTAAACCCATTACTTCCCAAGCGTCGAAAACATTGGATTTTTTTGGTGAAATCTCTAAATTAAGTTCATAATACGTTAAGAAAGAATAATATTACAAAAAAAATTCTTTAATGCTGAGTCAGCCTGTCCTATAACATATGACAATGGGGATATAAATTATATTCAGTTTTTATTTGTTCTATTATATATATTTGGTAGATGTCTAAGAATCAGTTTTATGTACTTTGAAGTCGGTTACTGTTTTCATTTACGGTATATAAAGTCGGAACATAATGCTTTTCTTGAGGCAACAAAAATGATCAATTTGAAAAAATTACATTAAAATTACGTAAATATTTTTCTCAGCGGAAAAAAAATATTAATAATAATAATAATAATAATAAAAATTCTTTATTGCGCTTCAAAAAACATGGCACAATGGCATGGTCATTTGGCATTCTCTACCAGCTAACCATTAGGAGAAGAATGCGGTGAATGAGGCGCCATTATAATTAATAATAATAATAAAAAAGTACATATTAGCCATACACATAAATACATACAATATCGATATATACTTATATAAAATAAATTAGATAATTCATGCACTATTATTCTGCGTGCCAAGATAGTGCCTGAAGAGCTTGAGCTTGAAAGAGTTCAATGTTGGTGACTGTCTAATTGTAAGTGGCAGCTTGTTCCACTGTCGAGCTGCTGAAACAGAAAAGGAAGAGGAATATTTAGATGAAGAGTGAGAAGGAATATTACATCAGAAACAATAAAAAATAAAACTCTTAATAGGTTAAAAAAAAAATTGAATATAGTGTCTTAAAAATAGTAGTAGTGGGAAGTAATGGGTTAATGCCTGTATTGGTTGGTTGGGTATTTTAATAAAAATACTTCTTGATTACTTTATTATTTATTTTATTACGACTTGACTTATGCATGTTGCACTGACTGACGGACGACAAGTAATAGACAACATTTATTGACCAATCAGGGATGTGTGCTATACACAACTGAATACAATAATCAATTGTGGAGTGACACATCTCGATCATCATAACAATACTACTTCCAGTTTCATTTTTAGCCTAGCATATGACCACCACTATACCTGATTGTGGTTCATAAAAATATACCACGGCAGATATCCAAATGAACAGTCGCCTACCGCCGGCTTGGAGATCCGAATGTACTCAGTCCATATTGATAGGGTATTTTTCTCTCGTTACACGGCTACTTTCATGCTAATCCACTTTTCACTAGGGATTCACAGATGTTAACTTGAAATAAAAGTTGTATTTTAAAGTGGAAAATTGTTACAATGGTAAAAAGAAGCTTTCGAATGGTGCTCGGTACACGAACGTAAAACTTTTCAGCTTTCAGCGCTCGTACAAATAACACGTCATTATATTCTATTCAGCTGAAAGGTTCCTTTGTTTGAGCTGACCTAGGTTACCTAGCGTTCTCCTGGGCATTCTACAAACGTACTTTGTAAATTTTAAGTAACTTGGTTACATTCTGAAGTCAATTTAACACTAGTTTTACCGAGGGGTCGTTTTGGCCCCCTTAAATACTTTATGTCAATTATCTTTAAGAAAATTTTTGTTGCATTTTTATGATTTATAAAAAAAATTGCAAATTTAATACCACCTGTTTATTGGTTTTCGTTAAATGAATGTAATTAAAATTCTTTGGTAGAAATAGGAATTTATTTCTTCGACTTCCGGTTTTGATTTTCAATAAGGATGTTGACGATTTTAAACCAAATCGCTGGAATAAATATATTTTGATACGTTTCGAATAACGAAACTGGTTCCAATTTTAAAAATATAAAAAATAATAAAACAAAAGACAAGTGAAACCGTCTGACTTGTAATAGTTGACAGTTACTTAAAATTAAATAAGACGCACGAAGTAGGGAAGTGGTAGTGCTGAAACAAGGTCAGGTGTCCCGGCGCACTTTAAATAATAAATACATGTGGTTCCCAATGGGGGCTTCCTGGTACTTCGTATTGTATAATATTTACTAAATGCTTCTGGAATAAATAACACAAATATTAAAGTACATTATTAAATATAAATGAAATAAATTATTACTACCAATTTAATTTAGCTGCTGTATACTGGCATTGACCGCTTACATATAAATGTCATAATATATAATAAATCTACTATGAAATAGAACAGCGGTTCTCAAACTTTTTTTGTGAAGAAAAACCCTAATATAATTTTATGCGATTGTTAATAAATACATATAAATCAGTTTTTTTATTATGTTAGGGCTTTTCCATCGCCAAAAAAGTTTGAGAATCGCTGGGCTAATATATGAAAGTAAAGCGGTTAAGGTGCAAATGCATCTATGTGCTTTGATACTAATAGCCCTCATATAATTAAAGTTATAAAAAAGTTAGTTGCCTGGAGGAGATCGCTTCTTAGCAATAAGGTCGCCATCTCCTTATTCACTTACACTGTATTGTTTTTTCCCTATTATTAAGTATCTATTATAAAGATTGGTAGACAGACTGATGATGACATTAGCCCAGTATGCCGTCCTGGGGAAGTACCACCACTTTCAAGTGGAACACCCGTGAAGTGACCTAGTCGCGTTTCGGGATCAGTTTGGAAGTAGAAAATAATAACGAGAGGAGTGTGCCCTGTCAATTTAAACAGAGCACATTCGTCTCCTCAAGCCGGCATAGTGGAGTCGACTGTTGCGCGCGGACATCTGTCTGTGGTAACAGTTGTCTATGCTCATGGATCGCACTCTAGCTTAACATCAGGCGGAGTGTGGTCATATGCTGGGCTATCAATAAAAATATTTAAAAAAAGTAATAAATAATTAAGTTTAAAATGTTTGATTGTAGTGGGATGATATATATATATATATAGTATTTATGGAAGGGCAATAGATTAATTATACTGTATGTATATTTGAATGTACGTGCGGCGGCCATGTTGGATTTGCGAGACCGCCTCCAGCGTTACATTATGAAATGGCATATTAATGTGACAAGCCCGACCACCGTATCTCTGTGCATGTATAATTGTATATATATATAACCCCTCTATAACACGGTAGATTGGTTCCGCGTTATAGGAAAGCGCGTTGTACGAACATACAAATTTAGTACAAATTATTCACATTCAACTTATTTATTTATTTTTTAGACACACACAAACAAACAGTTAACAAACCAACACATGAAAGTAACAACTACACTAGACTAGAGAAATAAAGCTAAGTTTGGTAACCTAATAGTTGTGTTAAACATCTGAAGAAAACTATATATTATACATTAATGATTAAATACGAATGCCAGTCTGCTGCTCGAAGATAGAGTGTTATAGGAAAGCCAAGTGCAAAATAGACTTGAGCTTCGAGGCTTCAAATGGAACAAATCAAGATTCGTGATATTTTCATGTAGATCGTTAAAACTGCGGCATTTATCTTTTTAAAGGGGGTTTAAATCGAATATTAACAAAAAACTATGTTGTGAACGATATATGTGCAAACAAACGCGAAATTGGTTATGAATTGAACAAATCATTATAAATTTCGCAATACAGAAAGATAGCATGTGAAATACCCGCGTTATATGGAGAAAACACGTGTTATACGAGGGATACGAATTCGCGTAATATGAAAACGCGTTATAAGAGTACCGTGTATTGAGTAACAATAATATGTGATAAGTAGAAATCATAGAAGTATTGTTAATTGTTTATAGCTATTTCTGTGAGAAATCTAAAACATATATAAAAATTAATTAATTTTATTTTGAACGTATTTTAATTAATTTAATCTGAAGTTTCCAAAGTCTTGTAGCTAACGTAATGATGGTGTTGTTTTTTATATATATAAAGCCTCATTTACAAAGCGCTGATTAAGTTCTCCTACAATTCTTTAGTTTTAGCGCAAACAAACAATAGCTATAGAAAATTAAAAGTAAATATATAAAGGAAAAGCTCTCAACTCTCAAACAAAAGCTTTTTTAAAGTGACAAAGAAAAATCAAACCGAACTGGATCACGAGATTGTAGTGAAACAACAAATGTTTTCGTTCACCCGAATTTTCTGAAAATCGTGAATGACATTTCTGCGCAGATCAACTATTCAATGCTTTTTCTACTATCTTAGTGTGGATTGACCAATAGTAAAGGGAATATTCTTGAAATTATTCCAATTCCAAACTAATTTCGATCTGAGAAACTTTTCGTAGTTCTTTCCCGTTTTGTACTAAATTGTCTCTTGCCTTTGTTTTATTGACACATAAAATCCGTCGTATACAATACGTGGCATTATCTAATATGTATGTATCTAGACATTGCAGGAATGATACACTCTATGTAGCACCATACCCAATCTAAATAACGACAATACGTCATTATTAAAAAATAAACAGTACTTTCTAAGTTGCAGAAATTAATAAGAACTGCAGCTGTGTACGTTCTTTATACTTTATTAGTAAACACATATGTATTATAATAGTAAAATAAAATCTATTTTTCTTCTCTCCATTTAACGACAACTCTTAATAGCGCGATGTCCCTTAATCGTCGCTATATAGAGTTTATACCGTAATTTAAATTGAAAAAAAAATCGCATCGTTTTTAATAAAGTTAGAACAAGAATAAGGCTACACTACTATTTACACTGACATATCTGTTCGAAGTTACAAACCAACTTGACTCTTAACCTTTAACCTTTAGGTGTAAATTTCATTTTGTATTGAAATCCGATCGATGAGTAACGTAGCCTGTTGCATTTTCGTAGAAGGGTGGAATTTGTATTGAAAATAATTATTTTTACATTTATTATTAACTTAACTTCAATGACAACTGTTTTTTTTTAATTCATTTATTTCTGGGAGACTATTAAGGGAAGGTGATCCATATAATCCATTAGCCGTATTATCGCAAGTCATGCTGTTTTTGATTGAATAAATATATTGAACTATATTTTATAAATAAAAACAAAAGAATAATAATATTTTAACACAAAATTAGGGATGATATATCACAATAGTGAGCTTTCATCTTCTTATCCCTACTAATATTATAAATGTGAATGTGAGTTTGTTTGTTACGTTTTCACGGATCAACTACTTAACCGATCATCATGACTCTTTGTACACACATTTTTGGAGGTACTAGAAGTAATATAGCATATTTTGTATTTTAAAAAATAATTTATTTTTTACTATAGTTAGTATGAGCTCTGATACTTACTTAATATCGTAAATGCGAGCGAAGCCGCGGGTAAAAGCTAGTAGCAAATTTTAAAACATTTTTCCTTATGATCCAACCAGCATGACGTTTACGAAATTCGCAGTCGAAAATGAAACGATTCAGCAAACAAACAACAAAGCTGAAGCTGCGGTTTCGTCGGAGCTTTACGTTTTAAAATAAACCTCTATCTATGGGTAGGTAGGTAGGTATATGAGCTTTTTTGAGTTCTCCCTTTTTATTACGCTGTTAAACTTTTCTTGCTTGTTTTCTGGTGGTTTTACACTCGTGCCTTGGAATCGGTATAGCGGATACGACTGCTACCTATTTGTTTTTTGTTTCGATTTATTTAATAAGTTGCCTAGTCAACTTACAGTTCTTCCTTTGCCATTACTTATTTTAAGTGACTATCTTGATGACAACCTGCGTGACAGAGACTATTGTGTGTATGTTGGTCTGCTTATATACTTAGGTACTAGCTTTATTTACATTAATTGTATTGATTTTTTTAAGATGCTTCATTTAAATTTAAGCAAGAATATACCTACTAATACTAGAATTATGATTGGAGAGTTTCTTGTGATTTCTTCTCGTCATATGCCTTTCCGAAATCTCGTCTGCCTAAATGGTCAATGCGAAATAAATATTTTTCATTTTGATTCTGCAGCAGCTGTCTACAATAGAAGCGCACTGTAGTCAAATATATGTTATGTATAATGAAAAAAAATTAATATTAAAAACAAATGAATTGTATATTTTAAACTAATTTTTTTGACGGTCATTACACAGCTCAATTTAAATTAAGAACACTAAATAAATATGGCGGAAACGGGATATATAGTATTACACTTTGTGTCTGTCTGAACCCACAATAATATATCTTCGCATGAAGCATTGTTAATTAAATACGTTGCGATAAATAATTGCAATAATTTATCGAACTTCATTAGTTTATCGAATTAATTATCCCGCGTGATGTAAATCAACCCTCTCCCCTCGCCGCCCCTCCAAAACTTCCCCTTCACCCTTCTCAAACCATTAAATCTCCTACATGTGCGCTTCAAACTAAAATATGTATTTGAAAGTCGAATGCGTTCGGCTGTTTCCGTGTGATGGATTTTATTTGTGACGTAACTGCTCCTTTTTTTTCATTAGGTTTATTTAATAAAGGTAAACTTTTAAAGCCACGTTCAATTTTAAAATTATCAACGCGTTTAAGAGCACATTAAAGTCGCGTTATGTACGCCCGTGACAATAAAGACGGGTTTATCGTGGCACCGCAAAATGGACCCTTTCACAAATTGTGGGCCCATTACTGTTAACTAAGTGTTATTTTCTCGCGCACTCTCTTTCTATCTATTGCTGTCTCTTTCCTTTCGTATAACTGTTGTATTTATGCATATAAAGAATATAGTCAGATCAATAAAAATACATTTATTAAAAATGAGTTTAAACAACCTTTTATAGTATGAATGCCTTGTAATAGTATGTACTCGTTGAGATTTGTATAAATCTACATAGTAATTCTTTGAGATGCTGGTGAGCTAATACTGAGCTACAAATAATCCTTCAAAGAGCCGCATGTGACTCGCGAGCCGCAGGTTCCCCCCGTGACTTACTATCGGTATTATCATGTTGTCTGTATAGTGTTTGTTTTTGTTTATCCCTGAATATCACTATTCTCACAGACAAAGGTTAGTTGATAGATAATGACATCGACAGTAAGCTCGCCTATGTATGTATGAAATCATTTTTTTTTATATTAGCCCAGCATGTGACCATACTCCGCCTGATGTTAAGCTAGAGTGCGGTCCATGAGCATAGACAACTGTTACAGTCGACCCCACTATGCCGGCTTGAGGAGACGAATGTGCTCTGTCCAAATTGACAGGACACACTCCTCTCGTTATATCCCGGCTACTTCCAAGCTGATCCGCTTGAAAGTGGTGGTCATCTGTGTGCCTATATTATATACTAGCTGTTGCCCGCGGCTTCGCTCCCGTTAAGAAGTATTATTATTAATTAGGTATAGTTTTTGCGGCTTTATTTTTGTTTAGCTTGTGTAAAAACGTCTTCATCATAGTAGCTCCAATATTTAATTTCAGTTCAATCAGTCGAAAATCTAAGAAGATTTATACAAGCTTTCATCCCCTATTTTATCCCCTTAGGAGTGGAATTGATCAAAATCCTTTCTTAGCGGATGCCTACGTCATAACATCTACCTGCATGCCAAATTTCAGACCGATCCGTCTAGCGGTTTGGGCTGTGCGTTGATAGATCACTATGTCAGTCCAGTCACCTTTGAGTTTTATATATATACATATATAGATATAGATTTTGTCAAATAAAGAGTTTTAGTATTATTATTATTATTGCAGTCACAACGAGACTGTTGTATTCATTATTATAATTTATATAATTAAATATTTTATGTTGTTCAGCTATATGTTTGTAACTGAAATTTGGCCCGAGGTTTACGTTAATTGTCGTATTAGCCGTAAAGTAAAATTGTAAGCTCCATTCATAATGAATTAATTCGAATGTCGACATTGTCACTCGAGTCCCACTTTCGTAACTGGGTGAGACACTTTATTTAGAGGAAAAGTAGGTATCATTAATCAAACTAATAGTGTTGCGATGTCAGCAATAAACAAAAGTATCGATAAATTATATAAGAATTTTTTGAGTAGCTAATTTATTATAAAAGAATTCAGGCGGCTCAGTGTCGCGTTTATTTTGATACGTCGTTTCGAAAGCATTGCAGCCGCTGTTGTTGCGTGGGACTGAATTGGTTAAATGATTTTTTTGTAAATTAGAACAAAATAAGCTTATATCCAGAAAGGTATAGAACAGTATAAAAAGAATATGGCATTTACAAAGAAGTGAAAAGTGTAACTTGGAGCTAATTAAATTAAGAGTGTTTCTGAGGTATTTTGGATCACCCATAATTTCCTTTACAACCATCTAATCCAATTGAAGTGGAAACTCTAATCCCAAAACACCAGGTGGAGATGATATCATATCGTCTGATAAAGCATATTTAAAGACAGACATGTCCTCAGAAATATTTCCAGATATCTGAAAAATAGCTAATGCTTTCTCGACATGTAATTATTTGAATACAATTTTCCAAAGTACTAGAATAAGCAAATCTATAAAGTTGATTTAATCAACACTGTGGTTTTCCTATAAGGTCGATCTTTAGAGATTTGGAATGAAAATCTTTTACGATAAAAATTTTAAGTCCAAAAGCGAAATGGTTTTCTATAATGCAGCGGTTCTCAAACTTTTTTGGCGAAGGAAAAAGCCTTAATATAATTGTAAAAAACTGATTTATATGTATTTATGAATAATCATATTGCAATGTAATATTACGTAATATTTAGATGTAACCTTATAATCTTTGGTAGGTATTTTTTGCAGTATTTTAGCCCTAGGGTTCCGCGGAATACACTTTGAGAATGGCTGCCATAATGTAATTATTATTGTTGTTGAAATATATTCAAGAGGATAAATGACAATTTTCAACGAATTGGAGTGTTGCCAACTGCAGATCTATTCCGCTTCATGAGACATTATTATTTTGACATATTTATCTATTTATTTATGAATGCTCGATAATTAATTATAATTGTAATTAAACTTCAAAAGGAAGTCAAAATGTCGTATGGAAAGAAGTTAATGATTAATGCACAGTGGATCTGATGTAATTTTAATTCTTGTGAATTATGTATTGTTGCAATTTATGTGATTTATGAATTCTTATTTACTTTTTTCTTTATGAAAATTCAGTTTTTTTTTGGTTAATTATTTTATGTACAGGCTATGATTGACGAGTTTCTTGTGGTCTTCTTCTCGTCATATGCCTTTCCGAAGCCATTGTAGAGTCTAACAATAAGCAAACGTAAGCCTTTAGTGCCTATGCTAACAAACTATTTTCATTTTCAATATATTTGTTTACTCTTGTCGAATCCTATTCTTTATAATGATCTGTCAGAAGAAATGCCAGTTTCTTGTAATTTCTTCTCGTCATATGCTTTTCCGAAATCTCGTAGATTCTGTCTAAATGATGTATAGCAGTGTTTCCTGACGTGGGGACCACGCCCCAAAGGGGGGCAATTCGAAAATGGACTCGACACGAGTTTAACCCTTTCCCTAACTCTATTGATTTTTTAATAATAAAATAGTGGTATATATTATCAGGACTAGATAAATATATAATGTAACTAAGACAATATACTAGCGTTTTTCTTTACTCGGAAAATTCATTTTTAACCTTTTCCTTTTTTGAGAAGGTCGTATAAGATGGTGTACAGGAAGGGGACGGCGAGTTGGTGGGGCGGCAATTTTCCTGCTCGCTGGTCCGTGAGACTCGATCGGGAAATATTACCGTGATGACGACACGGGATTAGGGTTTGCAGAGATTTTGACAATTTCTTTTAAATTCATTATTTGTATTGATTTTTTTTACTTATATGCTTTATTTTACCTCCAAAACTCTGTTAATAAGAAATGAAAATCGTTAATTAGCATAGGCACTAAGGGCGTGCGCTTGCTCATCGTCAGACTCTACCATGACTTCGGAAAGGCGTATGACGAGAAGACCATAAGAAACTCGTCAAATATTGGAAATTTTTGTAAATTTCTTTCATTTTACTCGATCTATTTTTAATACAATACAAACTGATCATACAAGGCATCTAATGAATCAATTTTAACTTTATATAAATACTAATTTAAAAGGTTTGTTATATAATTTTGTTCTACATTTTATTACACAGTAATCCCTCCTATAACGCGGTTTCATATTACGCGAAATCATGTCCCTAGTATAACACGTGTTTCCCCCAAATAACGCGGGGTTTACACATCTTATATTTCTATAAAATTTACAATGATTTCTTCAATTCATAATCAATTTGACGTTTGTTTGAACATACATCGTTCATAACATAGTTTTTCATTAGTATTCGATTTAAACCCCTTTAAAAAGATAACTTAAATATGAATAATTTGTAAAACACGCGTTTTCCTATAACGTTGAACTAATCTACCGTGTTATATCGAATCTTACTACCGAGTTTATTTATTAATCAAAAAATATATATATTACATACAATTTTTTACTTAAACTTACAAATCGATTACATAGGCATACCTTCAAGTACAAAGACATCAGGCGGATTATGGTTATGTACCAAAAAATACTGATAATTCCTTACTTTTTTGGGTAGTTTATACTTGGTATAATTTTTTTTTTTTTTTTTGTTAAAATGCCAACCCTATATGAGTGTGCACATGTTTAACTGCTTAACCGGGAGAGTAACAGCTGTCGTGAATATTATTAACACAATTACGATAATCCGAAATGAATAATAAGGCTAATAAAAATTACTTTATATTTATGATTCAATTAAACATTTGAAGCTCAAAATGTGCTATTAAAAAATATTAATTGACTTCAATTGTTTTAATTGTCAATCGTCAATTGTTTTGAATTAACAAGACTTGGAAAGTTTCCCGCGTTTTAACGCAAATCGTGGTCATCGAGAGTTAGTAGGTTTTTTTAAAATATTGTTATATTTATTTATTAGTTAAATAATGAATACATGTTACAATTATATTATATAAAATATATACATAACGTCGTTCTATTTATTAAAAAAAGTATGTAATCTGTGTTGCTGCACCAAAAAAATTATAAAAATTATATAAACTATAATAATAATATTTAATTAGTTTAAAATATAATTCTAAACATAATTGTAACTTTATTTTAAGGATGTATTATTACATGTCGCTCGTGGTTCTTGGTGTTGAATTTTTAATAATTATTCTATCCGTAAAACATACAAAATTAAATTAACAAAGGATAAAGGGAATTTATTACCGCAAAAGGACCGTTTCTTGCTTACAATGAGAACAATAAGTGTCAATTCCGGTCTATTAATTTTCTTGAACATTCTAGAATTTTCAGCGCAATAACAGATGTGTTTAATTCCCGCGTTCTTTTTTTAAAAATATTTTCTTTTGTTTTTGTAACTAGTGATGTTGTACTTACTATAGGTATTATATAATATCGAATATTTATTATTCATAATATTGTTATACAGTAATGAATATATATCAAGTCAGAAGGTACCAGTTATTTCAGGACGGGGAATCCCTAGTGAGACGACCAATGATCTATTGTTCGACTATATTACTACTAAGTTCGACTTAAGATGATTAATCTACTGTACGTTTATTGAATTGCAATTTTCTTTTGCTTCTATTTGTTCAATAATATTATACTACACGGGCGTAGACAGGTTTTAGTTTCTGAGTTAGTGTAGGAATAGTAATGGAAGATGAGATACTCGCCTGTCTTTTCGTGTCCTTTTGAACCCTCCAAAACCTAGTTATACTATTCTATTTCATGATATTAAAAGAGCAAGCGTTTAGATGTGAATGCCGCACTATTCAGTCTTAATGAATAGTTATATTAATATCAAAGGAAATTATTTAAAATTATTTTGCTTATAATTCCCGCTACAGCATTCAATAATTTGTCCCGACGCGTTTCGACACTTTACGTGGCATCATCAGGATGCATGAAGTGGCGAAACGCGTCGAGACAAGTTATTGAATGTTGTAGCAGGAATTATAAGCAAAATAATTTTAAATAATTTCCTTTAATACGGATTTCCGCAAAGTAACGCCTGAAACAACCAATTATATATTAATATTTGTTAGTATATGGTGAGTATGAATGAATATGTTGGTGTTGATTACGTGCTGATTGAAGTAGAAATTTAATTTCTGATGCAACCGATTGCTGGAAGGAAATCGAGTGCAAATCTATTAACTTGGTTGTTTGATGTTGTTTTGTTGACTCTCGTTATTGCTTTGTTGCAGTTAGATTGCAATGTTTGGTCGTTTTTTGTTTTATTTGAGATCATACTTAATATTGTTATGTCTATTGTTAAATTATTATTTATTACAAGTCCAGGTGTTCCAATAGGAATCTACAGAGAATAGTTATTGTTTTCATATTATAATATAACAACTTAAAGAAATTTCTTGAGACATGAATAGCCTCTGTTAATGAGATATTTGTGCATTGAACAGATTGACAAGGAAGTCTTCTTTTGTTTGATTGCCTCTATGGTGCAGTGGTTAAAACGTCTGTATGTGATGTATATATACATGTTTCTGTTGTCCTAGTCCCGATGGGTTTCAGTCCATATTACATGTGTACTTGTATTATTATGAAGGAGAAAACGTTATTGAATATTTCATTTTGTTTGTTTCAGGGGTTTCGGAAAACAAGGCTTTCAATGTCAAGGTGAGTTGTTTCGTAATTATATATTACTATTGTAACAAAGAAAGACATATTTACTAGTTGTAAAGCATGGATTTAGTAGTGGAGAAATAAAAAAAGTGTATTAACAAAAATATATATATACAGTCGACAATCTTCAAATAGGGATACAGATTAGACTTTGGACTGGAAGAAACAATTGCTAGAAAGGGATAACTATATTCAAAGTCATGACACCGCGATCGTTTCTCTTTCTATCGCTTGTATACCTACAAAATCTGTATCCATTTGAAAAGTAGCCCTTATGACGGGAGAATTAATACCTCCAATTGCTAATGTTTTCAGTGTGCAGCTTCGTAGTACACAAACGATGCCACGAATACGTGACGTTTACGTGCCCCGGCGCCGACAAGGGGGCCGACTCCGACGTAAGTTTTACTATATATATTTTTTTTATACAGCAAAATTTGTTCAAAAATACGATATTAATAATAAATGAAGTTAGTTAAATATTAAATTTAATTAAATATATTTATAAAAAGCACAGCAGTATCGGATAGTTTATTATTATTAAAATATAATATTATGTTCATGTACAGTATGAGAGACTTTGTATAGTGTAGAATGAGATGAGCGTTTACAAATGGCCGCTGTTCGCAGGACACCCGCACTCGTCACAACTTCAGATCTCACACTTATTCGTCGCCAGCATTCTGCGACCACTGTGGCTCCCTACTCTATGGCCTTATCCACCAGGGCCTCAAGTGTCAAGGTACTCCCGAGTGGAGCGTGTGAGAAAACTAAGGGCTTTTGTTTTTGGGCTATCGCTTATAACTGATTTCTTTTTTCGATGCTGGTGATTTCTCTATTTCTCTTTAGCTAGCTAATAACCTTTTCTTTTGTCGGCTGCTTTCATGAATTCTCTGTTTTGTTTTTTAATTACATTAATTTGATTACTTTATACGGTTCATTGTTATATGGCGTTTATTTTATATACGACAATTTGAATAAACGCACACTTAAGCAGCATAATGCATTTCAATTTATAACATATTCTCCAATAACCTTACACTACATTCTATTTTTTTAAATTCTTCAATCATTTGTGTAAATTTAAAAATCGAATTCATGAATTCAGTTTTGTTTTAGCTATTTTCTTGATTATTATTATTATTCTTATATTTATTCATTTTTTTGTATATTAATTGTAATAATTAGATTTTGAACAAAAACCAAAGGGACACCTTAACTGTTCATGTCTATGTAAATATTTTGGTATAGTTGTGTTATAGTCTGTTTCTTTCTAACGCTTCATGTGTAAGAGAGATGGACTGAGTTTTGTGGATCCTTTTTATGCATTCAATTGTTGTAATTTGGTTAGGTTGGTCTTTTATTTTAGGTTTTTCAGGTGAACTATTTCGATTCGTTTTGTAGGTTTTGGCAGTCAGTTAAGTTCACTTGTTTTGTTGGAGAAAATTGGGTATTAGGTTTTGGTTTACTATTTTCTAGGGGAGGATGAAAAAGACATATTAATTAATGTATTATTAGTAGAGATGCGCCGATTATGACTTTGGCCGACTAGCCGACTAGCCGATTAGTCGGTTGTAAATAAGCCGACTAATCGGCCAAGCCGACTACGGTTTAGGGGATTCCCGTGACGCTTCGTTTACAGCTGATTCGCTGCAATTTCAGTCACTACTGACATGTGGACAAATATAAATAACAAAAAAAGTTTTTTGAGTTTTACAGCTCACTAGTTTGACGATAGTTTCAAATATCATCACGCAGTATTGCAATATATGTCATTAAATATTATGTTGATTTGTTTTTTAATTAAGATACTAATTTTGTTTGATAAATGTCATCAATATGTTTTCTTTACAAGGAAGTAACACATACATTTTATTGAGAAATAGACACAAAGTAAGAAGCCGGATAGTCGGCGCTTTTTACCGATTAGTCGCCGACTACGATAGTGGCCGGATAGGCTTTACCGACTAGTGGCCGACTAGTCGGAACATCTCTAATTATTAGCCAGTTGGTTGCAGCATTACTACGTTGTTATATCAAAACATAGTTGATTTGTTTGCTAAATGATTATTTTCTCTATGTTAAACGAAGGCCGCGTATGCACCTCACAAGTGGAATACATGGACGTTCTTAGCACCGACGTTCTGCGATCATTGTGGTACGATGCTGCATGGGCTCGCTCATCAGGGATTCAAATGTTCAGGTATTGATTTGATGGACACACCTGGATACGTATGGTTCACAATTGGGTTTTGTTGTTTGAATTTCTTTAATAGAACTAACATATCTTTTGATTTTTTTTAAATATATTTCCTTATAAAGCCTAAAATGAAAATCAAAAATATTTATTCCGCATAGGCCCTTGTACATAGTCGAAATTTACGAGAATTTAAAAAGGCATATAACGAGAAAGAAATCACGTCAATCAGTCAATCGTCATGTTATTAATAAATACAATAATATAATTTGCATCCAATGATCCCATACTATTATAGACACGATTTGGTTACAATGTAAACATGTTTAGGTCATATTTTTGAAAAAGGAATAAAATCATACATTACTACAAATATATGTATATATATATGATAAGATGAAATTAAAGAAAGTTCTATAATAAATTTATATATCTTTCAAACATTTTTTTATTTTCTTTTCTTATCTATTTAATTTACTTTTATTATACTTTTATATTATTATTTTAAAGTAAATCTATCATTCTGTCTATATGTGTTACGCCGTTAAGTTTTTTTTTTTAAATCCGTTCCAATTTCAAAGCACATGTTCTGTTATTGAAAATTCGAATAAACCCCAATTGGTTCCATGCTCGTTGGTTTATGGACACACGAATTTGAGATTGTTAGTGTTACACGTGTGACTGTTGCGTCTTTAGTTGTTGCAATACGATGGTATAGAGCCCAAGAGTTGTCCTAGGTTAGATTCAGTTCCTAATAGTCCACCCTGGATTGTTTTTAGTATATCTAGATAAATAAATATTCGTATAGATATATAAATCATAGACCAGCCAAAAAATAAATAAAAGGCAGGTAAATTCTATATTTATTAATTAAATAATTCCTTATCGCACTATAAAAAACATTGGCACAATGGCGAGCTTAATGCCATTTGGAATTCTCTACCAGCTAACCATTAGGAGAGGAATGCGGTGGTTGAGGTGCAAATGCGGTGATTGAGGCGCAATCTTAGATCGAAGTTTTAGAATTTTAGACAGCCATATACGAGTATACCGTGTTATTCAGACTTCAGTTAAATGGTTAATTGTGATCTGAAAAATAAGAATGTACTTTATTAACGATACTTTCGTCTACAAACATTCCTTAAATTAATATCCCGATTAATGGTTCATTGTATTAATTATAATTATGGAAATATTAAATTACCTGTCTGAATTCGGTCTAACTTATAGTAAAGCACAGTTATGGAAATGGATTAGTAACACAATACCTATGCACATATATCAGATTGCATAACTACAATAGAATGAAGGGATATTTGGAGGGACGGATCAGGGGGGCTACTCAGGCATATCCGAACTTTCGTGACACGGTCGTCACCTCTGTAGCTTACGTGAATTTTCGTCCATAAAATAAGCCCTGATTGGTATATCTGTCGTGATGTTACTATCAAATCCGTAATTTTGTGAACGATTACAGGCCCGTAAGTGTTCCTGAGTAAGAATCGGCCGTATTTTCGTCCGAAGTTCGTATACTAAGTAGCCCCCCAGTCGTGTTGGGTTAAAAGGGAAACATTTTTCGTTCGAAAATTAAATTTCGTATATAACGAAAGGAAATTTAAATTTGGAATGTTCTTTTTTTAAATAACTAGGCAGCGAAAAGAATATGCTCTGTCTACCTGAATGGTTAGCGACACAGTGCAGTTACTTAGAAGTGTGTATCTGTTTATAGACCGAACTTTAAGCTTGACTTAAAACTTTGAACTCGACTTTAATGAGCGGAGACGAATGTACAACACCACCTTGATTGGCAAAGCACTTTTGGATGTTTTAGAAATACCCGTTGTTAATTATCTCCTTAGATACGAAATAGAAAGCGTGTCTACTCCAAAAAAATTAGCACTTGGATCTTGTTTAGGTGTATGTTGGTTTTGTTCGTCAGTTTTCAGAGTAAGGCTGTTCTTTTGAGGCCTATATTAGAATTGTTCTGTTTAGAGTTTGGATTTTGTTATGGAATTGTTTGGAGGGTTTGTATTATTGCATTTTGATTATGTTTGTTGTTTTTGTTCACAAAATTGCATGTTGCATTATGTACTTGGTAATGATGAATTCATTTATCGACTAAATTTGTTTTTTTATGTATATAAAATTTTACTTAGTTCCCAATCTTGGATTGCGATGGCCTCACACTTATGGTTTCATTTTTTGTCCAGTGGGCTTATCACGAATTTTAGTCTGGCTTTCGAACCGAGTTTGCTTTCTAGCGATTTGTATGGAAATTTGAGCAGCGCCACCGCGTGCGGATTTGGAACTACAATATTTTAGATACTTTTTGTTAATTTTCGAACGTCTCGATCTTTCGTTCATTTGATAGATTGCTGGTGCTCGTTAGTCGTTAGTAAAAATTCATGATCCCGATTGCTAACGGATCCGTTTTACTTGTGACAGCTCGATTCGAAAGCCAGACTAAATTCGTGATAAGCCCACAGTATAAAACATGTAGATTACACCGGATGGGACTAAAAGCAACTATAAGTTTGGTTTAAGTTGACATCCCTTCTCCTATTTTTTATAAACATGATCTTCATCATTCCAATTGAATACGATAAGCAGGTTGTATCATTGCAATTAACCGCCTTGTTGCTTACGTAGTGTTGTGCATGTGTGCATTATTTATATATTTGTGTACTAAGTAAACTCTATATAGCGACACTTTATTGAGATATTGTCGTTAAATGGAGAGAAGAAAAAAAACTATTTGATTCTATTATTATAATACATATGTATTTACTATTAAAATATATTTAAAAAACGCACACAGTTACAGTTCTTATTAATTTCTGTGATTTAGAATAATGACGTATTGTTGTTGTTATTTAGAGTGGGTGTGATGCTATATGGAGTGTGTCATTGCATGTATAATAATGTAAACCAACCAAAGTCGTAAAATTGAGTGACGTTAAATGGAGTTTACACTGTATGTATATTAGTTTGTAAAGTGCAAGCAAAGATATTTTGTAATTATTTGTTGTCTTCTAACACTTGAACAATTTTTTACAAATATTACAATTATGAACAAATAATTACGTCTTAATTAAATACGTAGCATGCGACATGAACGTGCACAAGCGTTGCGAGGAGTCTGTGCCGAATCTCTGCGGCTGTGATCATACTGAGCGGCGCGGGCGCATACAGCTCGTCGTGTCTTGTCACGGGAATAAGCTTACTGTTGAAGGTATTCTTTTATAGTTTTTATTCGAGGATTATAGATAAATGCCAGCTTTATTCTAGTGTATTTATGTTATTATAAAATAAATTCCAGTGAAACAGGGACGCAATCTGATCCCCATGGACCCGAACGGCCTATCGGACCCCTACGTTAAGATGAAACTCATCCCGGACTCTGACAATGTGAAGAGAAAAACTAAGACCATTCGTAGTACACTGAATCCGGTGTGGAATGAAACGCTTAGCTTTGACCTTAAGGCTGAAGATAAGGATAGACGGCTTCTGGTCGAGGTTGGTTTTGAGTAATGTCTGCAGATATCAGCTATGTAGGTACTGCTACTAATTTGGTTATTTCCAAGCTAAACGTGTTTATTGGGCACAGGTATGGGATTGGGATCGTACTTCCCGTAACGACTTCATGGGATCCCTCTCGTTTGGTATATCGGAGCTGATGAAGGCTCAGGCTGAGGGTTGGTTCAAGCTCCTCACTCAAGAGGAAGGAGAGTTCTACAATGTCCCGGTACCAGAGGAAGGCGCTGACTTGGCGCAGTTGAAACACCAAATGAGGTAGGATGCAAATTTGAAATTCTATTGTGTTGAATGAAAATTTAAATAAATTTGATTTAATATGAATAGGACGACAACAGTGGGTGGTCGTAGAGCTCCTCCGCCTCCTGATAGAGAAGTACCACACAATATGGCAGCTGCTGACGTCATCAGAGCCTCCGACTTTAATTTCATCATGGTACTTGGTAAAGGATCCTTTGGAAAGGTAATTATTAATTCATATTTCAAATAACATGCAATAATAGCTTCCACTGTTCCAACTCATTTGTTTATCAAAAGTTCTCTTTAGTAAATTTGATTCCGAAATATTTGGACCTGTGAGATTTGATGGTGGTTTTCTTTTAAATGAAACAAAAATCTTACAGGTGATGTTAGCTGAACGCCGTGGTACAGACGAGTTGTACGCGATCAAGATCCTGAAAAAAGATATCATAATTCAGGATGATGATGTCGAGTGCACTATGGTTGAGAAGCGTGTTTTGGCACTCAGCAGCAAGCCACCTTTCTTGGTGCAATTGCATTCGTGCTTCCAGACCATGGTAAGTGCAAGGTGTACTATATTTGCAGCTAAGACGTGATTGGGAATTGCACATTTATTCTATGTGACAGGATCGTCTCTACTTCGTGATGGAGTACGTGAACGGAGGAGATCTCATGTTCCAGATTCAGCAGTGTGGTAAATTCAAGGAGCCAGTCGCTGTGTGAGTATATATATCCATCTGAGTCTACAGAGAAAGACAGGCTCTGTAATTTTCTATTTGTCGGGTAATACCCAACTTTAGACAATGTTGGTATTATATTTTGCAGTTTCTACGCCTCGGAAATAGCGATCGGTCTATTCTTCCTCCATGCCCGTGGTATCGTGTATCGTGATCTAAAGTTGGACAACGTGCTCCTCGACCAGGACGGTCATATTAAGATCGCTGATTTCGGAATGTGTAAGGAAGGCATCACTGGTGACAAAACCACCAAGACCTTCTGCGGAACACCAGATTACATAGCTCCGGAAATAATTCTGTACCAGCCGTATGGAAAGTCGGTTGATTGGTGGGCCTATGGAGTGTTGCTTTATGAAATGTTGGTGGGTCAGCCTCCGTTTGACGGTGAAGATGAAGAGGAACTGTTTGCAGCTATCACTGATAATAGCGTTTCTTACCCGAAGACATTGAGCAAGGAGGCGAAGGATGCGTGTAAAGCGTTCCTCACGAAGAACCCTCAGAAGCGCCTGGGTTGCAACGCTCGTGGTGAAGAGGACGTCAGAACCCACCCGTTTTTCAGACGTATTGATTGGGCCAGGATTGAAGCTAGGGACGTTCAGCCGCCATTTAAGCCTAAAATTGTAAGTAATACAACCCATTCGAAATTCGATTTTTTTATTATACAGTGTAAACTCGATAAATTCCCTAAAACGTCGATATTACGTGAGCCATACAACGATACACTCTATGTAACATCGCACCCACTCTAAATAACAACAATACGTCATTATTGATCAATAAACAGTTGCTAAAATTAATAAGAACTGCAGCTGTGTACGTTCTTCATATTTTATATAATAGTAAAATGAAATCTACTTTTTTCTCTCCATTTAACGCCAACTCATTATTAACCCCGTCAAATGTCTCTATATAGAGTATACGTTTATCAACTAAGTATAATTAAAAAATACACAGAAACATCGCAAGGACGTCAGCAACTTCGACAAGCAATTCACTCAAGAGAAGACAGAGCTGACACCAACTGACAAGCTGTTCATGATGAACCTCGACCAGACCGAGTTCATGGGTTTCTCTTTCCTCAACCCGGAGTACGTGCAACACGTGTGAAGTTACTCAGGTGCGTCTAACATCCTATCCCATGGTGTGTTCTTATAGGTTTCATTGTTTTTTTATATTATACTTTCAGGGTTGATCTACCTGTCCTCTATTCTTCACCGCCTGAAGGCCAATTGGAATCTTCGTTTCTATATGACTTGTTGTTTACTGTTGTCTCTTTCTAGTGTTATTATACTCTTCGTGTGAAAATGCCACTTTATTGGCAGCCTGTACAGTCGGGTGTTACTTGTCGTAAATCTTCTGAGCTTGACTGTACTTGAGAGGTGTTTTATCACGGCTTCTTTAAGCCGGTTTTTGCTCATTTTCTATTATATCTAAAATTTAAGAGTATTATAATTTTAATTGTATTTTCTTTTTGTTCCCATCCGATAGGCGACATGACTGATGTTACATGTTAAGTGCGTTCGGTTTTTGCAATAATTTGTGTCAGTGTTTTAACGAATTTCCTTAGAAGCAATAACCAAACGTTTGAATTTATCGTGGTTGTTTTGTTCGTTTTTTGTTTTAATGTTTAAATTATATCATAATTTAAATTATGTAATGACTTTTGTGATTATTATCAGGGGATATTGGGGCCATTGGTTAGGTGTGTTTACATATCAATGTAAAATTGTATATAGAATGTCGTGTCGTTATCGATGGCTGTCGCATCTCCATGTTAGTCGCTAGTTAATTTTGCGTAAACTAAACGCGATTTTGACAGTTAGTGTTATTTGTTGCCATTGTTTCGAACTTTATTTACCCCGTTTTTGGGAGGGTAGTTAACTCAATTTTAATTGTAGTGAATAGAAAAAAGCTCACTCGTCTTTATGAATTTAATATGTATGCTTATTTGTAAATATTGCGAATCTCACTACAGTCTAATTCTCGATAGGGATTTCTTCATTTTGATATTATTAAAAAGCACCGAAGTTATGTACAATTTCTACTATTGTTAATATACATAATATGGGTATATATACGCTTCATCTATTTATTGTTGTATATTTTGTTTGTCTATTGCATTTACGTCTCATTTTAAATGTGGGTGTGGGTGACTTTTCATGGGCATTACTTTTGATTTTATTATGCGAGGATTGTAACTAAAGTTTCAGCTACAATTGTTGAAATTGATAAATTTATCATTAAGAAAATCGTAGTGAAAAATTCTAATTAATTATTAGATCTTCTGTCGCATAATAAAATCGTAATGCACAAACGACAATCTTCAAATGGATACAGATTAGACTTTGGACTGGTAAAAACGATCATTAGAAAGGAATAACTATATTATTGTCGTGTCGAAGTTGAGGCATGTGTGAAAGGGATGTAGATATCTCCCTTGCCGTTCACGACACCGTGATCGTTTCTCTCTCTACCACTTATATACCTACAAATACTGTATCCATTTGAAAATCGCCGCGTGTACAATATTATAATAAATTTTAATATTATATATTAAATAAATAAATAGCCTTACTAAATGATAAAACTTCTTAAATAATAGCGATGTTTAAAAATTGTTGTGAAAACTTTTGCTAGAATTAATTATACTTGTGAATTTAATAATGGAAAAGCATTTGATTCTAAATTGAATAATTAAAATGACATTTTAGATGTTTCTTTGTATTTTAGGATAAGGTTTAATTAACTAGGCTGGTTTTTTTTCTCTTTTTGTTTTTTTGTGAGTTTTAATTGTTATATTTCTAATCTAGCAACACTCGTTGTTTATGGTTGTTTTTTTTTGTTTGCTTGTTTATTGGCACGGGTCATCATAGTTGATTATGCCAAATTATACTAATAATTAATTTATTAATATTGGAAAAAATATTGCTTTATTTTATGGTTACCAATTATCTGTGAAGTTTATTGTATTATATTTATTCCATACTATTATATTGTTATAATATCTTCATTTTTGTTGTAATATTTTTTCCAAATGTAGGTTTTAATGGCCATTCGCGATATTACCGTTTTAGATTTAGATATTTATTATTATTGTATCTAAGGCTTTTATTCGATATTTAAATTAAGCTTTATTCTTTTAAATTATTAATAATAATATTTATTAGATTAGATTTCTCTCTGGTCTGTTGCTTCTCGTTTTTTATGTTTTTATTAGAAATAGTTGACATTTTGTAGTAAATTATGGGTTTTTCTAAAATGAACTTATTTTTTATGCATTTTATTTAAAGGGAAATAAACTCACTCTTATATTATTATTGGGTTGATATTTCAAGACAACAGGCCAGTTTTTCATATGTATTTAGTGACCGTTTTTTTCCTATTTAATATTCTATCAGAAGTTTTTCTAGAAGAATCTAAGATCTCACATTTTATTAAAAATAATAATAATATTAAATATCTTTTTATTAGTCTATCCATGTATTTTTTTCATAAGTAGTTGCTATGTAAAATTGATCCCCCAAACGATTTTTTAAAAATTTTTATTTTAACAACGATTTTTTTTAGAATGAAAATTTTAGGTACTTTTAATTAAAAATTAGTTTTTAAATCAACCGTTAAAGATAAATTAATGAAATTTTCAGGATTTATCGTCGAATATTTATATTTTAATAAAATATTAATAACCAAAAATTATTTGTTCATTATCATATTGTTAATTAACTTTTAAGTTAACAAATGAAGATTTTACTGACATCCTGGTAAAAATATGAAGTTTTTTTTTATCAGTTTCATGCGTTATTTATTTAAGTTTAAGATTCCGGAATAAAATTTCACTGCTCGCGATTAGTTTAAACAATATGAATTTATTTATAACAGCGCGCCGGGCGCCGAGCGCTATCAGAACACCAGGCGGCCGAGCGTCAGACTACATTGCAGCTTCGGTTAATTATAATTCCAAATTACAATTATAAATATAATCATCAAACGGATTTTATTTTATTTTATTTTATTTCATTTGGATTGTTATGATTAATATCAGTACCACTCAATTTCTTCACAGAAGTTAGAAGAGCTTTTTTACACTCTGAGACACTCGACACTCGTCTCAATTTTATTGGTGGTTCACCGACCTCCAATAACAATTTATTAACGTTATGAATTTTTAATTGATTATCTATAGCATCACATTTGAAGGTCGGGTCTTTCTTGGGACATCGATGCTTAAATTGTTATTTGCAGGCTTTTCGCAAGGATTTCCAGGTTTTTCAGGTTTACGGCCTAGATAAATTGCTCTTTCACAAGAATTGCACATATAATATCCAATAAAATCTTTAAAATCGCAAACTCGATTGGCTGTAATTAAAACTAAGTTTTTTATGACGTATTTATGATTCTTTTTATTTAACGGATTGCTACATTTATTTACTCGACTCATTTTAAATCCGCAAATATTATTTGAATAATAGAAATAAAATTTATAATATTTATAGATTAAGAAACAAAACACAAATTTACACAACCTCAGTTCTATTTTTTAATAATTATTTAACTCATGCACGTATAAACTCATTTAACAACTAAATTGTAATGACTACTAAAATTATTTTGTTATTTACGTGGAGACGCAAATAACAAATGAAAATCATAACCGAGTGGTTTATTTTTTTAACTAAAAATGGAGTAGTTATTCGTAAATTTAAAAATAATAGCTTACTAAATTATCAAACATCATACATATAAAACACATTTTGTAACATTTTTAAAGAATAAAATTTGTTTGATAATAATAATAATATTGATGATAATAATAATAAAATCCGTTTGATGATTATATTTATAATTGTAATTTGGAATTATAATTAACCGAAGCTGCAATGTAGTCTGACGCTCGGCCGCCTGGTGTTCTGATAGCGCTCGGCGCCCGGCGCGCTGTTATAAATAAATTCATATTGTTTAAACTAATCGCGAGCAGTGAAATTTTATTCCGGAATCTTAAACTTAAATAAATAACGCATGAAACTGATAAAAAAAAACTTCATATTTTTACCAGGATGTCAGTAAAATCTTCATTTGTTAACTTAAAAGTTAATTAACAATATGATAATGAACAAATAATTTTTGGTTATTAATATTTTATTAAAATATAAATATTCGACGATAAATCCTGAAAATTTCATTAATTTATCTTTAACGGTTGATTTAAAAACTAATTTTTAATTAAAAGTACCTAAAATTTTCATTCTAAAAAAAATCGTTGTTAAAATAAAAATTTTTAAAAAATCGTTTGGGGGATCAATTTTACATAGCAACTACTTATGAAAAAAATACATGGATTTTATTTTTATGATCAAGTGGAAAATGGGGGGTCCACTTGACGTGATCTTACTCATTGAGATCGTATAACGTATTGTTAATAGGGCTAGTATTTCAATCGATAGCTTAACTAAAATTTTGTTAGTTAATTTTTGTTGATAGAACGCTCTTTATGGATGTATTCTATTGCATATATAACAAGGACACATTGGTATCGCGCAAGACTTGTGTAATACAAACGCTGATGATACCATTATTAACCTCTATATCAATTCAGTTGTGGTAGTTTTGAAAATGAGAACTGTTTTAAGTGATCTTAGTTAGTTTAAAATCACGATTAACCGTCGATTGAAATACCGACCAATAAACCTAATTTATATATCTTTTTGCCTCCATAATAAAACAATTGTTCACACTAAAAATAGGCCTAAAATTTTAAACAAATGAAAGTATATAGTTTAAGAGCATATTTTTTACTCGAATTCTATTCTTGTTCATGTATACTTATAAATATGTGTTGAGAGATGATTTTATATTGCGTGATTTATAAAAGACGATAATTATTTCGCTCGGTATACACGGAGCAATCTGGTTAACTTAATTTTTATTTATAATTATCGAATTCAAAAAAGGCATAAGAACAAACAACTTGCTATTTGTGTATTATAAATAAACAATAGGCGTGTGGACATATCTTAAAATTGCCTCCTATAATGCAGATACGCGTCTAAACACAATATTTTACTAATAAACTAAGTATATTGTGTTTTAAATTATGCGGGAAAACGCTTATAGTCGTCATGTGACGTCACGCCTTGATAAACATTGTATGTTGACGAACGAAGTGAACAAAATAATATATATTATTAAATAATATATATTTCGCGTGAGTTAAAATAAAGGACACGTGCAGAGGTGTTTTTAAAAATAATTTATTGACAACACTGTCTTGACTCGATTAGTTTTACCAACGAAGTGAACAAACATGTTGTTCCCTACCGAACTTATATACTATTCTTAAATACAATTATCATTCCTTCATCCGATCGCCTGGGAAGGTATTCTTATTGTTTTAATCTTATATTACATTACAACATTTTCATTAAAATTCTATGTCTTATGTTTACATAACTCGTGTTAAACATGAATTCCAAAGTTTACAAGAGTTGTATCGTGAAATCGTTCTCTCGATTTACTACTAATGCGAGGATTTTCTACCTCGAGATAGCCTCCATCCTCTCCCCTTAATCATCTGTTTCTTTAATCTTAGAGGAACATGCTTTATGCCTCCTGAAATACACGGGCATTTATTTGAATAGTTCTTTCAATTCCAAGAAGTATAATAATTTTAATATCTGCCACAGTTACTGCTAATCCTTTTTGGATTATTGTTTCGAAAGGTGTAAATCATTACAGTAATACCCCGCTTTACGCGACCCCGTTATGCGCGGTTTCACTATCACGCGAAATTCAAATTTATTATTAAATTACGCGAAAGAGTGCGTATAAACATATTGTAGTCATCAACTTCTCTATGGTCGCGGGAATTTCAGTTCACGCGATTTTTTCCGGAACGTATCCCTCGCGTAAAGCGGGGCATGTTCTAGATCTGATTTTAAATTTAATTGCTTAAATAAGTTTTTTATTATGCAGCTGCGTTGACTCCCTGTATCTAATAATGCTCTGTAAAGCACTTTTTTATCTGTATTGTATGCCGTAACCGTGGCAGTTTGTAAGTTTGTCTTTTCTATATAAGTATTGTATGTGTCAATAATACTTATAGTTTTAAAATCGCAATGCTCTGTTATGTCCATAGTGTACGTTTGATTATACATTCTTTTGCTACATGATTCTCTTTGAAACATATGTAGCATCTTCCTTTAAGTCTTTCTCTCCGTTCTTTTATTATTCTTGCTTCCTTACATTCATCATTATAATGTTCATTCTGACAAAATATGCAAGTTAGACGGGGTTTCTTGTTGTCTTTAAAATGTAGACTATGTGATGGTTTTCTTTTCGTTCTTGAAAACTTGCTTTCTTTAATTTGTAATGTCTGAGTGGAGAATTCACTTAATAAATCATTTTGTGGCATACATTCTTGAGCACTGATAATTAATTCTAAACATTTTCTAATTTCAATTACATTATCTTCTTCGATATTGTTTTTAATTTCTTGATTTTCTTCTGGGAATTTATTAATAATATCGCTGCGAAGATTAACGTCATTCGCTTCTTCTCCTAACAATTTTAATATTCTCAAATGCCGTTCTATTTCATTAATTAATCTACGGCATTCTGCTATTGATTCTGATCTTCTTTTTAAATTGTATAACTCACTGTAATGTGCATCGATGACTGCACGCTTTTTCCAAATCGGTTTTTAAGGCTTGAGACAGCTATTTTATAGTTTGAATCTGTGGTCTCTAAGCCTTCAATTGCTTCTTTAGCGTCTCCTCGAAGACTTGCTTGCAAATATGTGAGTTTATCAACATCACGAATATTTTTCGAATCTACGTATATGTTATTAATTAATTTACGGCATTCTACTATTGATTCTGATCTTCTTTTTAAATTGTATAACTCACTGTAATGTGCATCGATGACTGCACGCTTTTTCCAAATCGGTTTTTAAGGCTTGAGACAGCTATTTTATAGTTTGAATCTGTGGTCTCTAAGCCTTCAATTGCTTCTTTAGCGTCTCCTTGAAGACTTGCTTGCAAATATGTGAGTTTATCAACATCACGAATATATTTCGAGTATATGTATTCGTCTTTCACCATCTTTCTATTAATTAATCTGTAATCAACACACATCCGCGTCGTTCCGTCTTTCTTTTTTACTAATACCAGTGGGCTTGCATATTCTGAGAAACTTGGTCTCACAACTCCCATTTTCATCCACTCGTCTATTTGCTTCTCCACTTCTATTTGCTCACTGAACGCTAACCTTCACGGTCTTTGAGTTACCGGTATTTCATATCTTAATACTATACTCATCTCAATTGGAGCTTCCCTAGTATTTAAAAGTTTATAATTATCCACAAGTTCCTTTCCTACTCGTTGTGCGTCAGTATCCTTGATGTAAGAAACTGGATGTGCTTCCCCTATCAAACATATGGGATCACGTAACCAGTCTGTTGCATGGTCCGGGAATATCGTTACCGAACCTCCCCTGAGTAACACTGTTGTGTGTTGTAAAAACTCTTGACCAAGGATCACCTCGTATGGTATGCTATTTCTGTGTACTCGCGTTTTAAAATAGTTACCGTTAACTTTCCGATTAGCGTCAAATGCTCCTATCGCTAACACTTTTGCGGGAAATATTTTAAAGTACCTGAAACTGAATTTGTGACTAAGCAGACTTTTAATATACGTGATTGTATACTAAATGAACATATTATTAAGTCTTAAACCGAGAAATTTTCTAAGAAATTAAATATTCACGTTTGAAAATTTTCTAAAATATTTCATATATTTACCATAGTATAACCATATTATCATGATAAAACACTTATGGGAAGCTTCCTGATACTGATTAAAACCTAAAACAAATGTTTAATTATATATAAATCACTTAAAAACACAAAATATATACTTTCACAACAATTATAAAAGATAACCTAATTACACTGATCACAAACGTCAAATAGTTCAACACAAGTTTATTTTAAGGCAATGGTATGAACTCCATAGAGATTTTTAAAAAAATGGTAAAAGAAATGTCTTTGGTCGATATAAATAGGTACTATAAATTCTTTTAACAAAGCTCAATACTCGCTCAATTTAAATTTAAATAATAAATATCTGAATTACCTTCATACACCATAAACTAATTTAATAGCTTCAATCAACTCATCAAACGGATCTCCACGGAATTTATTAGCCTCCCTCCTCCATACGTATTCAATTATTGCGTTTGTAAAATTCTCCGGGTTATTATAATTGTCCTTTCTAAAGTAACGTTTGACGGCACGCCACTGGGATTCAATACCCTTAATAAGATAAACAATTAGAAATTATATAGCTAGTAAAGTGTCACAACATTATTCTTAATACAGAAATCTTTTTACCTTCGCTGCTGGTTAATGTAGTTGGTTCTGATATGGTAAAAACGATTAATAGTTTAATAATTATAGAATGGAAAACAATATAACTTTTCTATTATTTCGAAAGTGACTTTCTTTTTTTAGAAATCGAGAAAATTTTCAAGGCAAAGACATCGAGAAAGTTTCCAAGGCAAAGGGTCTAGGCTATACAGCACCGGAAAAATTTATACAGCAGAGCTTAATATTGGCTCAATTGAAACATAAAAAACAACAAAAAGCGGCGCCAGTTATACTATGGTAAATATACGAAATATTTTAGAAAATTTTCAAGCGTGAATATTTAAGTTCTTAGAAAATTTCTCGGCTTACAACTTAATAATATGTTCATTTAGTATACAATCACGTATATTAAAAGTCTGCTTAGTCACAAATTTAGTTCCAGGTACTGAAAACCCAACCCCTTTTGCGTTACCAAGTCCCGACAACACAACCTTTTCACTTTTATAGTCATTTTTCCACAACTCTGGCTCTAAATCACACTATACTAAATTGATATTTCTATCCGAATCTATCAATCCCTTCACTTCTACACCGCAAATGTTCATTAACTTAATCGATTTATTACTATTATCGTTTTTATTTACACTTAAAACATTTTGACAGTCGTTTTTTCTGTACCATAGACTCGCGACATTGGTCATCACCGACTTCAATGACTCGAATTCGCTCAGTAGTACTCGGCTGACTTGATCGCGACTCAACAGCGCCACCTTGTGTCGAAACAAAGAAGTTTTTGTTTCCGGCACGCCAATTTCGATCGTCGCCGTTTTGTTTCGATGCTTCTCTACTATTGCAACAGTCCATAGAAATATGCCCAAACACTCCACACTTAAAACACTTAGTACCCTTATACTTCTGCGGGCAATTTTGCGACTTATGATTCACTTCGCCACAATTAAAACAATTAGGTGTGATTCTTCTTACTGCCACCTGTGGCGTTCCCTTTGTTGTTGAGGTTGGCCTGACGCTTCCCTCCTTCGGCTTCAACTTCGCGCGTTCGTATAACTTAAAATTATCTCGCAGCTGAGCGAGAGTTGTAGATGCATACAACATTTTGTTTGATTCATAGTCTTTGATGCCATCAATCACATATTGTATAATAGCTGCATCCGTCATTTGCCCACGTCGTCCTAACTCTTTCATGGTGAGAAGGTAATCATGATGTGATTCTTCTCTTTCTTTTTTACGCGCCTGCATCATCTCGTGGATTTCTTTGGCGCTTACCTCGTCTGAAAACTCAGCGGCCAGTGCACGTTGCAATTCTTCGAACGTCCTAAATGGCTTCTCCGACTTAAGCCATAACGCCGCCGTACCGACTAATGATTTTCTAGCCAACAATAACGTCAGCAGTGGCGTCCAGTGATATATTTCGGCGTTTTCTTGTACATCACTCACCCAGCGTTCCACGACGCATGCTTTGTCCCTTCCGTTGAACTTTGGGATCGCGTCTTCACTCAACTCAAACAAAGCTGGGTCAACCGCCTTGTTGAATCCCGCGTCGCGTCCTGCGTCATCCTCTTGAACACGTCCTCTCGGCATTTTCGTCTTTACTTTCTTTTTAATTTGGATTCCGGACGAGCCCCCAAAAATGTAGGTTCCAAATTAAACACAGATTCTAGTCTCTCCCTACGATCCCCTTTCTCACTCTTTCGCGTCTTTCGTCTCTCATTCACTTACATTTCGTTTCACCCTTAATCCCACATGTATGTCATTAATTAATCTACGGCATTCTGCTATTGATTCTGATCTTTTTTTTTAAATTGTATAACTCACCATTATGTGCATAGATGATTGCACGTTTATTTCCAAATCAGCTTTAAAGGGTTGAGACAGCTATTTTATAGTTCGAATCTGTGGTCTCTGAACCTTCAATTGTTTTAGCGTCTCCTTGAATACTTGCTTACAAATATCAGTGGGCTTATCACGAATTTAGTCTGGCTTTCGAATCGAGCTGTCACAAGTAAAACGGATCCGTTAGCAATCGGGATCATGAATTTTTACTAACGATTAACGAGCACCAGCAATTTACCAAATGAACGAAAGATCGAGACGTTCGAAAATTAACAAAAAGAATCTAAAATATTGCAGTTCCAAATCCGCACGCGGTGGCGCTGCTCAAATTTCCATACAAATCGCTTGAAGCGAACTCGATTCGAAAGCCAGACTAAAATTCGTGATAAGCCCACTGACATGCGGTGTAACGGAACGTGGCTGCCGGCTCTTGTGAACCACGGTCTGGTATATGGGAGCTGATATCATAAGGTGTATCACGTCATCAACAAGGACAGTGACTACACTATTTTAACCTTTTGCACTCCGTTGTCGCCGTATTTGCCACATTAAAAAGCGAGCAGTAAATCCGCTGGTTGGTTGTTTTCAAAGAGATTTAACCTTTCAATAGCCTCAACAAACAAATAGTTACGAAATAAATGATTTGTTTTATTGAAACGACTCTATTTTTCTTCTACATCATAGGTGTGTACTTATAACTAATAGAGTGCTGGAGTTACTAATAGCATCTATGCGTTACTGGGCTGGAGTGCAAAGGGTTAACAATCAAATTCAAATCCATATGATGTTGCATCCTTTACAAAGATATATCCTCAATAATGTTGTCTTAAATTCTTTATGATATGGAAATATAAAAAAATATATATAAATCACGCAATATTGAATCATACTCAATGTTATGATTTGTGCCAAAATTCGTGCTCGTAATTTTGTAAATAGTCCCTTTTCAATTTATTATAATAATTAGTGATATTAATCCAAAGTATTTAAATAATTATTATTAATTATTTTATTATTTAATATAAAACTGTTTACTTAGAAAGAAACTACTTAGTATTTTCATATTGATTTGAAATTGTCTGTAAGTTTCGAAACAATATATTATGTTAGATCCCCTCCTTCTTGCCTTAGCGTGCGGACTACGACATGCATCCCATACTCCAGAAACCCATGTCCAATGAGAGAGCAGGCCTATTCTATCTAGGCTGTATAATCAATTAATTAATCAAAATATTTAATTGATTACCAATTGAATGTTTAATGAGTTTAGTTTTTGAATCTTTTTATTTATTTATTTATAAAGCCTACCTACAGATTTACTCTATGACTATATATTATAAAAAGGAGTACTATTATATAAACTAAATTAAATTTTAATTATAGGATAGGACGGCATGCTCAATGTGATAAAGGGATAAATATTCTAATAAAATTATGAAAATTCAATACATAAAAATGAAAAAAAAAAACAAGAACCAAATAGATGTAAGGAAGAGGGGAGAAAAAAAATTAATAATTATTATTATTATAATGTTAACTGTCTGGTACTTTTAAAACTATTTACAGTCTTAAAGAATACTTATGTGAAATAATATTGTGGATTAAAATGGATTAATAATATAATTATCACAATGCATTGTGGCAATCAAAAGACAAGAAGAAAACAAGAAAGATGACACTGACAGAATAAACGTCAAAACCCCAAATCTTCTTAAATAAAGTATTTTCGGCTTGTAGAACCGCCACAGTCATTTTTGTATGATTTCTAAGTAAACAGTTTCGCGTGACAGATTTAATGAACGTTAGTGATTATACGTACGTCTTTTTAGTATACGTAGTAATGTTATTTATTTCTCTTAGTAACAAACACTGGTAAAACTTTTTTAGCACAGTATTTCATATTTACAGTTACAGTAGAACGCAGTCCAGAATCCCACTACAGATAGTAATCATTAATTAGGCGATATAATAGAAAAAATAAATTATAACAATTTAATAAACGTGGTGTCTTCACAATTAAACAAATAGATAACGTCTATTGAAATTGTATTGTTAAACATCTAGTTAATGTTACATGAATAAATGCTTGTACAATTAGCCAAACTAAAAAAAATCGGTCTGCCAAACGTTAGTTAAAGTAACGAAATGGTCTTTTGACAATTACTGACAGCCATATTTTATTCTTCGTTTATATAAACATGCATAAGTGGTGCACGGGAATCTCCCATATTTTAAAAGGCTGCTATGAGATATTAAAAAATTTAAGTTTAAGCTTATGTACATTCACATTTTATGTAAATCCTATTACCCTTAATTTTCACATCCAAGGCAAAATTGTTTTTCAGTCGGGAACACTAGCAAATAACACTGCAGTTTTTTTTAAAAAGTGGGAGTTTCCCGTGCCCCACCCTGTACAAACAACTAATATAAAAGACAATGTAACTTTAAATTAATTTTATTAATTAGTAAAACACATAGACTTTTTAAGTAATTAAATCATGTTTAAATAAATTTATATAATACTTTTTAATTAAAAGGGAAAATTCATTTGGTAGACCATATCTTTGGCTGATTGTACCAAATGTGTTTACGATATTGATGGGATGCCTCCAAATATGCTTTAAATATTGTGACTGTAAATTCAATAAATCAATTGCAATATCCAATATTATAGTTGAATCTCAATTTCTTTTGTTATTTCGATCTATAAATATATATTGTATAATAATATATTATCATTTGTTTGTTTTTACCTTTTTTGTACTATACTCTGTCTCTGTGATAAAAATCATCCTTTCATATTTCTGTGTGTTTCTTGAAAAAACAATTTTAACACGAAGATTGGCAATTTTTCGTAAAACAACAAAGAAGAGTAGATTTTGCTTATAATATTAATTATAAGGTACTACGCTCACAATATGGTGACGAAAAGTTCCGAGATGCCTAAAATTGACGTGACTCGGTGTCCTGACCACTACATAAAAAAAAGTCAATAAATAAGGACCTTAAATTAAAACACCGTGTTCAATTCGAGTTAAAACGCTTTTCAAGAAAAATATAGATTTTCAGCATAGAGATTTTGAAACTGACTTAAGCAAAAAAATGTCCCAACTAATTTTTAAATACATTTTTGTCACTATAGTTCCAAATTGACAATGGAGCTCCTAAGATTCCTACAAGAAAGATTTTAAAATCAATATATTCAAATATTTGTAATAATTTAAATCACAGCTCGTCAATATCTTTACAATATAATAGTTTCTTTTTAATTCGTATACTTATATCAGGTCTAGGAGCAACGATAGTCATCAAGAGTAACTTAAGCCCTTTTAAAAACTCTATGCTAACTTTATTTAAATGTTTCCAAGTGCACTTTGTAAGTTCTGTTACATTTGCCGTCACTGTGTTTCCCTAGTTTATAATCTAATATACTTTATAGAATATAGATACTATCAAATAAACTATATGTACCTTTATTTGAAGGTTAACTGGCAGACAATACCCAATGGCATTAAGTTCGTCTTTTGTATTTTAAATAACAATAGATTACGAAATATTTTTTTGGAATACAACTCTAGGTTTACGATGGGACCCCTTTGAGAAAAAAAAACTTTTCGTTAGTTTTTTTTTCTAACAATTATTGTATTTTATGAGAATATTTTAATTTACATTTATAACAAATGTAATTGTAAATTTTATACTTCTTGTCTGTAGGTATACACTCATAGTAAACCTAGTGTTAAATCAGATTATTTTTTATGTCGACACTATCTTGACTCCAATGCTTAGTTGAAAAAAAAACAACTGTCATCCTGTTCATTAAGTGTTGGTAGAATTTAAAAAAATGTAACCTAATGTTTTGTAATGTATCAAATTGATTTATTAGTATTTTTTTGACTTTATAAGGGTATCTATAGTTTATTTGATAACGTCTTGCCTATATCACGTAGAAAACGGTATTAAGTTTTAATCTATAAGAATTTTAATTAAATAATTGTCATTTTTATCATATTTAAATTGGTAGATGAAGGTTTGAGATCTCTCAAAGATTTTTCTCGTGTATTCGAAAATATAAATTTCTAATCCATTAGATTTTTTTGTTTTATTCATACCTTTAAAACTGTATGCAAAAGCGGATATCTCCACCACTGGATTGCGGGTTGCTCCCATGCGAGGTATAGCCACTAAACATGGCAGCTTATCTATACTATATAATGACATAAATGAATAAAGTATAATAGTTTATTGTTATTAATAACAATAGTTTACAAATTAAAATAAAAGTCATGTCCTTTCAATGTATTCTATATCATTGTATTTAGTAGTAACAACTAAACGCGAACATATATTTATTTTATTTCTATCACGTCTATAAAAGAAGTTCTTATTAAATCTTATTTTCAAACTACCCATAAGTTGGTTTCGATTTTATTTTAAAATTTTGATGCTGTGTGGTGTTTAGTTAAATAAATATTTGTTTTTTTAATGTCAAAAAGGTTGTGTAAAGTACATCCTGATCGTTTTTGTTATGTGTGTGGTGAATTTATAATATCTAAAAAAGGATATCTCATAACGGAATCACTTAAAGATGCATATTTTGGTTATTTCAAAATGACGTGTTAGATTTTTAAAATATTTTTTCTGAAACTCAGTGCACCTCAATTGTTAAGAAAAAAAAACGTTTCATTTGAAGGACAAAAACCTTGTAAAGTAGTGTAATTAACATAAATCAGCGAGTGCCCCTACACTAGGTAGCAAAAAACTTAATATATAAAAATAGTACATAAACATGAAGACTCAGTCTGATTGTAGAAATGTAGCCCCCATACTGGTCATAGATTGACATTAGTTATTGCTTAAATTATATCTGTCCTTGAGTTTTAGTTTTATTGACGTGAATATTAAAATAAAACGACATTTTATTAACAAATTATGTTTATAACATGAATAAGATGTCTACGTCGACATCCATGGAAGTGTCTCGATTGAATTGAGTAAATAATGCGTAAATTATCAATTTAAAGTTTAATATCAGTTTCTCCTCTCATTACTTGGCTTACAATTTGATTGCACAAAGCAGCACACGGGTTTAGTTCCACGACCTAAAATAAAACGCATATTAAATATAAAAAATATACACTTACAATTTACATAGTATATATGTTGTTCCATACAGGCTCTGACCTGTAAGGTACCTAATCAAGCCAAAAAAACTTAATTATCTAGGTCCTAACTACAATACTTAATATCCATAAGAAAGTTCACACTCGACAGTCATGCGTCGACACAAAAAAATTAACCGGGGAAAGACCGCGGGTATTGTTTGCTGGTTACATATTATTTTAGACTGCCGCCCCACCCTGAGCCCATGGCTGGCTACGGCCATGGTTCCATAGACGAGCACAAACTAGATGGTTATAGTATTTTTATTAAGTAAGCTCCAAAGAAGCACTTATTCGTCGAATTACTGACAATAATATAAAACAGATTATCACGAGCAAAAACATCATTTTGTGCATAAAAAAATGCATAAGGGTCTTCTGATTATCGTACGTGAAGGGTTAAATTATAACCTATGGTCTCCCTTAGCAACCTTTAAATGCAGAAATACTCTTAATTTCTTATCATGATGAATTTTATACGCTTAACCCTTTGGGTACTGAATTATTTAAAGAGTATCATACATCTGAAACGTATTTAATTTGTTGCTATCTGAAGTAGTATGATAATGCAATATTTTGTATGTAACAAATTGTTTATTTTAATTTAATACATAGTTTAAACCAAGCCCGTTTAGCTTGCGTTATTTGAAATGACGAGTCGGACTCGTCAAATGTTATTACGCCAAAATTTGCGCATGACGAGCGTGAGCCGTCAAATGTACCCAAAGGGTTAACTTGAGATATGTATGTATGATTGGTTCCCGTACAAAAGTATAAAAATTTGGTTTGTTTGTAAAAGCGGGAAGGTTTGGAAAAGTCACGTTAGTCATACTAGCAATGTTACAATAAAATATTAGTTGCACTTATCGCGTTGTCGGACTTGTGACGAAATGTTCAATGTAAATTTGGTAGCTCCTTGTCCGTAAAAACTATAATGAATTGTCATTTTACATCACCTGTTGTTTAGCAAATGAGCTGCCTAATTTTGCCGCTTCAGCAAAAAGAGGTCGTGCCTCATCGTCCTTCTGTTGCTTGCGCAGAAGTACACCTTTTTGGCAGAGAGCTTGTGCACGCGCTTTTGTCTTCTTACCAACGGTTAACTGTAACGCCTTTTCTAAATCCAACATCGCCTCTACAGAGAAATGACAACAAAAACAAATGAAATTGTAACATTTTTAAATTTAATATTCTTTCATTTAAATTTGTTATTTGTAATTATTTATATGCATCGAATAAAAACTTTTTAGTGTCACTCACCGTCATCTCGATGCAGCATACGGAAGAGTTGCGCCCGATTATTGTACCCATCTGCTCTGTTAGGTGCAGCTTTGACTCCTGCTTCCAGAAGTGACAGAGCTTCTTGAGTCTTACCCCCTTCTGCGAGATCTATCCCTTGTCTGCATAGAGACTGGGCCGTCTTCCAACTCTCTGAGTCTGACTCTATAAATTGGCTTTATAAAATACACTACTCACTACGATAAATTAATTACTGAATAATATAGTTTGTACGTAATATTATTAAGTCGACATAAGCAAGGACGACTGCTGTCTACAGACAAGCTACAGTCTAAAATCAATTTAAAAAACCTATTTCAATTTATTTAATATTAACCATATTTACAACCAAACAAGTTCTTCTTTTGTTAATGGCCTCAGATATCAATTAAAGATAATTCGGCCAATTTCAAGTATTCGAGCAACAGTCCAATAAGAAATTATAAAATTTTAATGTCAAAAAACCATCTTTTCTATCTTAATAATAATTTACCATATTTACAACCAAACGATCGATTTTTTTGACATGAGATTTTACGTGTGAATTAAAATTTTGTAATCTCTTATTGTGTTTTTGCCCAAATACTCGACATTAGCAGAATTGTCTTCATTTGACATTTGAGGCCATTAATAAAGAAAAAGAAAAAAGACAACCAAACAAGTCAAGTCGATTGCATAAAATATAAATGTCAGAACTATAACAATAATGACAGTGAATTGTCAATTAATTTTTATGACGAATACGTGCTAGACTGACTAGTGCAAACATCTCTCGCGATATTCAGGATTCATTATTCGATACCTGTGCTTTAATAAAATATCTAGAAGTTCATACTATTTGTTTATTTTCATATTGTTAATTAACTTTTAAGTTAACAAAATGAAAATTTAAATGACTTCTCCCCCAAAAAACGAAATTTTTATTTCTCGATATTATGCATTAAACATCAAAGGAACAGAATCCGCAAAAAAATTGGACTGCTCGCGATTAGATTAAACAAAAAAAATATATTTATGACGGGCGGTAAGCGCGCTCGGTATTGTCTTACCTTTCGATCTACTCAGTTTTTATAATTAAGAAACAATACTTTATTTTTAAAATTAAAATAATGCTTTTTAATGAATAATTTTATTCCAACACATTAAATAAAATCAATTAATAAAATATTTTTTTATAATTTAAAAAGCAAAGAAAGAAAACAAGTTATAATTTAATCATAAATCTACTACTTAATGCGAAACAAACTAACTAAATTTAGATCTATAAAAACTGTTAAACTAATTTATTAAATGAAAATTCTTGACTTTGAAACTTATTCACTGATGTATTTATAAACGGATTTAACAAATGAACTAAAATGGCTTGCGATATTCTTTTGTTATTCACATAAGTATAAAAATAACAAATGAAGAGAAGAACCGAACGCAATTTTTTTCTTAAATTTAAAAATGGAGTAACGCTGGATAATTAGTAAAGTTTACATTTATTTATTGGAAATTGACAGAATTATTAAAGAAAATAAATATAATTAATACAGTTCGTAAAAAAAATAAGAAAAATAAAA
>JAPWLS010000029.1:0-13165 GCA_028551675.1 Tineola bisselliella
TGGACAATGCCAGTACTTATACAGCAGCTAAATCAAATTGATTATTATTAAATTAATAAGTTTATTTCATTTATATTTGTATTTGTATTGACGAGTAAAAGCGCTCTATTGGAGCCTAATTACTAAAAGCAAATAAGTTTAAAAAAAAAAATAGAACATTCCATCATTCATATTGGTAACGTTCGTATTTCATTCCAATTAGAACAATTATTATCTAGTCAGCTATTAGGGAATCTCTGAGTATTACCACTTTTATAAGACAGCCAAGTGATACCAAGATTGAAATATTTTTATTAGATGAATCGAAGCCTAGTCAACTTTGGGAATCACTGAGCTTGAAGTTGGGCCTCTATAGGACAGCATTACGCTTGCTTGACACATTTAACAAGTTGTTATCTGTTAATTAATAATTATATCTTATTATTATAGTAGTAATCATTATCTCTGTATTCTTTTATATGTATTTTATTGGGAATAGTAAAAAATAGTTTTAAAAATATGCTATAAAATTATTAAATACTATCCGCATTGTAATCCAACAAATTACTTCGCGTATAAAACCGTTTTATCTTAATTCTTATCTACTTAAATACTTATCCTGGTAAAAAGATAGTATCGGGGGAGGTATTCCCGTTTCGATCGAGATTTAACTACAATCTTATTTCAATTTAAAATTTAGAAGTTAGACACGTTTCGTAATATAACACTTATCCTATTACCTTATTAGCTAAATAATAAAAATCGGTTGTCTGTAAAGTCGGTTTACTGACGATAGTTGAACGTGACAACGTCTTAAGAAAATACTGATGGAATGGTAGCATTTTTCAAAAGAAAATTTTAATTTCATTTGTTTAATAGATTTGTATGTATATAGAGAAGGAGGTAATTGGAAATCACAATGAAATTGATCAAGATCAAGATCACTTCAAGCCTTACATGGAACGCCTCAGAGCGAGGTAACGCCGCATGAGTCATGTTTTTTCGTGCGTGCAGCCGGCTCAATCGAATTATAAGACGTTGTCACGTCAATAAGTAAAATATATAGAAAAAAAAACTAATGTAAATAATCGAAGGCAATCTAAAGCACAAAAAATGAAGTAATAAGAATAACATCTAAAATAGCACGTGATAAAGTGTCTACTATTTCTGTCGGTCCTATTATAAATTATTCCTTTTATGTTTATTTGTTTACTTTTAGCAATTGGGCTCCAATAGAGCGCTTTTACTCGTCAATACAAATACAAATATAAATGAAATAAATTTAATAATTATCAATTTGATTTAGCTGCTGTATACTGGCATTGTCCACTTACATACAAATGTCATAATAAATCTACTATGATGTGGAAGAATAGCTGCTGTATAGGGGCATTGTCATCCTATTATATACCTATGGGTAAACATAAAATGACATTGGTCATGTCCAAGCATTCAATCCAAGAATAATAAATTATAGTAAAACTAAAAGCACTTTGGATTAAATAACAGTTTGTTATTTATAAATCTCAATCCGAATTCAAATCGTTAAGAATCAACACAAGAATAATTGTAGCATCAGGTATAGCTGTATTCAGATACCGGTAAATCACGGCTTTCCCGGTCGGGTGCTCAATCTGTCCGGGATTAGGGCCGTCGCATTAGCGTCTCTCAGCTCCGGGCCGCGGGATCCGCACCGGTTTAAAATTTTATGTATTAAGCGCCGGGACGTGACCACAATGTAATTTAACAAACTTGTAAAGAGGTAGCTTTAGATTGGTGTTCATAGTCTTTAAATTATTTAAATCATGATTACAAATAATATAACTCGAAACAAGACTGAAGACTTTTGAATGACTAATAATTTTATTAAATTAAAATATTAATTCTACTGCGTGTACTGTCCGTCAATCTTCAAATGGATACAGATTGGACTTTGGACTGGTAGAAACAATCATTAGAAAGGGATAACTATATTCTTATCGTGTCGAATTTGAGGCATGTGTGAAAGGGATGCAGATATCTCCTTTGTCATTCACAACATCGCGATTGTTACTCTTTCTATCGCTTATATACCTACAAAAACTGTATCCATTTAAAAATCGCCAAATACATATATCCAAATAATTACATCTGGATATAATTTTAAGGAATTATTAACGATCGGTACTAAGATAACAATGGCACCTAATTGTAGGTGAAGACCCGGATATCCCGACCTCTATCGCTTTCTACTCGGGTTTAATTTATTTGACAGGGGTCGCCAGTGAAATAGACTTAGCTAAAAGTCAATAAAACCAAAAAAGTGTTAAACTATTTTACTGTTTACCTGTTTGGGATTTACGAAAGATTTTTTTATAGTTACCATCATGTTTAATCCGAGATTTTAAAGCTATGCAGATAACGGCAGCGATTCAGAAATAACACTTGTGCGTAGTTTGATCGGTGATGACTTGATCATTACTTAAATGCATCTAATTCTATTTTATGAAGAAAACATTATTTACTAATAAATCTTCAAACACGACAACCATTAGATAGTAAACAAAATAAAATAGTAATATGTTGCATATACTTATATATCAAATATACAGTTTAAACATTAATTTGCATTTTTTATTAAATTATTTGTAACAATTGAAACGATTTCTAATAAATGCGTGTAGCAGAACGTAATGACAGCTAGATGACAGTAGACGGTTGCAATGGACTGTTATCATTGGTCAAAAATCGTGTCAACAATTTTAAAGCGTAGGATTGGTCTACTTTGTTTCGTACAGTTGAGTTTTGATGTCTACTCAGTGAATCACTGCTTGAGCGTTATTTCTGAACTAGCTTTTACCCGCAGCTTCGCTCGCATTTAAGTCATTAAATAAGTATCAGAGATCATTTCAATAGCAATTAATCAATGTGATTTCAAACAGCTGAAACTATAGTCAGTTGGAAACTATAGTAAAAAAAATAATAAAAAGTATCCTATGTTACTTCTAATACCTCCAAAAATATGTATACCAAGTTTCATAATGCGTGAAAACGTAACAAACAAACTCACATTCACATTTATAATATTAGTAGGGATACCAGCCTAAGGCGTCTTTCTAAAAAGGCGAATAAATTCACATTGAATGTTGATTTCCGTTAAAGTAATTACTTTTATTTTCAATTGACAACATTGTAATTGATGCCTTACTTTTGTCACCTGGAAACACCAGAGAGAGAGTAATTTGTCGGATGATAGATTTGTAATTAAGAACGAAATTGTAGAAAAAGGGAAGAAAATCTATTAAAAGAATTAGTAAACGTTTCTATTCTAAAATAGAGATTGATTTCTTTTTGCATTTGTATAAATATATAAGAAAAAAATTATGTTCCAACATTTTAGAGTTAAATATCTTCATCTTTGTTACAGATATAAATAAATAATGACTTTTTCAATTGTTTTTAAGTTTTGTATATTTTAACTGAATTAAACAATATTATTCTCTATACTGATTTTTAATTTGATTGTTTTATTCTTCTTCTTCCTATTTTATGATACGGCCGTCACCTCTGTAGCTTACGTGAATTTTGACATATAAGCCCGTAAAAAGTCCTATCAAATATCCGTAAAATAAGCATTGTGTGGCCTATCCGTCGTGACGTCGCTGTCAAATCCATAATTTCGTGAATGATTACGTAAATGTTCCTGAGTAGGAAACGTCCGTATTTTCGTCCAAAGTGCGCCTGAGTAGCCCCCCAGTGCCGAATTTGGGGGCCCCGCGTTCCAACGCCTGTTTGACCGTAATAAAAAAATATTAATTTAGATAGAAGCGTAAAATATCTTGCATGCCTTAACGCTATGCTTCACTTTCACTTGAAAATCTAAAACTCGATTTCGTCACGTTAAATCGTAAAAATAAGTAAGTAAAAAATGAATTAAAGAACGCGATGGAATATAATTTGAAGTCGATATTGAAAGTGTTAACTCTGGATTTGCCCATATTAAATCCAGAAAAGGTTTTGTTTTATTTAATACCCTAAACTTGAGAACCTAACGCAAACCAAGGGGCTCTTGACAGAATTTGCTACAGGCCCCGAGCTAGCTTAATCCGGCACTGTTTCTAACCGTATTTTTAATCATAATAGAAGAAATAAACAAATAAATTTTAGTTGGTACGTATAAATAGTATCTACATATATAAAAAGAGAAATGTCCGTATTAATATGTATGGGAAACATATCTCACATTGAAGCAAGAGTCATTTATAACCAGCCACTAGTCTATCTTCACGGCTGCATACCACATGAGGGATGGTTATAAATCTTTCACGGGGATACAGTGAAACAGGCGTGTGATTTTGACCTCTGCCTATTTCAGTATGTAGCTTTTTAGCTTCAGAATAAAGTTTATCTGTTTACAAAGACAAAGTTATGTAGCTAGTTTAGCCTCGTCAAGCCGGCATAGTGAAAACGACTTTTATTCATAAAAAACACTAGTTTAACGTAATACTGTGTAAGTAATAAGTATTGAATTGAAATGAAAATAGTTTATTAGCATAGGCACTAAAGACGTGCGCTTGCTCATCGTTAGACTCTACAATGGCTTTGGAAAGGCGTATGATGAGAAGAAGACCACAAGAAACTCGTCAATCATAGTGTGTACATGAAATAATTAATAAAAAAAATAATTTTAATTCAGAGATAACAATCCATAAATCATGGACCACAATAATTAAAATTAGATCAGATCCACAGTGAAATAACATTGCATTATATGTTAAAAATATAATTTAATTTAATGTTATCAATTCACTAAGCCCTAATAACATGGTAGGTAATCCACAAAATCGCAATATTACAGGAGAGCGATTTAAAGTTGTTATTGTGCGTAGTTTGTTTGTGTACAAGTACATTCTTCGTGGTTGTATCGAGTTATCTCAGAAATCATTTTCATGACATAGAGAATTATATTTTGTAGTTATTTCAATAAAAAATGGCAGTCACGACTATGTAAATACGACTCGACGATATTTCTACAAAGAAATATATAAAAATATATATTTAGAATAAAAATGAGGACAAATTAGAATGTGTAGAAATATGTAATTTTGTTTGAAAGCTGAAGACAGATGAAGCGAATAAGCTGAGAATAGGATGTTGACAGCAAACTATTTACATTGTTTTATAATAGTACGCCACCTGAAGATTGACCTGAAAACAATAAATAGTAATAATCAATGCGAAGCTATCGGAGACGAGCAGAACTAAAAACGCCTCATTATTTTTTTTATGTATTATACAAAACAAATCACTCTGAATTGAAAAGAAAAATCTAGACTTTGTTTAATGGAATTAAACTGTTATCAAAAACTATGCACACATTAAAATAAAAACAAGTTTATTTTGTAAAGGATTTTGTTACATAAAAATAGCAAGGGGCCCCTGTACTAGGTTTGAAAACCTGTGCTACTGGGTACCCCGGTTACTGAACTAATATATAATATAGTATAACATAGAAAGAGAATATATAAACAAAACTATCTATATATATAAAACGCAAAGGTGACTGACTGACTGACTTAGTGATCTATCAACGCACAGCCCAAACCACTGGACGGATCGGGCTGAAATTTGGCATGCAGGTAGATGTTATGACGTAGGCATCCGCTAAGAAAGGATTTTGATCAATTCCACCCCTAAGGGGATAAAATAGGGGATGAAAGTTTGCATAAATCTTATTAGATTTATTTCATTCATTATTACGCAGACGTAGTTGCGGGCAACAGCTAGTTAGAATATAAAGGACTATTAGAATATATACAACTATACGAATAAATACACTTATCATGTTCTATCTAGAATCAAATACAAATCAAATTAGCTCTCAAAAGAAAGAAAGATGATCATACAATCTTGTTTTAGCTTGCACGTTTACTAAAGGATAAATATTAATTTAATTTAAGAAATAATTGCACAGAAACAAATAGTAAATATTGAAACAAAACAAAAGCGGCACATATTAGGGCCAGTCAATCAAATCATCAAGTAATCTTTAGGTAACGTTCAGAAACAACAAAGTAAATTGTAATGATAGTAATTTGCAGTTTTATTACTCACAAAAACAAACTCTGCACTAACGAGAATAGTTTTGTGGCCAGTTGAGCTTAGTTCGCAATAAACTAAAGTTTCTGGGTCGAAATGAAGTCGCGTACTGAAACGCGATTGTCTTTGCCACTCTCTAAAACGATTCTAAATTCAAATAAAATTTAAGTTTTTTTTATTATTCTATTGATTGTTACTGGCAGTATATATATATTGAAACTAATGTATTTTTTATTTAATAATATGTACTTTTTTATACTATATAAGTATTAGTAAGGTTATGTCATCGCTAATACTAAGTCCCACATTTTTGTCACTTTAAGATTAATTAAGACTGTTATTACCAATTATTTAGATTCTATTAGCAATTACATATTACAAGCCCTGTAGAATAGTACTACATTTTTTTTAATTTAAAAACAATAACAAGAAGTATTATAGTTAAATTGAATTGAAATTAAATCGTAACAGAATCGTTTTAGTTTATAGAGTAAGTATGTTTCATAGTTAAAAGTTTATATCGAGTGATCCGTCGCCTTCGTCTCTGCACACCAAAGCCGCTGAAACTTCTGAACACTATTTTCATGTGTGATCGCAATCCCTATGCCTTTAATTAAAATAAAATGTGCAATTAGGACAAAGGCTTTGTAATAAAAGAGGTTGTATTATCGATTGCAATTTTAGAGAAAAAACATTTATATTTATTTATATCTGATTTTAATCGTGTATATGATAACCAATTTCAAATATATATGCGGCTTAACTATCGTATTATCTGATTAATTCGTATGTCAAGGGGTAAATACATGAACAATTCAGTAATTTTAAGATACATACATCCCTTACTAATATAAATGTGAATGTGAGTTTGTTTGTTACGTTTTCACGCAACAACTACTTAACCGATCATCATGAAACTTTGTACACATATTTTTGGAGGTACTACAAGTAACATAGGATACTTTTTATTAAAAAAGAAATAATTTTTTACTATAGTTGTTGGCGATCGCAACCTCCTTTTGATTTTTATAAATTATATTAAGTTTTATAAAAAATACGACTGTCAATGTCAAGCAGTCCTAATAAAAACTGAAAAGCGAAAAGTGGTTTTTTCTTTTGCACGGACTCAAATATATAATATATTGTGAAATAGCAGCAGTAATAGTTTTCAATTGACTATAGTCAGTAAATGCGAGCTAAGCCGGGAGTAAAAGCTAGTATTATAATAAATATCATCACACGTACATTGTAATGTGCCTGCTTGCGCTGAAAAGAATTACAATGTAACCGGCAACGTTGCAAGTTCCTCACTCGGGGATGAAAGTTTTAATTTAAAAAGTGCTTTTTTAACTCTTCTCGTTGTACAAATAAAGACAAAGTTTTGTCCTTTATTAGTTTTAACTTTGTAGAAAATCATATTCTTTTGTAGTTATTAGGAAAAATGAATAAAATAAAATGAAAATAAATTCATCTATTTTACACTTATAAATAAATAATATATATGAAAATGAATGAAAATGAAAATAGTTTATTAACATAGGCACTAAAGGCGTGCGCTTGCTCATCGTCAGAATCTACAATGGCTTCGGAAAGGCATATGACGAGAAGAAGACCACAAGAAACTCGCCAATCATAGCCTGAACATAAAGTAACGAACAAAAAAAAAACTGAATATTCATTCAGAAAAGTAAATAGCAATTCATGTCACATAATTCGTAATAATACATAATTCACAAGAATTAAAATTAGATCAGATCCACGGTGCAACCACACAGGTATCAGCCCACAATAATATGAAAAACTATGTCGGTGAGTAGCAAAGAGAGAAGCATGGCACACAGGAGTAGACCGCCCCCATCGCAGCACCCGTTCACGAGTATTACGTCCTGGACAGCCATCACTCCCGTCAACCATATTTTAGGGAAGGGTCCGACCTGAACCAATACGTTAATAACTATAAAATGAAAAGTAAAATAACTATACAAAAATGAGAGGTTGTGTTAATTTGAATGTAGCACAATTGTCTTCTCAAGCCGGCATAGTGAAGGTAGGTGGTAACAGTAGTCTCCAGGACCATAGACTAGACATAGGACTCAAGGACCATACACTAGCACAGTAATTCTCAACCTTTTTTGTTTTGTGGCGGCACACTTTTAACGTTTTCAAAATTTAGCGGCACACAAAGAAAAAGATAAGTTGAAAAATTTTAAAATGATAATATTTAATAATATTAATATTGTTATATATCTAAAATTTGGCGGCACACTTTTAGAATTTCGTGGCACACAAAAAAGGTTGGGAATCATTGCTCTAGGTCCCTAGGATAACATTATGCAAAGTATGGTCAAATGTTAGGTTACTATAAAAAATATGTTTTCATACAAGCAGATACCCATCGGACTCCCGTATGAAATTATCTACGCTAAAGTTGAGCGACTTACTTTAACCCTTAGTAGCCTGATTTACGAAAGTGATTTTTTTTTAACATTATTGTGCTTGCTTGAGGGTCTAGATGAAGGGAAAAATAGCCAAAAAAAATCACAATGTTTATTTTACATATTTATTTAGAAAAAAAACAGGTATCAATTTTGATACTTCAGGCATGAAGGCCATAAAGAAATCAGATATACCTATGCATGAAATAATGCGAAACATTCGATTGTTTTTATTATCGCATAACGACACTTTACACTTTTTACAGAACAGAAAATATATCAAATTTGTATTCAACAAAACTTTTAGTAAAATGTGTTTACTTCTTCACTTTGCCGCGCAAGTAATATGTCATAGATAAAATAAAACAATAATGACATTTGTTTTATTTTTTAATTTCGTTGGAAAGAATATTATACAACAGTAAAATACGAACAGCCAACCTATAAAAAAACTAATAGTAATGTGAACATTCGGTTTAAAAGATTGGTATCAAAATTGATACTCTAGGCTATTAAGGGTTAAACTTTATTAGTAACTTTGATCCCATTATCTATTAATTAAATTCACACATCGCCACCGTTGTAGAACAAAACAAAATTTTATCTACAATGTAACACATGCCACGTGCCGATAAATGTTAAAACCGGAAAAAAAACGTCAATGAAAAAGCGGAAAATGTTTCATGATTGAAATATTTAAAATTCGTTCCACCCACAGTGTTTTAATATTTTAAATAATTCACATTTCCTTTGCAACGTAAAAATAAATCTCTAAAATGTCGAATTAGAATCTTAAATCGTGTTAGACTTTACAAATACAATATACATATTTTATTATTCTAATTTGATATGTGAAAGAAAAACAAAACACTGACTAAATTATATATACATAAGTCTAAGAATAGCATATAGGATAACAGTATTCTTAGATCATAACGACATCTGCCGGGATGAATGATCAACTTCCACAATCTTTCCCTCTCTTTACATTCTGCTTACATGAAAAAAAATTAAGAGGTCCAATGACAGCACGACATTCAATTTAAACCATTCTGAAATAAATAAATTTGGTCAAAAGACCGCTTCCGTCTTTTTACTATTAAACAAAAAGACTATAATGGCAAAACGAACAATACTTATTAATACGTATTGTTGAAATAAGTTTCCTTACAAAATGATACCTAAAGAAGTTTAAGAGAAGGGAAACTGTCGACGAACACAATCTTATGGCAAGACTTTCAAGCTCTACTTAAGTTGGGGGTCTATTCTTGGTGATTATTTCAACATTTTTTTATATTTGTGATTTTTTTTCTCTCCCCTCTATGTATTTGGCTCTTGTTTTTTTATTTTTATGTATTTTTGTAATTTTATTAGAAGTGTAGTATCTATCCCTTTATCACCTTGAGCATGCCGTCCTATCCTATAATTAAAATTTCATTTAGTTTATATAATAGTACTCCTTTATGTAGTGAATTGTTGTTTGAATTGAGGTAGTGGTTCCTCGGTAGGCGAGGAGCCCTGGTAATTCAACAGCTCAGGACGAGCTCCCTGCTTCGGTAGGCGAAGCAGGCACAGGAGAGGTACAAGGGTCCACGGAAACGGATCGTTCGTGGTGAACAGTTATCTAACTTACAATAAATATGTATTCATAATAAAAATCAAGAATACAGGGTATCCAAACTCGAGTCACGGCCACGACGAACTTCACTATAACTTCATTCTGAGCTGTAATTTAACTGTTGACTCCCAAATGATTTACAAATTGTCTTCCCAGTCAATAAATAATAATAATAATACTAACATTATTGTCGTCGACAGAAAAGAGGTTGCCGCGGCGATGTTAATTGTGTATATATTTTTATAAGTAAATCTGTCAATTTGAATTTGGAATGAAACAAAAGAGGAACGCGAGGGACGTTCGAATGAGGACTTGGATGTTGGTCGCGAATGGGAACGGATGTGTGTGCTTGGATTATAAGAGATTGGTAATATAGTGTAAATAAAACTTTCAAGAGTTTTCATTGATACAGTCCACTTGCTCTTTTGACTACAGTTATATTGTACGGGTTATAATTGATTTCTTCTCGTCATATGCATTTCAGAAATCTCCATAGATTATGATTATGTAAAGGTAAAGATTTTGATTTGATGGAGGAGTCCGTAGTGCCTATATTAATAAAACACATCTTAAAAAAATTAAGGGTGTTTTTTTATAGAATTCTGGTACATGATCACATCGGTAATCGCCTACGTAACGCTGACTTGAACAGTCGAAAGAAAGCTTTGAAATAAACGCAATATATATAACAGTAACATAATATTTATTTGTCATGTAAAAATATTTCTGAAAAACTGAAAAATACACTTGAAAATAGCATATTCGCAATCAATTTGAAGTTTTCGACTAAGTTAAATCCGACGCAGACCTTCCCTGGGGAGGGCGGAAAACTTTTTACATTACCAAAAACCAACGCGATTTTCGTACCGTTTTTCCAATAAAGGCTCTACCGCCCGCCCTTGACTTATGCGGAACGGAACAGATGCTACCAAAAAATTGTCTAAATACTCAAATTGACCTTTAATAGTAAGTTTAGAGGCTTTGACAAGTATAATTTGTTAGGTTAATCTATAAAACACGGCGATAAGTTAAATGACTATTACTTATAGGCCCTTCTAGGGGTATCTAATAATAATAATAATAAATGCTTTATTGCTTTAAATTAGTAATTGTAATACAATTTATTACATAAGAGACAAATTTAGAGCAATTGGCGACCTTATCACTAAAAGTAATTTCTTCCAGATAACCAATTGTCATGAACAAAAATTCCGTTGTTTTTTTTGTTAATTATTTTATGTACAGGCTACGATTAGCGAGTTTCTTGTGGTCTTCTTCTCGTCATACGCCTTTCCGAAGCCATTGTAGAGTCTAACGATGAGCAAGCGCACGCCTTTAGTGCCTATGCTATTAAACGATTTTCATTTCATTTCATTTCATTTCGTGGGAGAAAGAGTCTTAGTAATAATGCAATTTAGGAATATTTAAAATTATCTACTTATATAAAATTATTTAAAAGTTTCTACCGCGATTTCAAAAAAGCATATGACAAGATGAAATCACAAGAAACTCGCCAATCATAATCTGTACAATATAATGTTAGTAAGTACATTCTTGATTAATTTACAGCATCTTAAAAATTAAAGTTAGTATGTAGGTATATAAAACACATCGAATTTAATAAAATAATCTCTACCGCCCTTTTAGTAATAAAAGGAACTTGAAGGAATTGATAAAAAATACAGTAAAAATTGACACCTTCATAAACATTATAAATCAAACAAATGAACAAACACCAACCTTACAAAGACGTCCTTAAAAACATCTAAATATACATGAATAGGTTATATTACGATTTTACGCGTCAATAAACAGATTAATTGATTTTTCTGGCCTTTCAATGAATGTAGGAAGAAATTGTTACAAAGTTCATCGACCTACAATTAAATTGTTATCGGACTTTGAATTTTGAGTGGCCGCTTTTTAATAATACTTCACGAGTTCAAATAAACATGTATTAGAACATTTATCAATACTAGCTTTTAATCGTGGCTTCGCTCGCATTTAAGTCATTAAATAAGTATCAGAGATCATTTCAATAGAAATGAATCAATAGGACTATATTTTCTTACTTGGCTTGGATTATCAATTTTTAAAAATTACTACATACAGTGATGTTTCAAAAACTTAAATTTATTAGCATAGACACTGAAGGCGTGCGCTTACGTCGTTAGACTCTACCGTGGCTTCGGAAAGGCGTATGACGAGAAGAATACCACAAGAAACTCGTCAATCATAGCCTGTACATGAAATAATTAACAAAAAAAACTGAATTTAAATTCAGAGAAAAAAAGTAAATAACAATCTTTATATAAAAATTTTATTTCCGTTTGTTTGTAATTATTTTCTTAATAAATAAAAATATAATAAAATATTACCATTATCGTAATGTTAACTATAAATTCCAGTTTCGGAACAGTTTCGAAACAAATTGATGAAATTTAAAAAAATTAGGTCTAGGTTTATATGTTTGTGTTGTCTTCGTTCTGATGCGCATTGTATATCTTACCCTACTACATTATAAATGTGAATGTGAGTTTGTTTGTTACGTTTTCACGCAACAACTACTTAGCCGATCATCATGAAACTTTGCACACATATTTTTGGAGGTACTAGAAGTAACATAAGATACATATTATTAAAAATACTAATTTGTTTTTACTACAGTTTCCAATTGACTATAGTTTCAGCTGTTTGGAAATATTTATTTTTATTTCCGTCTGTCATTTTTATATATATATATATTTTTTTATTATATATTTATCATATTGATTCATTTCTGTTGAAATGATCTCTGATACTTAATTGCGAGCGAAGCCGCGGGTAAAACCTAGTTATATAATAATTTAATATAATATTGTCTTATTATTATAAGTTAAAAGCATTTAAAATCTGTTATAAGTCAAGTCGGACAGTCAAGAGGCAAAACTTGTTTAGGTCGACTTAAGTCGCCATTGTCTCTGCACAAACTTTGCTCGTTAGCGTTTGTTAAAATCACCTATTGTTTATTTATTATAGAATTCATAATATACATAGAATAAATGGGCGTTCTATA
>JAPWLS010000112.1:0-143339 GCA_028551675.1 Tineola bisselliella
CCCTCGAAGAAGTCAAAACCTCGTAATCTGTCGTGTGGAAAGGATTTGAAGATAGTGTAAACCAGCGCAATATACAGTCCACTTCAAAATCCGAGGAGATCAGCGAGCTACGTCACCATCAGGTTTGACTGATTTCCTTACACCTCCTTACCGCATAAACCGCCGCAACAATTTGATTTGTATAATATTAGTCCTTTTTATAATATGTAGTTCTAATGTAATTTTGTAGGTAATGTCATATTCATAAATTTGATATTATGGATAGAAGTAAAGAATATGTCATAATTTAAGGCTGCCATAAGTAACCGCAAAGCAGCCAAGTTGATACAGACGCAGCATCCGGAAGTTCTCAGGCATCATTCGCACGTTTCCGAAGTGAGTCAGTCGGGCGTCGAATAGCTGCCCATATATAGCAGCGGGAGTGGTTAATTGATCGAAGAAAAACAACCAATAACTGGGTTAAATTTTATTTTTAACTCTAATTAGACTGTTTGTATATGGTTACGAATGTCTTATTAGATGCAGACTCCACTCGCAGCTTCATTTGATCACGAGGCGGTTTATGTCCTTAGCATACACGTCTGTCATTTTTGAGACAATATTGATTTTATTTATTTAAGAATAATATTACATAATATAGTTTTCGATGGTCCCACACTAGGCAAATATATATAAATCAGTTTTTTTTATTATATTAGAGCTTTTTCTTCAAAAAAGTTTGAGAGCCGCTGGTATAGAGTTACCCCTCTTTCATCTCACTAATTTCACCTCTCACATCCATTATTCTAACTCTGTTTTAGCTAATTAATTGTAGAAAGAACCACAAGTACCATTGTGACATTACTTTCGACTATATAATTTGTATTGGTAATAATTGTACATAAAAACTTTTTTTTTTCAAATTCAAACATCTTTATTGCATGTCACAATTATAATTAAGATGTCAGTATAGTTTAGTGTCAATGTGACACCCGGTCAGGGCACAGCAATATAATAAACTAAATTTCATTGAGGTATTCGTCAATTGAATAAAACCATTTTAAAATTAAATATGCTTTTAATTTATTTTTAAATTGTGTTAAGCAAAGATTTTTAAAGTGAACACTGCCTCTTATTGTTGACATCATTTGCATGAATGACATTTGACATATAAAAATATTTGCACGTAAAAAGGACGCAGTGTTTTTCTTCCATAAAAACGCAATTATGTCCAAAAACACAATGTTGCTACACCCACTGTGCTGTTTTTGTAGGAGGCCTCACTATTTACCTCACTGCGCATTCAACGATATTAAGGCGACATTACCGAAAATTTGTCCAGTGCAATACAATAACTGAACCAACAAAATACATTACATTTAAGGATCTTGACATATTTAATTGTTATCTTGCCTCAATTAAATATCAAAAAAATTATATTAAATATATGTAATTCTTTAATCATTTAATTTTGATATTGGAATGACTATATTTTTTATGTTGTTAAATAAGTTTAATAATAGTTTTAATAACTTTTTAAAATATTAATTGTTTCAGGCGTTACTTCGCGGAAATCCATATTAAACGAAATTATTTTGCTTATAATTCCCGCTACATTAGGTCGATGAAGGAAAATAACCTCCAACAACATTCAATAACTTGTCTCGACGCGTTTCACCACTTCACGTGGAATCATCAGGATACGTGCGGTTGCTTCGAAGCATTATTAAATATTTGCGAATTATAAGCAAAATAATTTCCTTTTTAAAATATGTTTAAAATGTAATGTAACGTTGCTCATTGTAATGTTAGCGCATGCGTAGGGCCTACAATTGGATTATTATAATTCTTAGCGTGATATTAATTCCAAGTCTAATTATAGAGCCCTGTTTGTGGACGCAATGAATAAATAAAAAACAATTATTTATAGTAGGTAGTCTAAAATTTCTTCAGCTAAGCTTCATGAGCAGAGACGACTGCTTTCACAGAGAAATGCCAGCTTGAGTAGTTGAATGTACATACAATTGAATGTACAAAATTTATGTACAGGCTATGATTGACGAGTTTCTTGTGGTCTTCTTCTCGTCATACGCATTTCCGAAGTCATTGTAGAGTCATGTGAGCAAGTGCATGTTATAATAAAATAGTATTCGATTAATATTATACTCTATTCTATGGTCAACTTGAGTGTTCTGTTGTAATATATGTATTATATATGCATCTAAACTTAATCCAGTTATTCTATTACAATAGTGCCTATGCTAATAAACTATTTACATTTCATTTCATAACGATTAAACAGAACAATATAATAGGATCGACAGCAATACTCGGATTCACATAGAAGTGGCGCCTTAAATGTTCCAGTGGGTGAAACACGTTGACATTCCGATCGCATAAGGATATCAACGTATGCTGCCGTTAGCACATCAACCCACTGGACATCGCCACTTGATTATGAAGGAAATATAACAAATATACCGGATAATTTGCTATATTATATTATAATTAGTGAATTTTTGCGTGACATTTTGTAAGTTTAAATTTAATTTGACATTATTTACCATTTAAAGTTGACATAATAAAATTATACACTATATAATTGTACACTAGCTTTTAGCCGCGACCTCGCTCGCATTTAAGTCATTAAATAAGAATCAATATGATTCCAAACAGCTGAAACTATAGTCAGTTGGAAACTATAAAAAGTATCCTATGTTACTTCTAGTACTTCTAAAAATTTGTATACAAAGTTTCATGATGATCGGTTAAGTAGTTGTTGCGTGTAAACGTAACAAACAAACTCACATTCACATTTATAATATTAGTAGGGATTACGTAAAATATGTGATACTACTAACATTATTTTAAGACTTATGTTACTAACCATAATAAAATTTTAATTTGTTAATAAATGCCCAACCTACTGGTCGGTTATTTAAAAAAATTAATCCCTTTCAAAAATAAAACAACTAGTAAACCATTAGCTTCTACTGTCAAACTTTATATTTCAGCTAAGAATAAATACATTTTTAATGAGAATTACTATTTCATGTTTGTACACATTAACACGTGCGACGTTCGTCTGCATGTAATCCAAATAAACACCGTTTCAGATGCATTATTTAAAAGTTGCAGCTGCACATGCGTGGTGTTGTGTTTCTAATAATAACGACGCACTCCCTGCCCCTCCCCCGACCCCGACCCCACCCCCCGCATGCCCTCACAAGTTCCTCGTACATTTTTATTATCTTTTTAAGAATAACAAACATTGCTCCCTCTCTGTACATTAACGTACGGTCAATAAACTGCATAGGGGCGTTGATGCACTGATGCACACAACTGCAGCTCCTCTGTCTATCAAATCACACACACTGCGCCTGATGATAAGCTAGAGTGCGGTCCATGAGCATAGACAACTGTTACCACAGACAGCCGGCTTGAGGAGACGAATGTGCTCTGTCCAAATTGACAGGACACACTCCTCTCGTTATCCCGGCTACTTCCATGCTGATCCCGAAACGCGACTAGGTCACCGCTTGAAAGTGGTGGTACTACCCCAGGATGGCATACTAAGGTGATACCATCATCAGTCTGCCTACCACTCTTAAACTGATGCCAAATACACAAAACGTGTCACGATGTATTCGTACATAAGTTCAAACAATAGTTTATTTCTTATTAAAAAAACAAGTGTAAAGTATGGACAATATCAATTTAGTTTTTAGTTAATTTGTTCTATAATATCGTCCTGCGTTGTCATTATTCTGTAAAAGTACTTGTTACGAACTCTTTTTTGTTTATGTTTTAACTTTTTAATACCTCGGATAAATTGATAAATTATTCAGTCTAGATTCCCAACGTGGGGACCACTCCCCATATAGGGGCAATTTGATTGTTAAGGGGGGCAATTCGAAAATGGACTCGACACGAGTTTAACCCTTTCGCTCCGGGCCATTTAAATACCAATACTAGATTTCGGTGCCAAATTTATCAAAAAAGCAAATTCTTAAATAATTACTAGGTATAATAAAATAAAAAATAAATAAAATAAAATAGTTTATTGATAGAACTTTTTGTACATAAAATAGCAAGGGCCCCTGTACTAGGTTCGGAAACCTGTCCTACTGGGTACCCCGGTTACTGAAATAGAATGAAGAAAGAAAATAGCGATAGAAATATATAAAATATAAAAACTGAAGAAAACAATATATATATAAATATATAATTATATAAATATATATAATTTCGCTTGACTAGACTAAAATATCAACTAGGTGTTTGGTTACATGGGGGGGGGGGCATAATAATTTTAGAAAGTCTAAGGTGGGGCATGGCATAAAAAAGGTTGAGAAACACTGGTCTAGACATTAGTAGAGTATTTAAAAATAATTTCTAGGCATATAAGCTGAAGTGCTACGAGCTACGAGCACCTGCCTATCCCATTTGTTATTGAAGACACGTGGAGCAACATCGAACAATATGCGACGCAAGTATCTTTCCTTAAAGTGCAGAGTGATAAGATAAATTAATTAAAATGCATTGAACGGCGTTACTCAATTGTTAGTCAATTTATATTAATTGAGTACATGCGTTGTGCGCACATTTGTTGTTATAAAGGGACGAAGACAGAATCAAAGGCAGAAAAATGAGTTTATGTATAATTGATTGTTTCAGGCGTTACTTTGCGGAAATCCATATTAAAGGAAATTATTTTGCTTATAATTCCCGCTACAACATTCAATAACTTGTCTCGACGCGTTTCGCCGCTTCACGTGGCATCATCAGGACTTTTCTCAGCCGATGAATCATATTATTGTATCGTATTGTCAATAATTTCCGCAGCGAACGCAATATATTTTTTCACATAAAAACAAACATTATTTTTCACACTTTGGGTTACATTATTGAAGTTTTCCGTATATCCCTAACGTTTTAGAAAATATTCTATAGCCTATGTTCATCAGGGATAATGTAGGATTCTAATGGTGAAAGAATTTTTCAAATCGGTCCAGTAGTTTCGGAGCCTATTCAATGCAAACAAACAAACAAACAATCAAATGTTTTCTCTTTATAATATTAGTATAGAAAAATATGAAACTGTATATAGTATTTAATTATTTGCTGATTTCTATTATCAATATGAAAAAATCACGTTTTTCTTCCAAGAGTCTAATAAGTAAGGCACTGTACGTCACAGAATATAATGTATTTATTGTGACGTCAGTCGTAATTGACACAAACATGTGCAACGTGTCGCAGTGTGGCAATCTCAATCAAAAACCTGTATAACATTTAGAGCAGTGTGATAGGAATTTGCGTGGGCGACATCACAATGCCACTGTTGCCTGTAACAATCACAGACTAACAGCTGATATCTATCCCTAGTAGTACGATTATGATTAGAGGGTAGTTACGTAAGGCTTTTATGAATTGTATAATGGTATGTGACTACTCCATTGTCTGGAGTAAGCAAGCTCGATAAATGTTCACACTCAAGAAGGACTTTTATTTCCATAACAACAATATACACAACAAGTATCTATCCCTTTATCACCTGGAACATGCCGTCCTATCCTATAATTAAATTTTCATTTAGTATAATATTAGTAGTTTTTCTAATATATAGTCATAAATCATAATGTAATTTTGTAGGTGGGCTTTATAAATAAAAATGTACATGTTAAACAATTAAAAATAAGAAAATACTAAATTAATGCCGTTTCAGAAACTTTGCAGCCGCCGTCCTAAATAATCTACAAAGACGATTAATAAGTTTGAAATCGCGTGAAGCCTCTATCAGGGAGCGAAATACCCCACGTACTATTCGACTTCGAGTCGTCGAAGCGAAGCCGAAGCGACCGCACGTATCCTGATGATGCCACGTGAAGTGGCGAAACGCGTCGAGACAGGTTATTGAATGTTGTAGCGGAAATTATAAGCAAAATAATTTCCTTTAATTGTTAATTAGTCATTTATCAGGTGAACAATAAAAATGGCAAACAATCATCTGATAACATTTGCCAACGTGATTTTTGTCATCCACTCTATTAATATCTTTTACGATAATACACTATTCAATTAATCATTCGTCGTAGTACAACACTATATGTATATCAGGGGTGGCCAACTTGCGGCCGCTCTGTGGCTCTCGATAAATGTACCCGAGCACCTTTTTCTTTTTTAAAATTATTATCGTTTCGTATGTGTTTCAAAATGTTTTTTAAATTACTGACAACAAATGAAAGACTAAATGCAAGGCTTTTTAAATACCTTTTAAATACGTATTTAATTTCCAATTTTAAATAATAGCTCGGACTATCAGGGAACTTAGCCACCCCTGATACCTATATATGACATCACTATGCGACAAACAGAAGCTAAATGAAGAAAATGGCGGAGCAATAATTTTAAAATGAAAAAAGTATTTTATTATCGATAACTAGTAAACGAATTAGCACACGACCATGTATGTATAAGGCATGTGGCTCCAAAAGCCTTTTCCGGCTTAATTTATGTATAAATCTTCTTACATATATAAAAAATAAAATATAAAAATAAAATAGTTTAATAATAGAATATTTTTGTACATAAAAATAGCAAGGGTCCCTGTACTAGGTTCGGAAACCTGTCCTACTGCTGGGTACCCCGAAAATAATAAATCATTTTTAGTTTATTGTTTTTTTCAAATTAAAATAAAACAGTTCCAAGAAACGATGTGATTGCAGTGCTTTTTGTTAAAATTGATTTTTCGATTCGTAGACACGTTTCGGCGCCTGTCGTTATAGCCATAGGTATAGGTCGGCAAGTCTAGACTGCAAAGTGGTCCCGTATTCTCGTCATATAAACGTTCACGAAACGATACTGATTCGAAATAAAATCATATTAGGATACAACTTTATATTGAATAAACGCCTTTAAAAATATCATTGAAATTAAAGTAATATTGTTAATATTTAATTAAACACGTTTAAATAACATAAACAGGGATATTTTCCACGTGCACCTTCATACCTTGATACCTTCACATGCTATTCAAGAAATCATATAATAGTTAACCTTTAGCTACTGAGGTGGATTTAATTTCACGTAAACACTGACATGGGGGCCTCAGAGACCCGTATATATATATGTGCTTGTATTTAAAAATCTTTAGGGTTTAGTGTTTAATATTTAGATTCAGTGGATGTATTTAAATAAAATAAAATATTGGCCATCATTTCAAAATTTAGAAAACACTTAGCAATTTTTGGTAAAAATCACATTAGATCATAAATCAGCAAGAATAAATAAAATTATTATAAAAAATCAACAAATTAACTAATTAGAGTAATTCAAAAATTTTATTTTCTCAAAACCTGAGAGGCCCCCACCTCAGCAGTTAAAGGTTAAGGAACCTTCCTAAAATTAATTTTTTTTATAATATTCAATTAAAATCAGTGACGCCCAGAATATGCCTCCACAGTTTGCGTTTCACACGCCACGTAGAGACGATGAAATGAAAATCGCTGGGGTTTTCCCGCAAGGCAACGATTTAGGTTAAATAATTGTTTTAAATACCTTTAAAAGGAAAATTAAACACCTTTTTGTTTTTAATATCTGCTGATCCTAATTTAGCACTTGTATTACAATACGTATTTTATAAAACACATAGTTGCGAAAGATAAATTTTAAAATTTAAACTAATAAACGCCTGAATATATTGATACTTTACGAATAATTATTATTTACTTGAAATTATGAACATAATTATAATAAAGGTATATATATACATAAATAACTGCTAGTACTTACCAATTTTAAAGAAAATTAAAAGAAAATCGCCTTATTTTTGATCTCACACACGAATTCAACGAAAAAACACAATAATGATCGTAACTAGATTGTTCAATTTTAACCATATTTAATTTTGTATAGTAAATAATACATTATTACAGTTTATTGATTAAAAATCTGCTATATAACTATTTTACTCAGTAATATTTTTCATTCCGCGGCTGCAGAACACAAGTGCGGTCTCCCAGATCACTACCACAGCTGATTTTCACAAAGGGTCCCATTTAACGACATGCGCAGTTAAATGTCTGCAATAAAAAAAAATTGGAGACAGATAATAGTTATAGTATTAGCTAGAAATAACAATGATTCTTAATATAATTCTCCATATAAATGCTTTATATATAAAAATCTACTATTTTAAAAATGAAATAACCATTAAAAAACGTCCCAGTTAAAATTGGTCAGAGAGGAATTAATTAGTTGTCAAAATCTACGCCAAAGAAAAAATAACTGTCAAAGTCAGTCGACAAAATTCAAGACAATCCTTGTGGGGTGTTTTTACGTAATTTTTATTAAGAAAAATATAAGTTATTTTTATATTTTTAGACTAGTTAAAACATAATGTCTGTATTTTTGTCTAGAGTAACTGTTTTGAGCGTTCGCAGTGTGTGTAATAAAACTTTTGCCTTCCGTAACCTCGCGGAACCTATTACATCAAATGTTATTGGTATTACACGTGCGGGCCGGCATTTTTCTATAGCCCAATGTTGTAGAGATTCCATACAACCGACTGTGCCATTGGAAAATACTTCACTTCCATTAAAAAAGAAAGTAATACACAAGAAAGTTTTATTAGAAAATCTGCCTCAAAAGGAAGGACAATATTTAGCAATTGCGTATGCGACGGCTAATTCTTATGATTTAGCGAGTATTAAAGATGGTCTTCTACGTCAGAAACTATATGAACCTGCTACGTAAGTGCTTTAATTATGACGCAATAATAGATAAATAAATTATAGTTATCTTGAACCTTATTTTGTTATAATTATAAAATGATATTTACGAATTACTTTAAGAAATCCACGAATTAATTTGTCTATCCATAATGCCATAGCTATGAGTTGATGGTATAATTTTAGAATATATTTAGAAACAAACATGGAATTTGTGATGTATTGATGCCCATAGATCATCTATACTAATATAAGAAAGCGAAAACACTTGATTGTTTGTTTGTATGTATTGAATGGGCTCCAAAACTACTGGACCGATTTGAAAAATTATTTTACCATTAGAATCCTACATCATCCCTGATGAACATAGGCTATAGAATATTTTCAAAAACGTTAGGGATCCATATGAAAAGTTCAATATATCTTTATTATTGTGCAGACGTAGTCGTGGTCAACTGCTAGTATTTAATACTCTTGAGAAATGTCTGCAGGAAACAATCACTTCTGCTATGTGATCGGGTCACTTCAAGTGGTGGTATGGTGGTACTGCCCCGAGATAACCACCATCAGTCGTGTAAAATTAAATTAACTCGTAACAATGAAATAAAATCCGTTTATCATGCTCTGCTTCAGTTTAATGGCTCCAGAATCGGGTGATGTGCTTGTAGCCAGTGCAAAGTACAGTGTTGATAAGGAACCCAGAGAGATATTCTTCTTCAGAGAGGGCGCTGTCGTGTTCTGGAATTGTAATGACGTGGAAGCAACTAATGTTCTGGATTTTATTAAGCGGTAAGGTTTCAGGTGTTTTATCCATCTAGTATATATATTGTCATTTGTGTAGTCTACCAAAGGTTATTTTTTCAGATATGAGCATGAAAGTTATCCACGTGAAGTTGTAGAAAAGGAAAGAGAGATCATGCCCTACATGTATCAAAATGGACTGTAAGTTGTGGATTATTATTTATTAAGGGAACAATGTTAACACTGATTCCAATAACCGTGCTTGTTTTCGTTGATATTTGCTTTGAGCAATGTAATGTATAATAGCCTGATCCCTTGCAGTTTTAACGATCTACTCGAAAATATCACTGATATTGATTTGTTCCACTCGAAGCCAAAGAAGCTCGGGTCTATTTTACACTTGGCTTTCCTATAACACTCTATGTTCGAGCAGCAGGCATTCGTATTTAATCATAATGTATATAATTTTCTTCAGATGTTTAACACAACTATTAGGTTACCAAACCTAGCTTAATTTCTCTAGTCCAGCCATTCTCAAAGTGGTGTTAACCCTAGGGCTAAAATACTGAAAAAAATACCTACCAAAGGGAGATTATAAGGTTATATCTAAATATTCCAGCTAAATATTACATTGCATCTAGTCTAGTGTAGTTGTTACTTTCATGTGTTGGTTTGTTAACTGTTTGTTTGTGTGTGTGTCTAAATAAATGAATAAATAACCAAGACCAAGTTTACAACTCTTTCAAGCTCAAGCTCTTCAGGCACTATCTTGGCATGCAGAATAATAGTGCATGAATTATCTAATTTATTTTATATATATATATATATATCGATATTGTATGTATTTATGTGTATGTAACCTGCTATTATGTATTTTTATTATTATTATTCATTACCTTTGCGCCTCATTCACCGCATTCCTCCCCTCATGGCATTAAGCTCGCCATTGTGCCACATTGACATCTGTGATAGTAGACTTATCTAGACCAGCTTATCATCAGGCTAAGGGCTATGGGCTATAGAAATGGCGCTTGAGCGTAGACTCAATCTTTCCTTGAGTATGGAATCTATACTCAAGTTCAATTTCAGAATCCCACTAAAATCCCACTTCAAGTAGTGTACAAGTCCCAAAAAGAAGTGACCAAATGCTCTGACGTTGTTATTATTATTATTTTTTTATTTATTTACTTTTAGTAAATGGGCTCCAATAGAGCGCTTTTACTCGTCAATACGAATATAAATGAAATAAATTTATTAATTATCAATTTGATTTAGCTGCTGTATACCGACATTGTCCACTTACATACTAATGTCATAATAATATATAATAAATCTACTATGATGTAAAAGAATAGCTGCTGTATAGGGGTATTGTATACCTAAGGGTAAACATGAAATGACATAGATTATGTCCAAGCTTTTTTATCAGTAAGATATTCATCTAACGTGTAATATGATTTTGTTGAACTGATAAAAAGGGAGGCTACTAATATCAACAGGCAGCTTATTATATGACTTTATGCCAACCCCCATGAAACAACGACTCGTTTTACGGAGACGGAAATTAAAACGTACGTTAAGTAAAATGTTAAACAATACTAACGGCATTTAGTGGTTCATTTGTACAAGTAGAGATCTGAAATATCAAATAGGTATAAGATAACATAGTTTGGGTGGGGATAATATTTCATTTGTTTTATTTATTCCAGTAAGAAATGTCAGTTAGTTGAGTCAACTTTCAATTTGGTGCCGAAGCGTGATAACAATTTGGAAAGGTATACATTCAGGTAAGTTTGCAGTTAACCCATTACTTCCCACTGTCCTATTTTTAGGACACTATATTCGATATTTTTTTTAACCTATTAAGAGTTTTGTTTTTTATTGTTTGATGAAATTTTTTTTTCCGCTGAGAATAATATTTACGTAATTTTAATGTAATTTTTTCAAATTATTCATTTTTGTTGCCTCAAAAAAAGCATTATTTTCCGATATACCGTAAAAGAAAATAGTAATCATCTTCAAAGTACATAAAACTGATTCTTAGACTTCTATCAAATATAAATACATAATATAAAAATAAAAACAAAATATAATTTATATCCCCATTGTCATATTTATAGGACAGGCTGACTCAGCGTTAAAGAATTTTTTTGTCATATTATTTTTTCTTAACGTATTATGAACTTAATTTAAAGATTTCACCAAAAAAATTCCAATGTTTTTGACGCTTGGGAAGGAATGGGGTTAAGCTAGATGTATGTGGATGCTGATTCAGTTAGTTGGATGACCACACAGCTTGACATATGCTCATGTATTTTACTACAAATTCTTAGCTGCCTACTAGTAGATATAATGGAAACAGCCGATCATGTCGATACCTTTTCATCTCTATATTAAAAACGTTTTGCAGTCATGCGATGGCCCAATCTGCACGGCTGGGTGCATGGGAAGAGAAGCTGGAGACGTTGGCGTCCTCTGTCAGTGATAATTCCAGGCTCATGGAGAGAGGGGAGATTGCGCTCACTAAAGATCAGGTATCATTCTACTCCGTTCTACTCATAACAACCAACTTAAAATACCGGCACATGCTATGAGCCGGTATTCTAACTGCTACACCATATTTGCAGCCACCAATGGTACATGCTAGCACTCAGCATCAGACAGGTTCCAACGTATCACATTTTTAAAGATCTTCAGAACAAACATTTTATTATAAAACAAAATATCTAGAGATGTGCCGATTAAGGCTTTGGCCGACTAGCCGATTAGTCGGTTGTAAATAAGCCGACTAATCGGCCAAGCCGACTACGGTTTAGGGGATTCCCGTGGCGCTTCGTTTACAGCTGATTCGCTGCAATTTCAGTCACTACTGACATGTGGACAAATATAAATAACAAAAAAAGTTTTTTGAGTTTTACAGCTCACTAGTTTGACGATAGTTTCAAATATTATCACGCAGTATTGCAATATATGTCATTAAATATTATGTTGATTTGTTTTTTAATTAAGATACTAATTTTGTTTGATAAATGTCATCAATATATTTTCTTTACAAGGAAGTAACACATACATTTTATTGAGAAATAGACACAAATTTAACAAGCCGGATAGTCGGCGCTTTTTACCGATTAGTCGCCGACTACGATAGTGGCCGGATAGTCGGAACATCTCTAAAAATATCTCTTAATTCTATTATTTATTTAATTCACATATAACCTTTCTTCATAAATATGTATGTATTTAATACTATGTAAATAATATGTATGTATATATTATTATTATTTATTGTAATGTATGTATTGTGTATATTTAGTTATTATTTACTTCACATTGCACTAAATATCACCGCTCACACCGACAAAGGTTAGCTGGTAGATAATGCCGAGGGCATTAAGCTGGCCTATGTAAAAAAATATTACTATTTCTTGCAATAAAGAATTTATTTATCATTCGCGTTTACAAAGGGAAAATTACTTTTGTTGTAATTATCTGACCTTATATACTGGCCCTTAGCTCACAGTTGCAATTTGATTATTCATATTAAAAGTAAGTAAACCATTCAGGATAAATCTCGGTCAATATTCGCCGCTTGATCGAATTATTAGTCAATACAATTACTTATTTAAAAGAACTGACATAGATGCTTTTCCCTACAACAAGCCAAAATACAGGAAACATCTCGTTACTATCTTTAAGTAACTAACTAGTGTTTTAATTTTGGTTTTTTTTTCCCCCCTCTTCCTTACATCTATTTGGTCCTTGTATTTTTGTAATTTTATTAGAAGTGTAGGACGACATGCTTGAGATGATTGAAGACTAGATAATACTACTATAGTTCTATGTTTATGTTGTCCTTGTTCTTCTCAGGTTGTCCGTAAACTCGGTGAGCTCTTCTCTCTGCGGCATCGTCTGAACGTGGAGTCTGACTTGCTGGACACACCCGACTTCTACTGGGAGGAAGAAGAGCTGGAGCAGTTATACTCCAATACAGTCGCTTACTTCACCATACCACGACGTACCAGGGTTAGTATGCGTTGGAGTCAGCTGGTAGATATTGCCAATGGTTTGATATAGTTTTGTTATTGTGTTTGTTGCAGGTATTAAACGAGCGTCTCTCGCACTGTGTCGAACTATTGCAGCTGTTATCGCAGTGGACGGCAGACAGACAGCACATTAGGCTGGAATGGATGATCATCGTTCTCATATTGGTGGAGGTGTGCTTCGAGCTGCTGCATTTTGCTGAGAGGTATCTGTTCACGAGATTGAGAACCAATGAGCATTATTTATAAAGGATCCACTTTGAGAACGTTTGCAGTCAGTGACATACATAGTACCTACATATGGACTTTTGTCTCTTGGTGCCTATGATACAAACTCCAGCTTAGTATTATATGCGGGTAGTCCCCACATGCTGTAAATATTGTCTCTGGTGAAAGGGTGGGGAGTGATCAGTCGTGTGAGAACCGCCGCTGAGAGTAGACGTTTACTCTCTTATAGAGTGACTACAATTTGTAGTATTTAATAATAGTATAGTAGTATAACCGAGACTGAGGTGTGTATCCCAGTTCAGTAATTTTTTAATGAAAATAAACGCGCCAGTAAACCGCATAAACACTTTTGAATTAGTTAAAGTAATTATTTGAATTCTGTTAGATGTAAGACTCATTGTCCATGGAGGCAGATTGTATTGAAGTGGCAATTAGGTCTGCGTTAATATAGTGTAATTTTAGATATATTTAAATGTTACGAATATAGTTTCTCTTTATTTTTGAATATAAAATATGTAACTTTAAGAATTCTACCAAAGTTTGTAGCATTATTTGGAATTGTCCCAGTGGCGTAGCTAGATAACCAGAGGCCCTGGGGCAAAAAATAAAGTAGGGTCCCAACTAAACTATTTTAAATCGTTTGTTCCGTATTCGACGTAATCCAGATTCGTCAATTTATAGCTTGTAAGTCAGGGTCCCGAGGCACTGCCCCATCCAGCCCCTTAGTAGCTACCCCACTGAATTGTCCATTGCTGTATTTAATATACTGTTTAGGAAGATGCTTTGTATCAATTGTCTGTACCTGATAGAACTTGTCTATTCGTTATTTTCATACTTGCTATGTATGTATATATATATGAACAAACGACAATCTTCAAATAGATACACATTGGACTTTGGACTGAAAGAAACGATTACTAGAAAGAGATAACTATATTGAAGTTGAGGCATGTGTGAAAGGGATGCAGATATCTCCTTTACCGTTCACGACACTGCGATCGTTTCTCTTTCTATTGCTTATATACCTACAAAACTGTATCCATTTGAGAATCGTCGTGTGTACATCAATAATAAAGATTTTAATTTTGTTAATACGTATATTGTTTTATTTCATTATCTAGTAGTTGTCTGCCACTGTCTTGGCTTTCGCACATATTTTGCTGAACATGTTTGTCTTATATATTGGATTTACTGGGCAGCGATATTTAAAAACAAAATACTTAATGTACAACGCGTCACATTTACAATTACAGATGTACTGCTACTATAACGTATTGGTGACGTGAACTCACAAAATTATACTTATCCAAAAAGCGTCCAACGCGCACATAATACAGTCAGAAATGGTCGATGTATTAGTGTATACGTGTACACAGGCTACTGCGCGTGCGCTAGTCTGGCTCTCCATAGCTATAGATATACTATTATCATTAGCATGTCGGTGACGCGAACCGAGGATTTTACCCTCTACCAAAACGCTCAACGCGCCTGAAGAAGTTTTCACTTCAATAACGCTAGTAAATCTACCCTTCATTGATATATTCAAGGATTCACTTACTTCGCCTACATATAATATTGTATTTTCATATAACCTACGCACTAATACGCATTGGTTTAAACCCATTCTTGACTACGTTAGTAGTTTAGATTGATTCGGTTTATTTTTTAATTATTATATACGACTTAGTTAAATAAATGATTATGAATGATATATATTACTCTACAAGCTGAAAACTGTTTTTTTATTGAAATAAAAACCAATATATATGTGTTATATTATTTAATATACTTGAATGCGAGATCACATATCAAAACATAATTGACGTAAAAGCTAAGCACACTACACAACTACAGCTACATATAAATGAAAATTAAATAATATATAAAATTTAATATAAGTATAAAATTTTTTTAATAATTACATTTTATCATAGATTTCATTCAAATTTATAACCTAATTTATTCAAATACGTTAAATAAAACCTAAAACTATTAAATTTTTGACAACAACTGCTACAAATTATATGTCGAACTGTTTTACCGTCTTATGACCTCATCTCTCTTAATATTGAAAATAATTGCAATCAGTAGTTAATTTTACTGACATCTTGACGCTTTCCACTCATAATACAAAAAAATACACCAAACTTCTACATAGCAACTCAATTACGGCAAGAACAAAAATGAGAATTCTTTCAAGACTTATTCAAGCAGGACATTGCCATCGTTAGCTGTGAATAACATTCTTAATTTCTTAGCAAACGCCGGCCCCAGTTTCCTGGGCTTGGCGCCGGGGACTGCCGCCCGGGATACGCCCAATTCACTCAATTTCTGCTCACCATCGCTCTCCTGGAAACTCTGAAATACATGAAACCTTGTGCTGTAGATATTAGGACGAGAGTGAGAGAGACTCTTTTCATCTTCCATCTCATTTTATTTATTTAAAACTTAGTACATGTGCAGTGGCGGCCTTAGGGGGTGGCGAACGGGGCAATCGCCCGGGGCCTCGCTCTTGCAGGGGCCTCGCGCATCAACCCAAGCAAATGTTAAAAAATATAGATATAATATATAAAATATATACAATGTGATATTGATGGATATGAATTGTACGAGGAACTGAATATGACAAATACCTAAACCAAACAACTACAAAAATATACTTTCGCACACATACTTTTTACGAAGGACAAAGGGCCTCGCAAAGACCTGCCGCCCGGGGCCTCGAAATGGCTAAGGCCGCCACTGTACATGTGTACCAGGCGGGTTTAATACTAGATAGCATTCTCTACCAGCCAACCTTTAAATATTTATTAATAAAAAATGTGAAGGGAGAGATAGATAAATAAGATTGCTATAACATATATAAAAAACATAACAGTAACTTAGATACATATACATATATATACACATAAACAGTCATACATATGATATAAGTGTGATATTCCTATCATGAGTTCTTGTAATAGCCTTGAGCCTATTAGGAACCTCTTATCTCACCTACTCTATGAATGAAGCTGCAAAAAAAAAAAAAAAAAAAAAAAGCTGACAGTCTGTAAAACCTGATTGTATATATGACAAGTTCAAGTGTTCCAATTGGAATCTACGGATGATATTAGAAAATAGAAAAAAAACTACTGCTCCCAGGGGGTTGAGCTTGTTGCCCGGGGCGCCTTTAGCAGTACGATATCTTGGATCTTGCTATAGCGTCCCATTTTTGCCTCTCTCTGCAGTCAGGGCTGAATGCATTATGTTTTTGTTCTGCTGCTGGGATCTTGGCTAATTTGCAATTTCTGCTTTTTGTATAGCGATTTATTTCATAGTATATTTTTTTAAAGTATCCTAGTACACTCTACCTGATATGAAACTGCTATTATAGGTACTTGCTTACGTTAAACCAGCTTGAGGATATGAACATAGACCATTTATATTGTCACACACTAGCTATGTTTGGACTAAAGTTAGTAGCTTACCTCATACAGTTCAATCGGTCTGTTATAGGTGTTGACAATGGCTCGTGATATTTCCAGACTGGACGCGGGCAATATAGCCAACATCTGTTGCCATGCGTTCGTCAACCCATTGCCTGTGACGAGACAATCAAATGTAGCGCACAACTAAACCCAAAGCCACAATTTCCAATAAGAAACCCTCACCGTGCTCATCCACAGCGACGCAGTTCTTGTTGTCACCCCTCATGTAGAAGGATGCCTTGTTATCCACTTCATTATGCTCCTCCCTGACAAATGCATAACACTTTCAAATTCAAATATCTTTATTGCATGTCACAATTATAATTAAGATGTCATCCAGTTTAGTGTCGAATGTGACACCCGGTCAGGGCACAGCAATATAATAATAAACAATTTCAATTAATAAACTAAATTTCATTAACTATTTCGAATCATTGAGGTATTCGTCAATAGAATAAAAGCATTTTAAAATCAAATATGCTTTTAATTTATTTTTAAATTGTATTAGGCTTTCATCACGTTTAAGAACTCTTTATTAAAAAAAATTATTGACATACTATTGATATACTATTGTTATATTTTATTGAGAAATGTATTAAGGAAGCAGTAACCCCCACTATACTGACATTACTTTTATTTATTTGAGAGAGATCTCACGCAAGATGTAGTATTTTCAAGGTAATCATATTTGTTATCACAATATCATAAATTATTTGCACATAGTTATACTGTACATGGGCTCAGGGTGGGGTAGCAGTCTAAAATAATATGTAACTAGCAAACTATACCCACGGTCTTACCCCGGTTAATTTTTTTTGTGTCGACTGACGACTGTCGAGTGTGAACTTTCTTACGGATATTAAGTATTGTAGTTAGTACCTAGATAATTAAGTTTTTCAGGTTTGATTACAGGTTAGAGCCAGGGTGAGGCAAGCTTAATTTTTTTGTTGCTTTAGTTCCATAATGTATGTATTGTGTTCTGTTTGTGTACTAAATAATAAATAAATTACAGTCAAAAGACATGAGAATACGTACTTGCTAGATGCATCGGCAACTGCTTTGGTCATGTGCACGATCGTGAGCGCCAACTCGTTGGCAGAGTTCACGCACATCACGTCTATGTCATTCTTTACTAATAAATCTGTGAAGAGATTACTATTGCTTTCATTTCTAATTTATTATTATTGTTAATGCATGTACATTAAAACACATCACACAGGAAATGAAATAGAAATCGTTTATTAGCATAGGCACTAAAGGCGTACACTTGCTCATCGTCAGACTTTATAATGGCTTCGGAAAGACGTATGACGAGAAGAAGACCACAAGAAACAAGACTATTGATTTGTGATTTCCACTGAATAGTGCAGCATGTAAACATAATATAATGCAGAAAGCCAAGGCCCCTTGAACATTAATAAATATAATTGGTTGTTTCAGGCGTTACTTTGCGGAAATCCATATTAAAGGAAATTATTTTGCTTATAATTCCCGCTACAACATTCAATAATTTGTCTCGACGCGTTTCGCCACTTCACGTGGCATCATCAGGATACGTTTATTTTCCTTCATCGACCTAATGTAGCCGGGAATTATAAGCAAAATAATTTTAAATAATTTCCTTTAATAAATAGTTAAAATACATAATATTAATTTTAAGCATCTTGACATATTTAATTGTTCTCTTGCCTCCATTAAAAATTTGAATTAAATAAATGTAATTTAATTTTGACATTTGAATAACTATATTTTTTATTTTGATTTAATAAGTTTTTAAAATATGTTTAAAATGTAATGTAACGTTGCTCATTGTAATGTTAGCGCATGCGTAGGGCCTACAATTAGATTATTATAATTCAGTCTAGTTGTAGAGCCCTGTTTGTGGGCCCAATAAATACATAAATAATGTTACCAGTAATTGCAGATAATAATTTGGGTTCCGACATGAATGCCTCGTCCAACTGCGTCTGTTTGTTTCTGTAACAAGAGCAATGTCTAATTCTCAATATATTAGATACAAAAACATGTGCTAAGAATAACTTTTATCAGGTCAGAAGCCACGAACAAGATGACTTCCACTAGTATGTTATGCTTGCAACAGAAAATAATTTATACATTAATCCAGTGGCGTAGCTACTAAGGGACTAGATGGGGTAGCGCCCCTCGGACCCTGACATACAAACTATAAATTGAACTAATGAAATTTTTCCCACATTCGGAATATAAATAAACCAGATTCCAGGAACGCGACTTTAATAATGGCAACTTATTTAAAAAATACAGGAGAATTCCCAACAAGTCTCGAAAATCTTTGTTTGAAACTTGCGGGTAACTCCCCTGTATTCTTAGTTTAGTGGGGCTCTAGTTTATTTCTTGCCCTAGGGCCTTTGGTTACCTAGCTACACTACTGAATTAATCTGTTAAAAAAATATAAAACTGATAACTAGATATGATATTTAAACTTGTTAATATTTTGCACTACCATCATTACAGTTTTAACTAGTACGGAGTACATTATGTTTAGCATTAAGTTAGCCGCAGTGTTTTGTTGTTATGTTTCTTTAAATATTGTTTGGTACTTTATAGTGTTTATATAATTATTACTTTCTTTTTTCTACTTCTTTCATTGTTTATATAAAGCTATCTTAAATATTATATTATCGTAATAGGCTGAGTTTAAATAAATAAATAAATAAATAAAAAGGACATTAGGCCGACTGTATGATTGCATTATATGCAGTCTAAGATATAACAGGTGTATGGCAACAGGCATATCCACTTACTCTAGTGCATGCAATAGTGAAAACAACAATCACATAACATAATTCATACTTCAAGTACTCCTTAACACCAAACACAATGAGTGTGATATCACAATTGGTGAGCTCCTTCGTTTGTCCCAGCAGAAATCCCAGACTCCCATCCTCGATGTTTGTGGACAGCATCTCAGCTGTCAATATGTACAACGCCTTCTTGATGTCACACTCTGATGATATCTATGTGTGCAAAAATTACAATATTACTAAAGTATATTTTATTAATAATATTATGTCACTCATGGGCGTAGCCATGGTGGGGCAGGGTACCTAATCAAACCTAAAAAACATAATTATCTAGGTACTAACTACAATACTTAATATCCATAAGAAAGTTCATACTCTACAGTCGTCAATCGCTGGTAGTAGTCGATAGTTTGCTGGTTACATATTATTAGACTGCTGCCCCACCCTGAGCCCATGGCTGGCTACACCATAATGTACCTCATCTTTCCACGTACTCCACATGATAAGCTGCTCATCATACAAGTTCTCCGTCACACTGAGATGTGCACCAACATTCTCCAGTTCCCTCTCCAAGTCCGCCATGTACCATTGCTTTGCCAACACAGAGTGGACCTCTACATACATATTCTGGAAGAAATAAAGGCTAAGGTTTAGCATTGTGTCACATGAATTTTAGACTGCCTTAATTTCTAAAACAAGTGATTTTATACCAATTAAACATCATTACCACTTCCAGAACTTGAAAATAACAAATAATGAACAAAACAACAACAAAAAATCACTTACGATTTCATAGTATTGTGCATTTTGCTTTATATTTTACATAGTTTTACATACCACTATTTACATATAAAACACCCTATAAACTATATTTTCATATAATTTCACTATTTTACACAACCTTTAAAACAAAATTCATAAATTTGTCACCTAATAAATCGTATTCTATAACCAATACTATGAAATCGTAAGTGAATTTTTTGTTGTTGTTTTATTCATTATTCGGATTTTTAAAAGTTTTAACAATAAATTTTCAAGTTCTGGAAGTGGTAATGATGTTTATTTGGTATAAAATCAGTTGTATTAGAAATTAATGAAGTTCAGAATTCATGTGACACGATGCTAAACCCTGGCCGAATAAAACCAGAACAAACAAACATTACTTAGAACCAAAGCAATTTTTCTATATCATAAAAACATTGCATACCTCAATAGGTTTCAAAGGCTTTCCCCCTAACCTCGGTCTCTTCAGCGATTTGTAATCCCGATCCTCAGTTCCTTCCAATACATTCCTCTTGTTTTCAGCTTTGGATTTGGCACTGTAAAATTAATATCAACAACTTTGTATAAAAATCGAAGACGGCTTCGTGGGAGTACATCACATCAGAATTATTAAAAATAATGAAATAATAAAGTTATTGTATATAGTTAGATATTTACAGGTTTTCGTCGTCTAAAATTATTTGTAAAAAATCAATATTGCTCTCCATTTTTATAGATTTTTCAAAAAACAAGAACAAAACGCCGGCCAATAAACGACACACGAACAAAACTACTTTTTGACAGATGTAAAACGCGTTCAATATTTATCAACTTATCTACTACTAGCAGTTGCCCGCGACTACGTCTGCGTAATAATGAAGAAAGTACTGTGAAGTTTAATGATGTTTCATATTTCAGTCAACAGAAGATGCTTTCCACACCCCTGTTGCAAAATCTACTAACTGCCTCTGCGTCAAATTTCTAGTTTGTAGCAAAAAAACATACAAACCTGCGAGAGCCCTTACAACTCCCTAATCTGGCCCTGTTGCAAAATCAGTACTTTGCAGACGTCAACTAACTATAAACTACCTCCCTGTCAAATTTCATCTTTGTATGTTAACTTAAAATAAATTACAATGTGAACTTAAAATAAAATGAAATATATCTTAAAAAACAATTGAAAAACTGACAGCACATCTGCCCGCCAAAATTAGGCACAGACTTCGAATTGTGTGAACTTAAAATAAAGTGAAATACAATATATCTGGCTGTATGGGCTCGATCCCTTTGCCTTAAAATGGAACAAAAAAAGAAATATCATAGACATCGAATTGTGTGAACTTAAAATGTAATATTTCTTAAAAAGAAAACAATTGAAAATAATTCTATAGCCTATGTTCATCAGGGATTTTTTACGATTCTAATGGTAAAAGAATTTTTCAAATCGGTCCAGTAGTTTCGGAGCCTATTCAATACATACAAACAATCAAATGTTTCCTCTTTATATAATAGTATAGATGTACATTTTATCAATACAATTATTGTTAATTTTATCTTTCAAAATTATTTATTTTATTCAACTTCCTGACCTGCTGACAACAATCCAGAACATTTGTTTGTTATTATTTTTTTATAATAGTAACACAAAACCGTGTGTAAATATCCTCTTGCAAAAAACTAGATAAAGATTTTTTTGTAATAATAAGTATTTACTACATTAGAATTTTATAATGTTGGATGAATATTCAATATTGATAGAATTGTCTTTATAAAACGTCTTGGGACATTTATCAAAAGAAAAGAAAGTACGAAATTAACGACATTTAAATAATAATATAACAAATAAAATCGAGAATGCTCCATTTGCTCAAGTTTGTGTAATGCAAAACTACAATAAGAAGAATTATGTTTTCGAGATCAGATACATCATACAAGACTTTTTTAGCTTTTCATTTTTCAATATTAAGTATAAACGACTCAACACTTAGTGACTTAGCAGGATAGAGCCTATTCATTTTCAAAATGAACAAACCGTCCCACAGAATCTGCAGTTATCCTTTGTCTGCCAAAACAAATAATCCCTCGAATACGAGGTTTTAGCATTCGTTGCAAAGATCACCCGCATACCGCATGCGATTATTAACGACTAACGTATATGCGCCATTTTATTCACACATGCATAAACTCTGTGGCTTTTCCAGTATATATCTTTGTTTCCAAAATGCGTTTAACAAAACAATAGATTGAAATAAAACGCACAATTCACGGACGAACAAAAGCCAGACGGCGTACTATCGATTTCACATAACTGCCGCCATAAATCAAAAAGGACCACTCAGCGCTTTCATTTTCACAATGTAACTCTTACTCTAGACGGGCATAAGCTTCAAGCTGCTGGTTTATTTGATTACAAAAGACGATAATTGTGATTTTATTAAAACTTTATTACTTATTAATTAACAAAGCATTTTACACTTTAAATGAAACTACAAATGACATTCAGTACTTAATATTATTATATCTAATGTTGAAGTGAACAAGACGCTATTACAGTTGCTGCATATTATTAAGTATAATTGTATTTTGACAAGTTCAAGTGTTACAATAAGATATATATAGTATGAATTAGAAGAATAAAGAATTTATATACAGGCAGTCCTTATAGTTACGGCATGTTAGGTTCTCGAAATAAGCAACGTAAGTCGAGACATATTTTTTCATATGTTTACATGTAAAACCCAAGGGTTAGGTTCAAAGATAATAGGCCTTAAAAAACGCAATAACTCCTTGATCCAATGGTTGCAACAACGAAGTCGTGTTTGGAGGAACAAAACTTCACGACATGTGAATTCTCCTATGCCCCAAATCGAAACAATTGACGTATGCTTGAGGAATAGTGTTAAAAAGACTGCCTGTAATTTAAAAATACTTTAAATTTCAAAATATTTAAAAGAAATATGAAACTGTTTTTAAAGCATATTTAAACATGTTTAGTTAATTGGAGGAATCAAACTCAGTTTAATTTTTAAACGGCCGCTATGTTTTTTTATTATTAAATTCCTTCTTTTTCGCGCTAATGTTTCGGACAGGAGAGCAATTAATTCAATCCCTTCTAACACACGGCGCAGAATAAAGGATGGGCATCATTGATGGCGTGTCTGCAAATAATTACATCACTTTTACATTTATACCTATATTTTTATGTCTCTGAGAGGACTTGAAAAAGATAGATATAGGATGTTTCAAAATAAAGTTTATATTTATTTAGCTGATAAACTTTATTTCAAGACATCCTATATATATAAGTACACGTTCAATATTAACCTTCATTTTGAGATAAAATATTTTTGATAAACAAAAGAATCCAACTAGATTCTATGATTGTTTTGAAAAAATCTGTTGAAGCAAATATTTAGTCAATGTCGGAGGGCCGACCCTCTCGGTGAACCCTCCAGCCAGTCTCGCTTTGTTTACGAGGGCGTTCGGTCGTTGATCCGCGCCACACGCCGAGCATACAAATTTAAAAATAAATTATTACGCGCTTTTTCGCAGTTACACCACTGGTCAAATACATTTCCAACTTAATTCACAAGTGACTCATCTATAATGGCAATTGTGTTTTATTAATAGTAGAAATAAGATGCAGAACAGAGGTGAGAGATTAAAAATGGATTGGAGGGAAAAACTTTTCGGCAAAGTGCTCGTGAAATGCGACTCGCCGGGAACAGAGAACGGTAAATTCGAAATAGTAGCGACGGCGGAGGCTTTGGAGGAATGTGTGGAGGAGGGAGATGGAGTCGTGTGCGGTGTCTACTTCTCGTTCGCGAACATCAGGGACAGCAGCGACGACTTCGGCGTTCGGCTGGAGAGTGTTTACAGACGTGTTCACCCGCGGCTGCGAGTGGTGCAAGTGGTGTTGTGGGCGCATGTGGGCACCCCAGAAGGACACCTCGAACGCGAGGCTGGCTTTCGGGCGAGTCTCACTGGGAAGCCGTGGTTCGCTGTGCCTTTTCATGATGTCGATATTAAGGTATATTACAATGTCACTATTTTTCAATACTACTCAACTGTCGCCCCCACTATTTTATTCATTTATTTAAACTTAGCCTATTACGATAATATAATATTTAAAATAGCTTTATATAGACAATGAAAGAAGTAGAAAACAAAAAGAAAGTAAAAAATTATATAAACAATATAAAGTAACTAGCTATTGCCCGCAACTACGTCTGCGTAATAATGAATGAAATAAATCTAAGAAGATTTATACAAATTTTCATCCCCTATTTTATCCCCTTAGGGGTGGAATTGATCAAAATCCTTTCTTAGCGGATGCCTACGTCATAACATCTACCTGCATGCCAAATTTCAGCCCGATCAGTCCAGTGGTTTGGGCTGTGCGTTGATAGATCACTATGTCAGTCACCTTTGAGTTATATATATTTAGATTAATAACATTTAAAGAACCATAACAACAAAACACTGCGGCTAACTTAATGCTAAACATAATGTACTCCGTACTAGTTAAAACTGTAATAACGGTAGTTCAAACTTCTCAATATAAATAATAAAACATCTCTCGTTACATTCAACCACGTCTAGGTCACTAGATGACTTGGTCATAATGGTTCAATATCAGCTCAAAAGACAGACTAATAATAAGTTTGCATAAAATTCTAAAAATGTTAACAGTTAATAAAAATTATTAATTTAATTAGGGGTGGCAACAGACACAACTATCAAACATAAGATTTTAAAAAAAACATGAATAAATAACTTATTTTATGTAAGGCCTAGCAGCGCCAAAATATGTGTAAATAAATTAATTCTTTATTGCAAAAGTAATATTTTCACATAGACGAGCTTTATCTACCAGCTAAGGTTGGTGTCAACGGTGATATTTGGTGTAATGAAAAGAAAAAAACTATAATATTATAAATGTGAAAGTGAGTTTGTTTGTTACGTTTTCACGCAACAACTACTTAACCGATCATCATAAAACTTTGTACACATATTTTTGGAGGTACTACAACTAACATAGGATACTTTTTATTAAAATAAATCAATTTTTTACTATAGTTTCCAATTGACTATAGTTTCAGCTGTTTGGAATCATATTGATTCATTTCTATTGAAATGATGTCTGATACTTATTTAATGACTTAAATGCGAGCGAAGACGCGGGTAAAAGCTAGTAAAATAGTAAACAATAACATATATTTAAATACATACATATTTATGAAGACCTACGTCCACTCAATAAGATTTCATATCTTAAAATACCAGTTTGAGTAAAAAAACATCCGAAATTAATGCAAATATACCACATATACAATATTTAATCCTTTTAACCGGATTGGGGTTAGTTTTGTTGCATTTTACACCTCGACTGCAAATTCCTCACAAAAAACACGAATTACCTATTTAATATAAATTCCGTGTTCAATCTGGCTGCAATCACAATGGTTTAACTCTAGTGCTGTGGGCTTATCACGAATTTAGTCTGGCTTTCGAATCGAGCTGTCACAAGAAAAACGGATTCGTTAGCAATCGGGATCATGAATTTTTACTAACGACTAACGAGCACCAGCAATCTATCAAATGAACGAAAGATCGCGACGTTCGAAAATTAACAAAAAGTATCTAAAATATTGTAGTTCCAAATCCGCACGCGGTGGCGCTGCTCAAATTTCCACACAAATCGCTTGAAGCGAACTCGGTTCGAAAGCCAGACTAAAATTCGTGATAAGCCCACTGATTTTAACGTATTCAAAACAAACCTAGAAGCATCATAAATACTCGAGACCCAAAAACTTGAGGCCACATATTTTTTTGGCGGAGGAATCAAGCATTTTGCATATAGTGAAGTCGGGTCCGTATAACATGTCAATAAAGATTTTTAATAATATCGTGCCAAGAGTGATTAAATGTGATGAAAGCCTAATACAATTTAAAAATAAATTAAAAACATATTTGATTTAAAATGCTTTTATTCAATTGACGAATACCTCAATGATTCGAAACAGTAAATGTTTAGTTTATTAATTGAAATCGTATAATTATATTGCTGTGCCCTGACCAGGTATCACATTCACATTGACACTAAACTGTACTGACATCTTAATTATAATTGTGACATGCAATAAAGATATTTGAGTTTGAATTATAAATATGTATGTATATTTATTTTACTTATATTTGTGTATATGCTATCGTAATTTGTATTGCCAGCTACTAACACTGTTTCTTCTATGATAATAGGTTGTCTGGAAGAAATTACTTTTTAGTGATAAAGATCGTCAATTGCGACCCTCAATATAATGATTTCCTTAATTGAACGAATTTTTCCAAATCCCTTAGAACTGCCCGTAAGAGCTAATGCAAAATATACCTTTACATTACGAATACATTTGTTAAAAACCTTTTTATGACGAATTTGCAATCTTTGCAAAATGTAAAAAGAAAGTATTATTTACCTTTATTTAACGAAATCGTTCGCTATAACAGGGAAAGCAGATTAGTACCTACGTAAAGCTGAGATTAATATATTTTTAAAACCTTGTTAAAGCGAATCGTAGACCAACCTAACCTCATTGTAACAAATTACTTGATATAACGAATTATTTTCTGATTCCCTTCAGTATCGTTATATTAAGGTTGCACTGTAATACAAAAGCTAGCCATTAAATACACAGTACCTCGGTGACAAGGGTGCTTTGGCCTGAAAGCTGCGGAGCCATGAATGCTTTCTTTTCACGCTATACCTTCGCAGTACATAGATATAAAACGCGAATTTTCAATCCTGGCTAACGTCTAAAATATTGTGAAAAGTAAAAAAATTAAAAATACGGGTCTCTTTTTTTTTCAACATAGAACCTGTAAAAAAAGTTTCAGCCAAATCAAAAATGTGTCGGTCAGAAGGGTGGTTGTTCGGTTTGTAAAAGAATGCCCCATATTTACTATCTTAAGGTAATATTTATTATTATTAATTACTAAAAAATATTGTTTTGTTTGCCAACGGAATATTTTTAGTAAATTTAAAAAATATATGTAGAGAGTTCGTAAGTAGCCATCGTGTATGTCAGAGAGAGCGTCGTCATTAAGTCTAGGTGGAAAGGGGTGGGCCACGTGAATGCTCCCTGTATTACCCTAAATTACTTTCAACCCTACACTCTCGCTTGCTCGACGTTTTCACAAAGAAGGGAGTTTTTATCATTAGAGAAAAAAAGAGAATATTCATTGCGGTTTAAAACTTTAGAATTAAATGCAGCTGAGATTTTATTATTCATTTTGAATTATATAACGTTCGGTGTTTTGGAGGGACGTTGTTTACTATTTTAAATCATTTGCCCGCTCTCGAAAAATATACTTTTATTACATACTAGCGGCCCGTCACAGCTTCGCACGGGTGGACATTTGTTTTTTAAACATTTATAGCAATTTTTGGCAACCTTGGGTTACATTATTGTAATTTTAGTAAGGATGTAAATTAAATAGCCTATATTGATCAGTGATAATATAGTATTCAAATGGTGAAAGAATTTTTGAAATCGGTCCAGTAGTTTTTGAGCCAATTCGTTACAAACATACAAAAATACAAATCTGTTTCCTCTTTATAATATTACTAGCTTTTCCCCGTGACTTCGCTCGCATTTAAGTCATTAAATAAGTATCAGAGATCATTTCAATAGAAATAAATCAATATGATTCCAAACAGCTGAACCTATAGTCAATTGGAAACTATAGTAAAAAATAATTATTTTTTAAAATAAAAAGTATCCTATGGTTACTTCTAGTACCTCCAAAAATATGTGTACAAAGTTTCATGATGATCGGTTAATAAGTAGTTGTTGCGTGAAACGTAACAAACAAACTCACATTAACATTTATAATATTAGTAGGGATACTAGTATAGATTAACTCTCAACAAAATCAACTACAAATAAATAATTGAAGACAGACAACGTCTATATGCAGCCTCCTATCAGAACTAGGTTTTGTTTTTATAATTATTTTTATGATATTATTACAAATTGCCAGTGTCAATGTAAATATTTACATCGAGCTAATATTATATCAAATTATGCCAGCAACATTAACTAGCACTACAACAACATGAATGAAATATCAAATAATGATTATAATAAAAAGTAGTCAAAACTAATGTGTGATACAAAATTCTTTAGCGCCATCTGACGGTCGTTGACAGAATAAAGTTTCACATACCAGTATAATGTGTGGTCGGTGTGTGTACAAATGGATAAAGGCTTTAGGAATTTTATCAAAGGATTACACCAGCAAACAGCAAACAGCAAACAGCCAACACGCCGCGGAATAATAGTGGCTCTATTATCAGCTCAGAGTATGTCTGTCTTTAATTAAGACTACATGAATTTATATATTTTGTTATCCTCTTCAGTGATATTTACTAATAGCTTATGTATGTAAGGTTTAAGACATTTATTTACTCAAAAAGAATTACAAAAAAATCACTTAATTGAGATAAAAATAATAACAATAACTATAAATAAACATATCGTACGTGGAATATTGACAACACCATCACAAGGCACTCAAACCCATTATATGTTTTTTAATTCATATTTAAATTTACTAATATTTCTAATATTAGTTATGTTAGGTGGTAATGCGTTATAGAACTGTGCTCCTTCCACCATAACACTTCTTTTTCCGTAGCTAGTTCTAGCTTTTTATCTGGTCTTTACTCCGTGTGTAGAATTAATGTGCTTTTTTGTAAAATTTAATTTTTGTACTAATTTGATTGAATATGACTTTTCTTATAAGAATGGATGTGTATGTATCTATGTAACATGGTATGTATTGTATGTAGTTCATATGTTTATCTATATTTGTATCTATTTATAACTCCCGCTATTTCTCTTCTGCATTGCTCTACATCTCAAAGTTGGTTGCCTGGAAGAGATCGCTTCTTAGCATAAGGCCGCCATCTCTTCTTACTCGCTTACTCTGTATTATTAAGTAATAAATAAATAAATGATTTTTTACAGTGAGAAAAATATGATTTAAATTTGTTAATGACGATTACCAATGCAGTGAAAGCAAACTCTTATTGAATGATTCTGTAGTGAATATATTGTTATCAAAACTATTGATAGTAACTATAATTATAAAAAACTAAACGTCCACATATGTGGCCAAGAGCGTAAAGAGGATAAGTCGGTCCAAATGGAAGTACTTCGACGTATTCTACTAGTGTTTGTATTAGGGATATTTCGGATGCGGATGCGGATCTGTAGAAAAAACTTAAGTAAAAAAATACAGTAATATGTATCCTTTCTTTTTTTAATAATAAAGTAGTAAGTGAATTACTATTACTAATTAATTATTTTAGTAATTAAATTTGAATATGAGAGCGGTATATTTAATGAAAAGTATAATGGCCGCTTTTTCGGACTCCAGTCTGTTTCGCAAGAGTTCGTATATTAATCCACATCCGCATCAATTTATGCGGATGCGGATGTCTAAATCGATGCGGATGTTTCACTAGTTTGTATGTAGTCCGGCGTATAACAAAGATTGGAGTCGCCGCGGTCACTGATATGCTGTTTACAATGCACTCTGTTGAACTATGCAAGAATGCACCATGCAACTCGTACAGGCCGAACAATGGGAGATGTAGTGAACAAAGGCCCCATACGATGTCATTCGTCTCATATTCGAGTTTCCTTTCAATATTTATGCCTATTTTGATGGAATGTAAAAAGCGGACTTTTTTACACTAATAACGAATTCATACACACAAATCGCCGGGTCTATTGGCAGTAGCGTAGTTAGGTAACCAAAGGCTCTGGGGCCCCTAAACTATATACTAAACAATTTATGTACAGGCTATGATTGACAAGTTTCTTGTGATATTCTTCTCGTCATATGCCTTTCCGAAGTCACGGTAGAGTCTAACGATGAGCAAGTGCACGCCTTTAGTGCCTATGCTAATAAACGATTTTCATTTCATTTTATAAGAATACAGGGGAGTTCCCCGCAAGTTTCAAACAAAGATGTTCGAGACTTGGGAATTCACCTGTATTTTTTAAATAAGTTGCCATTATTAAAGTCGCGTCCCTGGAATTTGGTTTATTTATATTTCGAATGTGGGAAAAATTTTCACTAGTTCAATTTATAGTTTGTACCTCCGGGCTTGGGGGCCCCGGGGCACTGCCCCGTCTAGCCCCTTAGTAGCTACGTCACTGTCTATTGGTCAAGCAACCATCTTTAATTCACCTAGCAATTAAAATAAAATGTGAAATTACTCCTGTTGGACTAAACATTGAACCTTGGCCTATAAAAAGTATTAGAAATGTCACTTGTCAGTTAATAATTTAATGTCTGAATAACTTTTGTATTTTCATTAAAATTCATAACAATTCCTTGGAGTTGCTTTTTGACATGAGGGTTTACGTGTGAATTGAAATTTTATAATTTCTTATTGAATACTCGACATTGGCAGAATTATCTTTAATAGATATCTGAGGCCATTAATAAAAGAAGAAGAAGAAGATAACAATTGCTTAAAAATATCTATAAAAATAATCGAATAATAAACCGCACATACAAAGCTGTCGCATAATAGCTTATATCTACGTACGGCGAAGGTATAGCGTGAAAAGTAAGCATTCATGGCTCCGCAGCTTTCAGGCCAAAGCACCCTTGTCACCGAGGTACTGTGTATTTAATGGCTAGCTTTTGTATTACAGTGCAACCTTGATATAACGATACTGAAGGGAATCAGAAAATAATTCGTTATATCAAGTAATTTGTTACAATGAGGTTACGTTGGTCTACGATTCGTTTTAAAAAATAGGTTTAAAAGAGGTTTAAAAAAATATATTAATCTCAGCTTTACGCACTAATCTGCTTTCCCTGTTATAGCGAACGATTTCGTTAAATAGAGGTAAATAATACTTTTTTTTATATTTTGCAAAGATTGAAAATTCGTTATAAAAAGGTTTTATAGGTTTTATATATGGATTTCCGCAAAGTAACGCCTGAACCAACCAATTATAACCATATTTACGGCAAATAAAATATTTAAATTAATAAAAATATTGTGTTATTTTAAAATAAATAAATAATGTTTAAGAAACTGTTATAAGACAGCGTTTGTAGGATACCAGCAATGGTCGAGTGCTCACCCCAATCGGCGAACTAATTTACTTGAACGACTAACTCCCCCAAGATTCCGACATCGAATTAAATTGTTACATTTACACAATTATAATTAAAACAGTATCTTTTACATATTTTTAAAATGTCTTCACGCCGGGATTGAATATAATTGAAAATAAAAGCTAAGGTAGATTTTAGCGACGAACAAATGCATGCCTATAGTGTCTATGCTAAAAAAATATTTTCACTTCATAAGTGTACCACAAGATGGCGTTACTCCAGTTTGGAAACGTTTGGAGTGTTTATAAATATAGACAATAGAGGGCCTTTACTCGAATTATATAAGCATAAGTCATAGAATTCCAATTAAAATAGTGTAATATAAGATAAACCAATAAGAATACTTTCCCAGAAGATCGAATGAAGGAATGATAGTAGTGTTTAAGATAGTATATAAGGATGATAGGAAAAAGCATGTTTGTTCACTTTATCGACAAAACTACTAGAGTTAAGACAGTGCTGTTTGTAAATAAATTCTTTTTAAAAACGCCATCACACGTGTCCTTGAGTTAACTCTCGTCAAAATAAATATAAATGAAATAAATTTAATAATTATCAACTTGATTTATCTACTGTATACTGGCATTGTCCACTTACATACTAATGTCATAATAATATAGAAGAATAGCTGCTGTATAGAAGCTTTGTCATAATATTATATAGCTACGGGTAAACATAAAGTGTTATCGGTTATGTAAATGCAGATTTAAAATGCCCATCAGTATTCAATGAGCAACGTACAAGGGAGATATTCTTGTTAAATTGATTGAATTCAATTTGAAGTTAGAAAGAGGCGTTGGGTAATATTATTAGAAATTTCGCTATCGCATAAGTGTAAAGCGCAGTTAAATAGGTATCATGGCGAAAGGGGTTATTTAAATAAAACAAAGCCTTCGTCCCTTTTAAATATTGTCGTTTAATTACATAGATTGGCATTAACGTTACATTGCAATGTAAAGTAATCACGATACGTGTAAATGGAAACAATCTATAGAATCGTGATTACGTGTTTCGTTATTAATAAAAACATACAAAATATCAATACTCACATTTTATTTAATTCAGTATTATTATTAACGCACATCAAAATGACACCTTCCTGTTTGGTGGTCAAAACCAGACTGCCTTTCTCGTCTGGGTGACAGATATGCGTCTACCCCTTCCAGCCGATAGGGGTCGCCGCATGTCTGTCACGTTAAAATGATTACTAATTGTATCAATTATTACTTAATTAATTCATATTTAAAGTTCTAGTGAACATTATTGAATTTGGTTGCTAACATAAGTCACTATCAGGGTAAACAGACAGAATGTAGAACGCCAACGAAAAGTTTTTTTGACATGAGGGATTACGTGTGAATTAAAATTTTATAATTTCTTATTGGACTGTTGCCTGAATACTGGACATTGGCAGAATTGTCTTTAATAGACGTCTGGAAGCCATAAAAGCAGAAGAAGAAGACAACGAACACATCTGTCACTCTTCTGGCATGACGATTGATGCTGCTCTCTCTTCAAATGTAACAATTTGAAAGTTCAACAATTAAATCAAATTGACAAATATAACCTATATAAATGTAAGAAAGATTGACATAGAATAATTGTAAATTGACATTCTGTTATTAATTTTTTTTTTTTTGCACGCCAAGTAATTGGTGAGACATGTGAAACTGTATTATGTTATTAATTTACATCCCTGTACCAATGTTTCATGCAAAATAAATATATTTCATTTCATATAAAAAAAGCACGCATACTATTTGGATTTTTTTAATTCAAGATATCAAGAATGACTCACTAGACGATACAAAGTTTCCCCTTTATTTTGGGGAGCGTAACCACCCCCTCGAATATCCACTCCCCAAACCGTCATAGATTAGTGGCGAAAAGGGACTTTGCGTAGGTGGAAGCATTGATAGGCCACGATGAATGAAGAGTGCTTAAAAAGTATATCGGATCGAGTTCTGCATCGTTTTTCAATCATATTTTAATAATCAATTGTGTATTGTGTATGGCGCCCCCGATCGATTTTTAATGCGCCCTCGCTGGACTAATGTAAACGTATGATATCTAGAGCGATTTACTTACTCTTGTCAACGGCGATATACAGCAAGTAGTCAGTTGAGTTTAGAATAGGCATGTGGACAGATTTGTTAAATATGCGCCCTTAAGGACAAACAGGTTGCCGACCCCTGGTGTAGAAGAACAAGTGGACTGTATTTTTGGAATGTAGAAAATAGGTAAATTGATCACATAATGCATTTAAGTTGCAGAGAAAGAAGAGAAGGGACTCACCGCCCGCGCGTGTAATTAGTCACTGGCTTGTCCCATGGCGTCCTCGTTCACTTGTCGAGTATTTTATTAATTGCCTTTAATTTGATTGGCGTGAACCTATTGATAGCTTTAATATTTGAATCTTAATATTTCTGAATACAATAGTAAGCCACGTAATGTAATTTAAATTACCAAACTATGGGGGCTTTAAAGAGATTTTGTTTGCTTGTGTGTGTAGTCAGGTGGAATGTCAAAGGTTAAAACTTTGTGAAATGGCTTTGTTTAACGAAATTGAACGATCTAAGTTTCAAGTTATTAATTACACGGCCGACACGAGATCGCAACAGTTTTGGGTTTACACGTGACGGGTTGTCTTTAACCTAATATATATTATTATATACTAGCTTTTATACGCGACTTCGCTCGCATTTAAGTCATTAAATAAGTATCAGAGATCATTGCAATAGAAATGAATCAATATGATTCCAAACAGCTGAAACTATAGTCAATTGGAAACTATAGTAATTAATAAAAAGTATCCTATGTTACTTGTAGTACCTCCAAAAATATGTGTACAAAGTTTCATGATGATCGGTTGAGTAGTTGTTGTGTGAAAATGTAACAAACAAACTCGCATTCACATTTATAATATTAGTAGGGATAACAATTTCTTCATTTAGGACATGGATATATGTGTAGAATGTAGATAAGTACTGAATTGTTATCCTTACATGTAATAATATAATATTAGTTGAAGTATTTCTTATTAGTATTCATTGGTAAGATCCGAAAATATTACTAATACTTAAAGTATTAATTTGAGCTGTCAAAGTGACAGATCGTATATGAATAAAATGTCACTTTGACAGCTCAAATGAATACTAATATTTTTGTATCTTGATATACCAGCCATAAACAGTAAGTATTTTCGTTAGATACATACAGTGTTTACATCTTAACATAAAAATAATTCAGAGAAATGTACAACTTTATGAAATATTTATAAAATATATCATCAAATCGAAATATTTTTAGAAAAATAAAAATTGTCCATATATTTTTTAACACTAGGTTTACGGGACGCGTCAATTTGACGCATTTTGACTTTTATCAGAGAATTACCAAAAACTGTTTAAATTTTTATTTTATCTCTTTGTATGACTTTTATTCATTGATCGAGGGAAATATAAATTGAAGTCTATTTTCTTTAAAAGTGTTGAATTACTGAACTTGTCTATATGGTATACCTATCTCTACGATATGCGTCAAATTGACGCGTTTTAGTAGAAGTAGGTATACAGAAAACGTCCGTAAATCTAGTGTTAACTATTAGTCAAATATGCTGTTAAATATTTTTTTGTAGTTTTGTAGTTTTCGTTTGATCGACTACTTACGGGGGTTATATTAGATATCAACTCTTAACTTAAAAAAATCCTTAATAAAATAAAGTATTCCCAAAGTAATAAAGCAAGAAGCGGGTGAGAATTTATTACTCTCCAGCGACCACTCGTGAGACAGACGCGATAAACTTTTTTCTCTTGGAATATAACCCGCATTGCGGTATATTATGACTGAATTAAAAGACATTGTTGCTGCTGGTCATATGATATGAGAAAGTCAATTGGAAGGTAGTCATAAATTCGTTGTATTTCAATTAATCCATGACAATCCCATAGTCACTTCATAGTCGTAACAGACAGATCCATTAGCGATGTCGTTCAAAGGAAATGAGGTGCTATATTCCTCTAATAGCAACACTGACATCACCTCCTCTCCCGCTCCTTCTCCACCCGTCCCCCTCTCTAGTCACGTGCTTTTAGCTGATTGGAAGTCTGACAATGATACATCGTATTTATAGGTAACGTTAGCAGATATATGGGCTTATAATTATTATATACTAGCTTTTACCCGCGGCTTCGCTCGTATTTCAGTCATTAAATAAGTATGAGAGATTATTTCAATAGAAATGAATCAATATGATAACTATATTTTCTTGCTTGGCTGGGAATATAAATTTTTAAAAATTACTACATACAATGATGTTTCCTAGTCTCAAAAATTTAAATTAGCTTTATACTGCATATATAAAAATGAAAAAATGAAACTATAGTCAATTGGAAACTATAGTACAAAATATATTTTTTTAAAATAAAAAGTATCCTATGTTACTTCTAGTACCTCCAAAAATGTGTGTACAAAGTTTCATGATGATCGGTTGAGTAGTTGTTGCGTGAAAACGTAACAAACATACTCACATTCACATTTACAAATTATTCACAAATACATTCAAAAGTAATTATAAGATAGGATGCTCAAGATGATAGATCAAAATAATAGAATAATTTGTTTATCACAGAGACGTCTGACACAAAAGTACAGCATAGCCGTGGGAGTCCCAACCCTGGTGATACGCGGCCGAGCTGTGCGGGATGAGCTGCTCGGCGACCCCCATGGCGAGCGCTTCCCCTGGCCGCCCCCACCATTGCGTGACGTTTTACGAAACATAACACTGAAGAACTCCTCCAAACAAGTGCTTTATGAAAATTTACCTGAAGATTCGCTGAGGTTGTTTTATTTTGCAGCGCATTGGGTAAGTTATTTGCATGTGTTTTGGTCAAAATTAGTTTTTGTTAATTATGTATTATTGCGAATTATGTGACATGAACTGTTATTTACTTTTTTCTGAATGAAAATTCAATCATTTTTTTTTTGTTAATTATTTTATGTACAGGCTATGATTGACGAGTTTCTTGTGGTCTTCTTCTCGTCATACGCGTTTCCGAAGTCACGATAGAGTCTAACGATGAGCAAGTACACGCCTTTAGTGCCTATGCTAATAAACGATTTTCATTAATTCATTCATTGAATAAGCTAATGCCAAAACGCGATTGGCATTATCAGCAATTGGATTGGTGCTATAATGGTGTAAATTATCGTTGCAGTGTCCCCCGTGCAGGTCATTTGCGCCAACGCTGTGTGCCGCATTCAGTGCAGTCAGGAAACGCAGAGCCAAATACGCAAATGCTAACTTAATACTTGTTTCCAGTGACAGGTAAGTCGATTACATTTACATGGCGTCGTAATAAGATCAATTAAATATATGTTCACAAAACGAACGCATGTAGAGCCAAGTCCTATTAACGCAGTCAGAATTAACTTTAGGCAATGTTTGTTTGTTTTAAAATACAGTAATACCCCGCTTTACGCGATCTCGTTATGCGCGGTTTCACTATAACGCGAAATTCAAATTTATTATTAAATTACGCGAAAAAGTGCTTATAAACATAATGTAGTCATCAACTTCTCTATGGTTGCGGGAATTTCAGTTAAGTTAAGATTTTTTCCGGAACGTATCCCTCGCGTAAAGCGGGGCATTACTGTATAATTTTCTTATTAAAATAGTTTTTGTGATACACAATACAACAACGAAGAATCTACACAAACAAACTATGCACAATGACAACTTTAAATCGTTCTCCAATACTGCAATTTTGTAATATTTATCACGCGAATAGAATATATAAATTAATAATTATATTTTATATTTAAGTTTTATGCGATGTCTCTTCGTTTAAACATAGGTTAAATGTATCATAACTCAATTAGTGCTAATTTTTGGGCTTGGCTTTAGTTGAAGAACCCAAAACTGTATGAATAACGAAAAGGTTAGGTTAGGTTGGAGTTAGTTCTATATTAGTAGACGTCATAGCCCGTTATAAACTTGTCTTTTTAAAAAAATTGGCACAATTTAGAAAAAAAAAATTTACTTTTCACATTTAGTAAATCCTGGGGTCCTCAACTAAAGCGTAACCATTTTTTGATATAAACAGAAAATATTTTTAAATTTAATTTTATGCTTAGCACCCTCCCCTGGCAACCCCTTGTTAATATTCTCGGTGTACAATCCACCCCCAGACAGTTATTGTAATAAATTACGCTAAAATTTAACATTTATTTTTGTCAAAATTGGACACCCCATACTCATTTTAATTACCTCGGACCACCTGATGCTGCGTTTATGTCTTCAATGAATAATATATGCAAAACGCGTTAAACCTAATTTTGTAAACAAATTCGAATATTTCAATTATTCAAAATGGTGAATGATGATTAATTAGATAACTCGCTGTTTTAAATGATCTGTTATATAAATAAAATATATAAATACTAGCTGTTGCCCCCGATTTCGTTCGTGTGGTAATGAAGATATAAAGTACTATGAAGTTTAATGATGTTTCATATTTCAACGACGCCTGCCTTTTATGGCAATTTTTGGCAACCTAAATTCTCAGTGTGTTCCGTGGAACCCTAGGGCTAAAATACTGCAAAAAATACCTACCAAAGGGAGATTATAAGGTTACATCTAAATATTCCAACTAAATAATACATTGCAATATGATTATTCATAAATACATATAAATCAGTTTTTTATAATTATATTAAGGCTTTTTCCTTCGCCAAAAAAGTTTGAGAACCACTGACCTAAATAATAAGTCGTCATGTTTTGTTGTTTGTTGTGAGGAAAAAGCCAATTTAAATGTACAGCAGGCGTGTGCAATTGAATTAAGTAGATAACGAAATAAAATAGCTCAAATAGAATAGCTCCCTTACACGCGGCCGCCATTTTGAATGATAATTTTACCGCCTTTTTTATAGACGCGTTCGTTTTTCATTTATTTAAGCATAAATAAATAAATTCTTTATTGCAAAAAAAAAAACAGTAATATTTTTTATACAAACACAATAAACAGTTAACAAACCCACACATAACAATAACATAGAAGAAAAATTAATTTAAGTTTGCTAACTTAGAAGTAGTGTTCAACATATATCTGAAGAAAACCGATTTCAAAAATTGTTTCACCATTTGAATGCTACATTATTGGTCAATATAGGCTATATAAATTACAGGAGAAAATAAGGATCCTTACTAAAACTACAATATTGTAACCTAAGGTTGCCAATAATTGCCATAAAAGGCAGCCGTCGTTGAAATATGAAATATCATTAAATTTCATAGTACTTTATATCTTCATTACTACGCGAACGAAGTCTGGAGCAACAGCTAGTAAAAAATAAATTTATTGTAGAATTGTAAAAAATAGAATCGTTTACAAAAAATAATGAGTATTTCGATAAAACCTTACACAAAAGTTTTGTGAAGAATTTTTGAAGTCGGCCATAATGACCGGTGAGCTTATCACGAATTTACTCCTTTCGAATCGAGCTGTCACAAGTAAAACGGATCCGTTAGCAATCGGGATCATGAATTTTTACTAACGACTAACGAGCACCAGCAATCTATCAAATGAACGAAAGATCGAGACGTTCGAAAATTAACAAAAAGTATCTAAAATATTGTAGTTCCAAATCCGCACGCGGTGGCGCTGCTCAAATTTCCACACAAATCGCTTGAAGCGAACTCGGTTCGAAAGCCAGATTAAAATTCGTGATAAGCCCAGACTCGATGTTATAGAAGTAAGTATTTGTATGTAAAACTTCCCCTCGTAACTCGACGAAAACAGCCCTCTTACACGATCAGGGGTTGTGACGTAATTAGTTTTAATAGCCCAGCTTGAGTACACCATTTCGCCTTTCCAGTCAGTGGCGGCGCTAGACTAAATTTAGACGACGGCTTTTTATAAAACGTTAAATAACTGCACTAACGAGTTATGTATCAGTAAATTGTTGTGTATACACCAGCCATTCTCAAAGTGTGTTCTGCGGAACCCTAGGGCTAAAATACTGCAAAAAATACCTACCAAAAGGAGATTATAAGGTTACATCTAAATATTCCAACTAAATATTACATTGCAATATGATTATTCATAAATACATATAAATCAGTTTTTTTATAATTATATTAAGGCTTTTTCCTTCGTCAAAAAAGTTTGAGAACCGCTGATATATACCATAAAAACGGCTATTTAATAAATAAATAAATAAACCAAATATTTTACTCATTTAAAGAGGAAAACGAGACAAAAGGCAGATGAGGGGCAGAGGGAAGAAGGAGGCGTGGTCGGGTGGGGGTTGATGTAATTCACAAAACAGATTAGAGGGAAATAAAAACAAAAGATGTTTGTTTGTTCAACCATTGAAACCAGTGAAAGCATTCAAAATGTAAATTTATAAACAACGGTTTTCATTTCATTCCATTATCTTTCTAAATTGACTTTATTATTTTAGGTATTGTACTCTATTATTATGTACTAACTATGGAAAACATTTGCGTTTTTTTAAAAATTGTATAGTTTTAACTCTAAGCACAAACTCTCAAATCACGCAGAACGCAGATTGCGGAATCTGAAGATCTGTGGAGAAAGGGTTGCAATTACTGATGTCTGCTAGGGTTCAGGGAAGGAGCGCTTTATCATCAAAGGTTGAACTCGGCATTACAACTAGTATATTTGTTCGTAATCTTCTATTATATAAAAATAAATGTTTGTCTGTATGTCCTTTATAGAATCGTTAACTTTGCGTTTGATCATGTGATGATCTTTAGCAAAGTAAACTACTTTGCACTACTTTACACAACCGTGCATGACCTCACGAAGGTCTCTGAGTTGGTACGACCAATTTTCGACAGATGGCGCCACTGTCATTCCAATGAATTTCATATATTGCCGTGACAGTTCATGACAGACAATATTGTCATAAAATAAACAAAATCAATAAAATTTGTCAAAATGAATTAAACATTTGTGTAATGTCTTTCCTTCAAATTTATTTTAGTTAAAAAATAAATAAATAAACCAAAATAGACCAATCACACGCTTGAAGCATTGTTGGCGTGATTTTTAACCAATGATACTAATCCATTGCAACTGTCTGCTGTCACCTAGCTGTCATTACGTTCTGTTACACGCATTTATAAGAAATCGTTTCAATTGTTACTTATTAATATGTAAATAATTGGGAGAAAAAAATTAAAATTAACGTTTAAACAAAATGTTTATGTTGAAAATAAGATACGCGAATCTAAGATGCCAGTTTCATTTCAGTAAATAGATGCCAATATAGGTAATGTAATTCAAATATGAAATCCTCACTTTGATAAAACGGCAGCACATAAAACCCCGGCATTGCGTTTTATTACGGTCCCCGGGATTATGTGTCCCGGATCAACTGTATTACGGAATGTTTATAACCTTATTTGTCCCGAAAACGGTTATCCGGTTCTTGAACCCGAGTGTTTAAATGTGATATTGTCACGTTACCAATGGGAGGTATGGGGGAAGAGAATGACTTGACTTATTAAGAGAATGGTTGTTCAAAGTTTTGAGTTCATTTTAGTAGTTTTAAAAACAATAAACTCTATATATTTATACAAGCACACCTTGCATTGCTTCTGTCTAAGACAGTGTTTCCCAACCTTTTTTGTGTCATGCCTAAAGTGACCATTCATTTTTTACTCAAAACGGGACATTGGTTTATTTACGTCAATTAGTAGGTTTATTATGAAAACTCATTTTTATTAAATAATATTTATTACAAATTAAAAAACTAATTATACAAATGTTCAGTTATTTTTATATTTTTCAGAGGAACACATTTGTTTTAACACAGCTGATGATGATTTTAATTAAGAACAAAATTCTTGGATTTTATTTATAATTTACTTTAGATTATTCCATTCGGTTATTTTTTACAACGTGATGTAGTCCAAGACGTTGGAAAATGGGACAATTTTGCGTTCACTTTAGTCATGCCCACCTTAACCTTTCTAAAATTCTTATTTATTGAACCGGACGATATATACAATCGTAATAAGAATAATTACATTGCAGAAGTGAACAATCGTACAGCCGCAGCATCCAATCAGTGTCATCCGTGGACGCACTGGTCATCCCATGGGAGTGCAGCGAGGCGCGCCAACTGCTGCCCTCGGCCCTAGGCGTGGCCGGCATCCCCGCGCTTGTAATCACGGACGGAGCTGGCAAGGTCATCACACTGCATGGAAGACAGCACCTCGCCGCTGACCCACTCGCATTGGTGAGGGACATGCCGTTATGTTTGGAACACTAAGTTTGGCATGCGCATATGCTAATGCACAAATGTTGTTCCAGAACTTCCCATGGGCACAGAGACCTGTCTCGGTATTAACAGAACACTCATTACTCAAAATGGCAAACCATCCGGCCGTCGTATTATTCATAGGTGCTAAAGCAATTATCTGTATTAATGTAAACCATTATATAAATACTTAAGTGTATAATTCATTCACCAGACGACGAGGACTCCGAGATAGAGTTCGCGGAGTCAGTGCTGACACCTTCGGCCGAGTCTTACTACGAGGAATGCAGCATCCAATATCCGGGATTCTGTCCCTATCAGAACTCATCTGACGACGAGACCATAGACTTTGATTATCAGACGAGCAAATCGGGCAAACATAGGAAGAAATTCAAACACGTGATGTTTTACATAGGCATCGACAACACGGACGCCGCAGACATGCTGCGCGACCACGTATGCATCGACGACGCTGTCCCGCTGCTCACTGCGATAGACTTCCCAAAGCAACGAATGGTTACAATGAAATATGGCGATCAGATAACAACGGACTCGCTGCAGAACTTCGTCGACACGTATTTGAGTGGAAATGCCGATTTTAGATCCATTCGACCTTATAGTGAGAAATGTTAGTTGTATTGAATAGTCTGTAGGTTACAAGCGCTGATAATCTAGTGGGTTCACTGCGTAGCTAGGTAACCAAAGGATCTGGGACAAAAAAATAAACTAGGACCCCAACTAAACTAAGAATACAGGGGAGTTACCCGCAAGTTTCAAACAAAGATGTTCGAGACTTGTTGGGAATTCACCTGTATTTTTTAAATAAGTTGCCATCATTAAAGTCGCGTCTCTGGAATTTGATTTATTTATATTTCGAATGTGGGAAAAATTTTCACTAGTTCAATTTATAGTTTGTACGTCAGGGTCCGATGGGCCTCCTGGGTTTGGGGCTGATGAAAAGTGTGTCCAGAGGAGTGAAACAACTGATTTTTATTAAGAAACATTATATTATTTATAAGAGGTACACCCGACACGCATAGAGGGAGCGGACGAATATACAGACTGTATACAACCACAGACTATCGTGATATATGCCGTGTCTATTCCCAATAGGGGCACTGCCCCGTCCAGCCCCTTAGCAGCTACGCCACTGGATTAGTTACTTCATCTGCTCTCCACGCTTAGACAGAGAGTAGAGAGTATTGTGAAATCTTGAACGTAGACGTGATGTCTTTGTCCATACTCAAATTACTTAATAAGCATGTCAACTAATTTCGTCAACTAGTTGCGTTTAGTCGACTAATTTCCAGCTAGGAATTAAGTAGAAAACCTCATTGTGTTGTAAGTTCGCACTGAACTTTAAATATTAAAATAGAAATTAAAGTAAGAACATCGTATTGTTTTATTTATTTAATTTTTAAATAAACTATCAAACTTCCCGCTTCCTTTTTTTCTAAAAGTTTCGCAAAGAGTTTCGCCTTGGTCTTAAAAATGTTCTTTTATTAATGACCAATGAAGATGTATGTCCAGTATTCAGGCAACAGTCCATCAAGAAATTATAAAATTTCAATACAAACGTAATCCCTCAAAACTGCTTAAGAAATAAGATTGTTTTTTGAACGCTATTCACATTCTTAGTATTACCCACATTATTGAAGGAAACAATTATTTAAAAAAAGTGATTCAATATATATCGGTAAAAATGAAAAAACTTAGAAAGTTAACTTCTAAAGATTATTCTGTCAGAAAAAGTCTGTATTGAAACTAAAAATATTTAGATATTTTAGAGAAATACTTTTTACATTGGCAACACACGTCCGCCGCACTGATCGACGCGCTGAGCTGACGCCATTGTATTGTGAAATATAAAAAATATCATTTACTTCACGTGCAGACTTTATAAATTGTATCTTACATAAATCAAAGTTGATTACACATAAACATGGCAGATAACGACGATCTTTTGGATTATGAAGACGAAGAACAAGCGGACCAGCAAGTCGCCGACGGAACCACGGAATCGGCGCCGAAGAAAGAGGTTAAAGGCTCATATGTGTCTATTCATAGCTCGGGCTTTCGGGACTTTCTCCTAAAGCCTGAGATTCTTCGCGCCATCGTTGATTGCGGATTCGAACATCCTTCGGAAGTGCAACATGAATGTATACCTCAAGCGGTTCTCAGTATGGACATTCTGTGTCAAGCCAAGTCCGGAATGGGGAAGACGGCAGTGTTCGTTCTCGCTACATTACAACAGTTGGAGCCAACTGGAAACAACGTGTACGTGCTAGTGATGTGCCACACCAGGGAACTCGCTTTCCAGATCAGCAAGGAATACGAGCGATTCTCTAAATATTTGTCCGGCGTCAAAGTGGCTGTGTTCTTCGGCGGCATGCCCATACAGAAAGACGAGGAGGTGCTGAAGAACAACTGTCCGCACATCGTGGTCGGCACTCCAGGGAGGATACTGGCGCTCGTCAACAGCAAGAAGTTGAATCTGAAACATTTGAAGCACTTCATCCTGGACGAGTGCGACAAAATGCTGGAGTCCCTCGACATGCGCCGCGACGTGCAGGAGATCTTCAGGAATACGCCGCACTCGAAGCAAGTGATGATGTTCTCGGCCACGCTCAGCAAGGAGATCCGGCCTGTGTGCAAGAAGTTCATGCAGGACCCCATGGAGGTGTACGTGGACGATGAGGCCAAGCTGACTCTGCATGGTCTGCAGCAGCACTACATCAAGCTGAAGGAGAACGAAAAGAACAAAAAGTTATTTGAATTGTTGGATGTGTTAGAATTCAATCAGGTGGTGATCTTCGTGAAGTCGGTGCAACGCTGCGTGGCCCTCGCTCAACTGCTCACTGATCAGAACTTCCCAGCCATCGGGATTCATCGCAACATGACACAGGAGGAGAGGCTCTCCCGTTATCAGCAGTTCAAAGACTTCCAGAAACGCATCCTAGTCGCTACAAACTTATTCGGACGAGGCATGGACATAGAGAGAGTTAACATTGTCTTCAACTATGACATGCCGGAAGACTCTGACACATACCTGCATCGTGTGGCACGTGCTGGACGCTTCGGCACAAAAGGGCTGGCCATCACCATGGTCTCTGACGAGGGAGATGCCAAGATATTGAATGATGTGCAGGACAGGTTTGATGTCAACATTACGGAATTACCAGAAGAGATAGAGTTGTCAACATATATTGAAGGCCGATAGTTTTTAGTTTAAATGTAATTATACAATTTTTCCAAAATTAACCAACTCATGGTCATTTGTGCATTGAGACCAGCTTTTAGTATTAAGTTTACTTATTAAATTGACCCTAAGTGACAAACATGTGTCTTATTTTAAACACTCCACCTTCCTGCAGTATATTCCAAAACATTGTGACCGCAATGTGATGTGCAGATCATACAGTGTTAGGAATGACTTGCCACATGTTATTAACTCCATCTACCAATATTTTCAAAAACAGAGTGGACAAGTGGTTATAAAATAGGCAATATGTTGATACAGACATCAGCAAGGCACTGCTCTCTCATACAATAATAATTCTCTTTAGACCAGAGGTTCCCAAACCTATTTCATCTAATGTCTACTTTGAAAATCAGTTATGCAGGTCCCCCCTTTTTTTACCTTAAAAACCTCAATAACAGTATCACCTGAAGTTTAATTAAATCCTTACCACCCCTCTCTAGGCCCCCAGCTTCAGATCAGACTACTTTAGATGCATGCTACAGCTGCCGAAGATCTGTTAGGAATTTTAAGGACAAATAATAACAATATACACAAAAAATAAAATTTATTCAACTAAATTATAATGAAGTCCTGTCATTATGAGATAAGTAAGTCTTCTCATGGGTGAATCTGGTGATGAGGTCCAGAGCCCACTTTGGTTGGTCAAGAGGCACCATATGGCCGGCATTGCGCACCATTATCTCTACGAGTCTACCAGCTTGCTTCACATATCCGGCCACTTCATTGTCCACCTTCCACACGTATCTCTTTGCACTTTTATATTCAGCAGCACCAGTGAAATTGAGATTTTGCAAATAATTCAATGTCAACGGATATGCTACGATTATATCTAACTGTCCGCTGTATATGACGACATAGTAATGATCCAGCAGCTCTGTCACATATGGTGCCACGGACTGCATTATGTCCTCCATAAGGTGTCTCTCCACAATATTCCCATCATTGAACGGCAGGTCACCCACATGTATTGAGCTCCTCACGGCCGCCTTCTGCAGCATTGCACCAAAACCATTGTCTGTGTAATCATTTGTATGCAAAAAATTAAAGTAGAAATCAAACCCTGTCATGTTGAAGAACATGCTTTTCTTTGGCTTTATCAAATCCCCATTCAATAATGAATCAAACACTTCAAACGCCTCTTTGAACTTCTTATTCCTGATGTAGTCCACTGCTCTGCTCTCTTCTTTGGCAAACAGATCCTTCTGATTGTTATCTATCAAACCTAGCTGGTACAAGTATTTACTATACAGCAACTGATGCTGCGGGTCACTCAGACCATTGCCAATAGCAACACCAGATAAATTAATTTTCAATTTAGCAGTTGGATTTTTCTTATGTATTGTGTATGCCAGCGAGGGCACATATTTCCCGCCATAAGACTCTCCCGTTACAAAGAATTTACGTGTTTGCAATTCTGGGAACAATTTAAAGAATTGTACCAATGTGGCATACAGCTGTTGGCCGACCTGTGCTTCATCTGTACAGTAGCCCTTATCATTTTTAGTAAAGCTGAACCCGGTGCCCACTGGGTTATCTATATAGATCAAATGATGATTCAGAGCCCAATTATATTTCCTCTTCGCAAAATTCCCATTTACTACCTGGAGAGGCCCATTTTCTGTAAACAAACCGAATAATGAAGAGGCCCCGGGACCACCTTGCAGCCACAATACGATGGGCGCATCCGCTGCATTAGACATCGCCGGGAAGTACCACAGGAACTGGTTTGAACCGTACTCCTTGTTCACGGTGAAAAATCCAGAATAACTTTTGAAACCCAGTGTCTCCGTGAACGGCACGCGGGCCAGTCTTCTCGCTTCATCTATCTTACCACTCTCTATGTATGGTGTGAGGAACAACGGCTCTCCAGCATCACCGCTGCGTAAATTACCATCTATATGAGGATACCGATGCAACATACATCGCACGAAGCTGAATAACAACAACGAAAACCACAACCGAAGCATATTGAGCCAACTCGGTCACTGAACAATGAACATTTAATCACGGTTTACTTATCATACAAAAAATATTGTTTATATTAAAACCGTTTCCCTTATCACTCGCATATTTTTAATTATCTATTAAAATGTAAGTGTGTTGTTATTTCGCATATTTTAAAAGACTATGCGGAACATATTCAACTTTAGTGGTAATTAATAATATATTTAATTAGTTAACAGCTGTAAAAATTCCGAAAGATATTTGAAACACCGCATAAAAATGCATATCAGCGACTCCGTTCAGAAATCATTGACGAATTGATCGTTATGACTTATGTATGTCAACAAGAAGTAAACATGACCTTTTGCAAAAGAGCACTAGATAAAATAAATGTTGATTCCACTAAAAATATAAAACAATTCGATTGAAAGCTTCGTCGCGTATCTTGTTGAATATAAATCAAGAAATAGAACTGTCATTTATTAAGTTCATAAGTTTTGTGTTTTTAATCTAAAAATTCGTTTTCAAAAGTATGATAAAGCAAATTATACTAACAATATGCGCAGTAATAGAAATAACACAATGCGGTTTATTTACAAATTTGTATCCTAGGATAAAGCTAGGTTCGACCAACACACATGATGCTGGAGAGCCACTCCTGCTGACACCCTTCATCAAAAACGGATCTATTGAAATTGGTCAGAAGCTATCTAAGGTGTCTTTCACCGAGTCACTAGGTCTGAGGAGTCACGCTGGATTCTTCACTGTTAAGGAGCAGTATAACTCGAATCATTACTTCTGGTATTTCCCTGCGAAGAATGACAACGGCCATGCACCAGTGGTACTGTGGTTGCAAGGCGGCCCCGGGGCGAGCTCACTGTTCGGCTTGTTCATGGAAATAGGCCCTCTAATTGTAAGCGAAGATGGCATATCATTAAGGCCCATTCACTGGGCGTTGAATTATCACTTGATATTCATTGATAATCCCGTCGGCGCCGGCTTCAGCTACACATCCAATGACAATGGATATTGTAGTGATGAACAGTGTGTAGCCAATGACTTGTACAACAGTCTACAACAATTTTTCCAATTATTTCCGCACATTCAAAATAATAATTTCTACATATCTGGTGAATCATACGCGGGCAAATACATACCAATGTTAGCCATGAAAATACATAAAGAAAACAATAACATTAATAATAGTAGATTAAAAATCAATCTGAAAGGCCTAGCAATGGGCAATGCGTATTGTGACCCCATAAACCAAATGAATTATGGGCAGTATTTATATGAATTGGGGCTTTTAGATAACAGGCAGAGAAGAGTGTTCAAACTGCTAGAAGACAAGATCAAAGCAGAAATACTAAAAGGCGATTGGGGGAAAGCCAACATAATGATGGACAAATTGATGGCCGGAGAATTGAGTGGAACATCATATTTTAATCTTTACACGGGATATGACAACTATTACAATTATTTAAAAACAAATTCAACTGACATTGAAAAGGTATTCACTGAAATGCTGGGAAAGGACAGCATCAGAAAGGCAGCACACGTTGGCAGCTTGCCATTTAACTCTGGTGAGGAGGTGGAACTGCATCTTGCTGTTGATTTGTTGCAATCAGTGGCGCCGGTAGTTGAAGAATTACTCTCTCACTATAAAATCCTTCTTTATAACGGGCAGCTGGACATCATAGTGGCTTATCCATTAACCGAAGAGTTTGTGAGGAATTTAAACTTTTCATCAGCAAATGAGTACAAAATGGCCGATCGTCATATTTGGAAAGTGGAAGATGACATAGCTGGGTACGTGAAGGTGGCTGGGAACCTGACTGAAATAGTCATCAGAGCTGCCGGACACATGGTGCCGCAAGACCAGCCTAAATGGGCTTACGATATGATTACCAGATTCATTGAAGGGAAAAGATTTTGGTAGATCATCTCTATGCTGACAGCAATTATTGATCTCTATGTCTAAAAAATAAAATACTCAGAAATATTATAAATAATTTATTGAAAATGCCTTAAAACACTTGAAACAGTTCATTCATTCAAATTCATTAATTTTATGCCTACACTTTTAAAATGACTCACAAACACAAACTTGAGCTTTATAAAAACTTTGAATTTATTAGAGAGATGTAATATAGCTGCTACGTGAGTAGATGCGTGAGAGCATCAAGGAACTGCGGCCTCTGCGCAGTCGGCAGTGACACCACACTGCTGTCGACATAGTTCAGAGAGACTGAACAACCACTGGCTGTGGCCGCTTGCTCAAACGCTGCTCCAAACAAGCTGCAACAATCAAAAATATTAACACTAGAACTACGAGAATATGACCTATTTTTACCAACCGGTCAAAATGACCGGATGACTTGTACTTGCAAAGTATTAAATGTAATTCAATAAATTTATTATAGAATTGTAAATAAATAATCGTTTACAAAAAATAACGAGTAGGGTTGTATATGAAGAATTTTTGATTAGTAGTTCTAGTGTTAAGCTTGTAAAATACATAAGTGACTATATTGGGATTGTAATACTTGTGCGAATCCTTCTGCGTGTGTGGTGGCACTCCGACGAGTAGTGCAGCCTCATTGTCCAACCCAGCTGTAACCAGCACAGGCCTCGTTCTGCCGCCTGCCCTCCCCGCCCACCCCGCCAATATTGCCAGCCACAGTGGACCATACACAGGACCACCCTAGGACAAAGCAAATATCTTATTAGACATTTCAGTCAATGAAGTTATTTTTTGACTGCTTTCAACAGTTGGCACATACATCTTGGACAATAAGATAAGCGAATGGTCCAGCGACATGCAGCGCGCGGGATGTTACAATGCTTGAGATGTTCTGTAACTGTGTTTTAGCAATCTCCGCACCGAGGTTTCTGCTTTCAATGCCATCACTCTCGCCATCCAGGTTCAGAGCATCCAACGCTCGGGAGAATCCTTCCTCACGAGATATTTTCTCCTGGAATTAAAGTACATACAATTATTGCAAGTCTGCTTTGATAAAAAACTTTGATATAATCTATGTCATTTCATGTTTACTCGTAGGTATACAATAGGATGACAATGCCCCTATACAGCAGCTATTCTTCTACGTCATAGTAGATTTATTATATATTATTATGACATTAGTATGTAAGTGGACAATGCCAGTATACAGCAGCTAAATCAAATTGATCATTAATAAATTTATTTCATTTATATTTGTGTTGATGAGTAAAAGCGCTCTATTGGAGCCCATTTACTAAAAGTAAATAAATTAATTTAAAAAGTTATACAAAGGCACTCTACTAATGTAATTAATTGTTTCAGGCGTTACTTTGCGGAAATCCATATTAAAGGAAATTATTTTGCTTATAATTCCTGCTACACTACAATAACCTCCACCAACATTCAATAACTTGTCTCGACGTGTCTCGCCACTTCACGTGGCATCATCAGGATACGTGTGGTCGCTAACCTAACATGTCTATAGGGCTGACACATCCTCTTTAATATTTCTAATTATAACAATAAAACAACATACATTTTCAAGCAATGCGGTGATGACATAGACCATGTCGTGGGCAGCCAGCGTCGGAGAAAACTTCCGCTTGAGCAGAAAGCCCGTGTGTGTCACATCCCCCAACCTCTCTCCTGCTTTCTCCAATGACTCCAACAATGTCTGTCTAAGACACACGTCCATAGAGCGATACGCCTGACGCGCTTGTTGTAGAGGAATACTGGAACACAAAGTGCTCATGCTGCATGAAGTGTAGACATCGGATTATATGCATTATGAAAAAGCTATGTATATGTCTGATGTTGATAAATACGTCGATTCTATATATACAGAACTGCATTTGCAACCATGAGCGTAGCCAGCCATGGGCTCAGGGTGGGGCAGCAGTCTAAAATAATATGTAACTATCAAACTATTTAATTTTTTTTGTGTCAATGGACTGTCGAGTGTGAACTTTCTTACGGATATTAAGTATTGTAGTTAGTACCTTGATAATTCGGTTTTTTAGGTTTGATTTGGTACCTTACAGGTCAGAGCCAGGGTGGGGCAAGTGCCCCAAGATGCCCCACCGTGGCTACGCCCATCTTTGCAACACACATAACACATATAACTACTGAAATAAGCACTGTCAATGAAAGAGTATGAAAATGCATAATCCAATGTCTAATGATGAGTAACCACTGATAGTGCAATGGGTGGCTGCAGTGTCAGTGTTGCATTTACCCAGTATCAGCAAGTAGCTTCTTCAGTCTCATGTCTCCAGAGCGAGTGTGCATCTTGAGAGAGGGTGCCAACGTGGGGGAATATCTCAAGGAGCACTCCAAAGACCACATCCTGTATAGAGGCAGGCAGAGATCCTTCTCCAAGCATATTGTTGCAGACTGAAACATAATAATCATGCATAAAAATGAGCACCGACTCAGGAATAGCATGCTATTGTTTTTACCTCATTCCTGTCATGTGTGCGTGCAATGAGGGTGTGCACCGTGTGGGTGTCAAGCACATTGTTACCAGTACTCATGACAGTATGCACACTGACTCCAACTGCTGCGGCCCAAGCAGCGCCGACACTCAGGCGGGACAAGAGCCAAGCCAAACCCGCCACTCTGCAGGAACTCTGTGTACAATGAATATTGCTAATATCTTAACCAATACAAATCTTTGAAACATTGGAAAACGTGGAAAATAAGAATCCAATGAAAAACCCCAGCATGTTATATTTAGGTCATTGCAATGTTTACTAACTGGTTGTCCATAATATGAGAACTTAGTGTAATCAAACATCAGCTTGTCTCGTTTCTCTTCCCACGCACGACGTTCACGTCTGCGGGTTAATGTCGCTTCCAAATTCTCCCGACTCTCTGATGATGGATCCTCCTGGTTGCAAAAGAATTAATTTTCATTATAATACATTGAACTGAGTAGATATACAGCTTTCACATCTACTTAATGACTTTTAGATGGGTCCCACAGAAGCCACAGGGCTTTTAAAAGATATCAGGACAAGACCAACACAAACCTACAACACCCAGACTAGAAACAAATTCTTTATTTTTATTAACACTAGATTTATGAGCTTAAATATACCTATTTCTACCAAAACCAAAAAAGTATACATTTGTTACAAATATATATAAAATTAATAAAACTAATTCTTCTGTTATAAATTAAAGAAGATTAGAAGAATTAAAGAAAATGTTACACGCAGTAGGAGTTTTAATTTGATCTTGCAAGACCAGTCATTTTGACTGCTCTGGTAAATCTAGTGTTAATGTCATATTTATAAATATTCCTTTCAAGTGGGAATTGAATCTGGAATACTTGTATGACGGACAAACTGTTGTGCTTGTTGATTTTTACCTCATCCTCCTCATCTCTGAAGATGTCATCAAAGTTAGGTATGTCTTCTTCTTCATCCTTCCACACCAGTCTCACCTGAAACATCCAAAATTCACTTATAATAGTCAACAATGAATTTGAGTTGACATAACAAAGCACACTGACCTGTCCATCACTGTACACATTGCAAACATTGGTCGGCTTATGAGAGTCAATTATAAAGAACACAACATCCTCATCTGGCTGCAGGATATCCACCAGGTCTATTGTACCACCACAATTCACTAACACGACATATTTGATCTCTTCGTGGTTCTCCTCATACGCGTTCTTTAATTGAGATATTCCTCCCACAGGAATCAAAGTGTACAATATATTATCACATTTAAATAGACTTTGAAGTATTTTGCATGTGCACACAGCGTCCACATCGTAATGGACCAACAAAAGTACCCTCTGAAATAAACATTCAACTATATTGACGACAAATCCAAATGTTAACTTGAAAGTGTTATTATATACTCACGTTTCCTAATAACAAATTATAAAATTCATCTTTAACATCGCTTACGAACATTTTAAACACACTTCGTGAAAGCAGACATCATACCACCACAACATCCACGGTGAAACACCTGCCATTCTTGATGACAACTGTCAAAAACTTGCCGCCAAAACGACGATACGTTCATTTTTATCCTGTTAATAATTGTCAAGTATAGTAACTTTTGAAGTTGGGCCCTATGCAGCCCATTGATGCAAAAAAGGGAAATAAAGTTGAGTATATATATAGTCCATGTAACGTCACTTGATTTAACGACAATTTTTTTCTCTCTCAATTTTTTAATTTTATTAGAAGTGTAGTATCTATCCTTTTATCACTATGCTCAACATGCCGTCCTATCCTATAATTAAAATTTCATTTAGTTTATATAATAGTACTTAGTCCTTTTTATAATATGTAGTTTTAATGTAATTTTGTAGGTAGGCTTTATAAATAAATAAATAAGCTCCCTAAAGCGTCGAAATCACTTGTCTGAAATAAACTTTTTCCCTTTCTAATTCAGATTTTTCTTCTCTCCTTTTTACAACTCTATAACGACATGAAATGCAGTCACTTCAGTGTTATAGAGAGCTTACACACACAAGGAATGATATACGAAAAACTCAAAAGAGCATTGGGAATTTATAAGCATGTTAATTAAAATGCAAAATAATAACAATAATATATTTTATTAAATTTATTACATTATTTACTACTATTTTTATACTTGACATGATGTGCTGCAATGCGATGGGCTATAGTACCAGGTCTTAAAAGATTCCTGGACAAGGCTGCTTTATAAGAGTTTAGCAACGACACATCGGTCTCCATCGGCGTGAGGTAGCACTCGAGATCATAGCAGAGCGACTCCTCCGGGCAGTGCAGCGCTCTCAGACAGCCAGCATACTCTGACCACAGCAACTTCCGCCATTTGACATCATGTCTCTGCGCCAGCGGCACCAACACGCACGAAGCGAAGTTATAATCGCCGTAACTAACCGATTGGAATTGTTCTAAGAACTGCGTATAAAAATCTTGAAAATTATGTAATCCAGTTAGTGTTTTGTTAAAATTAAAAGCAGTCACTTTGTCCTTTTTAAACAGAATATCGATGCTTCGTCGCAGCAAAGGTTTAACTTTGTCATCTAAAAACAATGAGTTATCACACAGAAACACGCACATGATTCTACACAATCTGTCTGTTATGTTTATATCCATTAGAAGATCAGGAAAACATAATTCATTGAAAAGAATCCAATGTAAACTGCAACGTATTACCAACTCCTTCTCTCTACTTGATTCCGCTTCATCTATTTCACTTGACTGTTTAATATCTTGACTCTCGCTATACAGTTTTAAAATAGGCAAATAAATCCAATCTCTGGGCAGTATGGGCTCCTGCCATCTCCTCAGCACGATGTTAGGACCAACATCCTTGTAATCCAGATTAACAGTTCTACTGTAACATCGCATTATTTCCTCCACGTTCATATCGTCAGTGGATATATCGCTTTCTGCCACAGACATTATGTTCAGGAGCCTGTCGGTTGTGAACCAGTGCTTGTTGAAGATGATATTCTCAAACAGAAACTCCAGCTCAATTCTCTTATCAATGCGTAAGAGGTAGCATAACTTGTTGGCACCGCCATACACGATATCCTTGTCAGTTTCACTCAAACCCACCGCATTGCATGACAACTTGACTATCCTACACACAAGATCAATCTCCATTCTCGTGAACCAATTTGAGCTTAAACTTGGTGGCTTATTCTTAACTGCATTTAAGTATGGCATTAATTTAACCAGAAATTGTTTTGTGATACTTTGAACATTGAGCTCGTCCACTAACTTCAATAACGACAGTAGAACTGGAATGGACGACGTTATACTTAATATTGGCAGAACTTTGTGCGTCGACTCGAGCGCACACGAACCAATGCAAACCAAGTTCTTGTCAACATTTGTTAAATTAATTCCTGACAATAGATTGGAGGAATTCTCTAAGTTTTCCACTAATACATCATATCCTTTTGAATGAGCGAATTGTTTAACAATACCTCCAATATTTGCTATAATATTAGGTTCTTGTTGCACCAGAGTTATGCAACAATCAATGCTGGAAGACACAAGCCTCGTATGCCCGCACGTGTAAGTATCACAGTCACCTAACTGCACTAACCACTTCTCAACACCATCCCTTATTAAAGGATACAACTGATCCTTCAGCTTGCAATTTGGATTTTTAAGAATTCTATTTACAAATTGTAAAAGTGCAGAGGCGTGTGTACAAGATGGCATTGAGCTCTGACTGTATATGTCTGTGCCACGCACGTGCTTGTACAGAGATGTTGCTATCAATGGAAATATAGCTGAAACATCAACATCCACAGCAGATATAACATTGAATATAACAGCAAATGATTCAGTTTGAATTCTAAGCCCATATAAAGTATCAACGGTAGAACTCAAATACTCCGACAGTGGTTTCAAAATCTCATATTTGTTTACTAAAATCTCACACATGTCCTTTGATTGCAATGACAATATTCGCAATAACTTTAATGCTGAAAGAATCGGTTTGCCTTTATACACAATGCTTGGGTCAAATGTGAAATTGACACTTGATCTGGGCACAAAATACCCAACTATTGTCTTCATCAAGTGTTCTGTTTCAATGAGCGTTCGTGCTGTCTCAACTGAGTCACGTGATATGCGAATTAGTATTTGCAAGCAATACTGCACGGAATTGAACGAAGGCTTCACACTGTCTAATATATAACTTATTCTTTGTATAATATCAGTCCTTAAAGCAGCTGCAATCAAGTCTATTTCAGCCAAATGAAAATCTTTCAGTTCACTCTCTTTTGATTCCAATTCAACAATTTCCGTTTTATCATTTTCTAGGCACGGCTGTACGGTGCCCTCTTCGAAGCCCATCAAAGCGTCCAAGGAAGCCTCATCAAACTTATTATAAAGTAGATTTCTAATGGCTTTTAACGCTGGTTCCAGTATTATAGTTTTGTTTTCGTCCAAAGCATATCTGATTATAAAGAAAACCTTACTTAATGGTATCTCTATGATGTCTCTGTATGTGCCCATCATGTAGTACTCCAAAATGCCAGCGATTGCATTGAGAGCCACCACCCTCTGCTGAGTGACCGTTGACCTTGTTAACTCGAATAATTCAGTCAAACTGTAACCAGGTCTGTGTGGTTCTTCACCATGATGGAACAGCGTTTTTGTTTCCTCATTATAGTCGCTGGTGTAGGGTTGTAAATACCCTTCAAAGTTGAATCTTGCCTCATATGGTTCATTAGTTTTCTTCTCCCTCTCTTTAACACTTGTCATCCATAATAACTTGTCCTTTTCTAACAAATTGAAATTTAACCATTTATTTATGTTCGGATGTGATAGCACATCATTCTCCCAGAGACTATCATCAGTTACTTCTTCAGCACTGGTTTTTGCATCTGCCGTTTCTGATATGTCCATTGCTTGTGGTTTATTATGAGTTTCATTTGCCCTTTTGGCTTTTAAAAATGCTATAATTCCAGGGTCAAGTGTTGTTAATAGTTTCTTCTGTTCTTCCAAAATTTCTTCTTCACTCATTTTACCTAACATTTGCATATTTTGTTCATGTATTGAATGGGCATCGTTGCTTGTTACTATAAAACTTTTTTCAGGTATATTCTTATTAGTCTTATCTTTTACTTCGGCATCTACATCCATTGATTGTGATTCAGATCGTCGCAATTCAGACATGTGTTGTGAGAACACACTGCCCTTGCTTCCCACTACGCCTTCAAACTTTGTTGCCACAGGAAAACCTCTTGGTGGCGCAGGGCAGGTAAGTCCACTAAAAGATTCTGTGTTTTTTTGTACAATCTCACCTAATATTGACGGTAATACAAGTGGATAGTGTACCTTATCATCATCAAACTTGTTTTCCTCAGATATTGCTGGTTCTTCTACATTCTTCTCAACAATATTCCCGACTGCTAACGGTGATTTAGCATTCTCAAAGGTCACACTTTTCAAGCCCTTTGTTTTAGCATATTTTGAAGGTTTGCGACCGCTAACAATAGGTTCAGGTATTTCTTCAGTGCGTAAATTAACAACTTTTGCAGCGGGTTCGAATGCGTTGTTCTTACTTTTCTCTGCAAGATATTCATCTTGCATTCGCAGTATTACATTTTCATCATCACTGGGCTTCGGTCTTTTCAACATGATTAAATTTATTTACCTCTTACAAAAACAAACACAATCGGAAATAAAAATAGGTTAGGTTTGAGACAGTTCGGGTTTAGTTCGAAAATTATCACTGTAAAGATTTAAATAATTTTAAAATACATTATTATAATCCCTAATTTCATAATATTATTTTATAACTATTTTACATCACGTAATTACATATTATAAAAAAAAATATATAACATAAATAATACGTTCTTAAATCATCTGATTTTGACATCTGACATTCTTGAAGAGAACGGGCACGTGTTTTTGTTACCATTTTATTGTTTTCGAATACTATAGAAAGATGCCGCCTGATATAAAGAAGCAACTGAATAAACTGAAGCACCCGAAAAGCAGAAAAACGCAATCGCTCACAAAGAAACTGAAAAAGTCGGAGAAGAAAGAGCAAAATAAACTGGGTACGCATATAAAACAAAATTTAATAGGTGAAAAATTATTATGGTTCCAAAAGAGGTTACCTGAAGCACCAATATTGACCAAGAAGCAAGTGTTAGTGTTGATGGAGGAGTATTTATCACGTTTTGATGAAGAATTTGAGCAAATAGCATTGAAGAACTCAGTTGGCAAGCGGAAAAACCGACAACACGCCGGCCGCGAGGATGTGCTGAACATGAACAGGAAACGGGAGAAGGAAGAGTTCCTGACATGCGGTCTGGAGATGCCTGACTTATTGGACCATCATCAGGTGCAAGTATTAAAAGAATGGAACGGTGAACTGAGATACCTGCAGAACTTCAAATTAACGAGAATTGCTAAGAAGCATTTAGAATAAGTGCATTTCAATTCTAAGAATGATGAAATAAGAGAAACCAATTGCAATCACTAAACTTTTATTAAAAGTAATGATTATAACTTACAATATATAAAAGACAAAACCAAACTTTATCTTAATAATAAAGGGAGTTACAAAACAAAAGGAAGAAAATCTTGAAAGCGACTAAGTCTACAATATTTAAAAACAATTAAGAATCAGTCACTATATCACAACAATAAGAAGAAACTTATAATTACAAGCACATGTGAGGAAATCTGCTTTGAAACCAAAAACAAAACAGGAAGTACTGCTACTACCTTCATCAATGAAGATTATATTCTGGCAACACTGATTAATACTTCCACACAAGAAGCAGATAGTTCCTTCCTCTGACATTGTATTAATGGACTACCCCCAATACCGCTTAAAGCATCACATACAGCTAAAATATTGGTATTTCGTAGTCAGTATCCATACACTTTGTATAGCTTTAATTACAATTAATTTTAAATTCATACAACAATAATATAATATAATGTATAATACATAAATGATCAATACAAATAACTTTTAAAATAAATAAATAACTTATACTTGTATATCATTAATCATCTACTTACACTAAAAACATAAAAGTGAAGCATTTAAAACTACTAAAATTAATAACACGAAGACATGATGGAATAAAACAACACGCAACACTGCCCTTGCATGCGTTATGTACAGTCAGCATAACAATCTCAATGGGATGAAAATGCAGTCGTAATATTTAGTTTTCTTAATTGTACAAACTGTACCATACTAATACCCATATGAACTCAGGCTTAGCACAAATCATAATTTCAATATATTTCAGTCAATTAAATTGTAATGTATTTCACCAAGTTTTTATGCTGACTGTACATACAATAAATAGATTTAATTCCAGTGCTTCATGACAGACAATCCTAATACAAATACAATCGTAGAAATAACACAAAAACAAAATCACTATGAGCAGGCATGATTAATTTAGATTATTTTCTCATTAATATATTATTTCAAAATGCATAGAGAGCAATTAACAAAGTGACCTCAATCGTGGGAGATGCCACAACAGTATAACCCGACTAAATTAAATATAACAACATATGCTATTTAAATCCGTATTATGTCATTGGAGGAACATTGACATAGTTTTGAAATTGATAATAAATATATAAACAAAAACATTGATATCAGTGTAACCTACATATACATTTATATACAGTGGGCTTATCACGAATTTAGTCTGGCTTTCGAATTGCAAGTCACAAGTAAAACGGATCCGTTAGCAATCGGGATCATGAATTTTTACTAACGACTAACGAGCACCAGCAATCTATCAAATGAACGAAAGATCGAGACGTTCGAAGATTAACAAAAAGTATCTAAAATATTGTAGTTCCAAATCTGCACGCGGTGGCGCTGCTCAAATTTCCATACAAATCGTTTGAAGCGAACTCGGTTCGAAAGCCAGACTAAAATTTGTGATAAGCCCACTGGTACAGTACAATGTTCGTAATCACACAGACATGTTACTATATTTCTATTTCGCATATTATATATGACCACACACTAAGAACATTAACTTAGGCCCGCATTCCAAAAACTACACTCAAGCATAGATTTACTGATTATAGTTCAAAACTCCAAACATTATTCAGCTGTAATGAATGAAACATATTAGTATTTGAATTTGGTTACTGTCAACCATGAGCGTAGCCAGCCATGGGCTCAGGGTGGGGCAGCAGTCTAAAATAATATGTAACCAGCTAACTATACCCGCGGTATTACACCGGTTAAGCATCCTGTATCTGTATGTATAATTCTAATTATCCAAAACAGATAATTAGGTTTGATTAGGTACCTTACAAGGCAGAGCCAGGGTGGGGCAAGCGCCTCACCCTGGCCTACCATGGCTACGCCCATACTGTTAACTGATTGCTGCCACATTTTAAAGATTTGTAAATAAATATTACTGCACAAAACGGTATAAAATGCAATTTAAGCACTGATCAGGTTATTGCAGGTCTATGCTCAAGGGTCGTTTTCCAAATACAGGTCTCAGAAATGCAGCTCATGAAGGAAGATAAATGTAAATAACCTACTTGCCGGGTGTACTACACCTGGAACAGCAGAACACTAACTATAACCAGCATATCACTCCTAAACGATTCATTACAAATTGCATAAAATGTGTTAACATGTGAGTGATGAATTAGCAGAGAGCCTGTTTCAAATGCGGCATCTCAAAGTGTTACAATACAAATAAATAGTGACTAGAAATGTCAAAGTGGCATTTGGAGATAATCTGAGAACATTACTAACCCAATGTTTCTGGGATCAATTAAAACCCACTGCAGATACTCATGGGTAATTACATTAATGTTTCCACTTAGTTTAAATTTGTGTAAAAGTCAGTGTATCATGATCAAGCATTATCAAGACTCAGTGGCACAATTTCTTCAATCAAGTAAACAAGGGAAGATGGTAGAAGTCATACCCCCTCTGCCCCCGTGCAGCCAACCAGATGTACACGACGTGATACGCGCCCGGCACAAAGCAAATCATGCCAGTCACAAAGAAAACAGCACCTTGCAGCCCGTTCTCAGGCTGGGCAACAGCAAAAGCACCCATTCCTAGGAGACCGATGCCCACTATGAGCAATATGACGGCAGCACACACTTTCTTCCAGTTCTCTCTGACCTTGGGGTGATTCCAGCAGTACATGGACTGTGATGCTGCCTCTACATACTCATGTATCAGCGAATCGGAGTCGCGGGATGTTGTGTCCTCCTGGCATTTATATGTTTTACTGAAACACACAGAATAACCATAAATATATGAATATTTCTTATTACTCACTCATGGTGCTTAAAGTTTATTTCTGTTTTATGTAAAATGCAATACTGTTAAATCATGTATGATCCTATATTTGAATGTTGCACTTACTGATACAGCAAAAAAAGGCTAAGGTCTAACATCGTGTCACATGAATTTTCAACTGCATTAATTTCTAATACAAGTGATTTTATACCAAATAAATATCGTTACCACTTCTAAAACTTGAAAATTTATTGTTAAAACTTTTAAAATTCCAAATAATGAACAAAACAACAACAAAAATTCACTTACGATTTCATAGTATTGTGCATTTTGCTTTATGTTTTACCTGGTTTTATACCACTACTAAGATATAAAACACTTTAATAAACTAATTTTTCACATAATTTCACTATTTACACAATCTTCAAAAGAAAATTCATAAACTTGTCACTTAATATATTGTATTCAATAACCAATACTATGAAATCGTAAGTGACTTCTTTTTGTTGTTTTGTTAATTATTCGGATTTTTAAAAGTTTTAGCAATAAATTTTCACGTTTTAGAAGTGGTAATGATGTTTGTTTAGTATTAGAAATTAATGCAGTTCAAAATTCATGTGACACGATGCTAAACCCTGGCTAAAAAAAATCATAATACAATTTTTATTAATTTTCTAAAAGGTTATAAGTAACAATAGCAAAGTTGACCAAAGAAGAATCCTATAATTGTAATAATAAGGTCTGACACAAAAAAGTGTCGGCTTGTCTCTTAACTTTCAATTCAATTAATAAAACCATTCATTGTGTACATTTGCATGCAATTACAGATAACATCTGTCAGAAACAACATTGCTAGCGTGCTCTATCATTATCACTGACACACATACGTTAATTGTTTATTACTTAGCACTAAATCTAGAACAAACTTAACTGTTATTAAGTAGGATAGGTCATCAGCCTACCTCGCACTACTACTCAGTGACTCACACGCACGCTTCAATCAATATGCTAATTGCTTTGTTACAATACACCCCAATTTGGCTAAACAGATTAACCGTATGTTAAAGACCTACCTAGATATATTATTGTAATCGTTCCCATTTCTTAATTTGTTCTGTAAAGGTGATCGATCTCCCGTAGCACCGTACACTTTGATCGCTTCGTCAGTCTCCTCCTCGAAGGCATCGTCGATTGAGAATCGCTTATCACCGTTACCGAATGGTCGAGTCATTCTTTAATATTATATTTGCTTAATTTATTCCGAAAATTAAACATCACAATTTACGAAAATGTCGCAGAAAACCAGAAACTGAGAACAAAAAGCACATCTGTCACTTGCAATTTTTTTTAGAGATATAATTGTTTCTTCATTTTCGATATAGCAAAGAATACAAATGTCTATACAATTAATTATAAACAAAAACCAGTCAAGAGTACTGAACGTAACTATAACTGTCAATGTCATTCAAGTGTCAAAGCCATGTGGGTTGGTTCGGTCGCTGGCATATCGTAAATACTGGAATAAGTTGAACTTAAAAATGGTTAATAAAGAATGGACGAAAGTATCACCTTCCCTGTCGCAGCCCGTGCTGAACTGCATAAACAAACAGGGCTTCAAAGCCATGACGCCGGTGCAGGCGGCTGTAATACCTCTTCTACTGTCGTGCAAAGATGTAGTCGCTGAAGCAGTCACCGGCTCAGGGAAGACGTTGGCTTTCGTAGTGCCGATGCTGGAAATGCTTTTGAAGAAACAAAAGAATGAACCGCTCAAGAAGAACTATGTTTATTGTGTTATTATATCACCAACGAGAGAGTTGGCTACACAAATATGTAATGTATGTATGTTTTTGTTTTAATTGCGTAGAGAGTTGTACCTCTATTTAATCTTCGACGTTGTAGGTAATAAAACGATTCCTACAAGAGCCTGAATTATCTCACATTAGTGTGTCATTGCTGGTGGGCGGCAGATCGGTGGAGGCTGATGGTGTGTCTCTGCAGAAAGGGGCTCATATAGTAGTGGCCACTCCTGGCAGATTAGGGGACTTATTAGATGAAAGAAAGATACTTAATTTAGCTGCCAAAATGAAAGAGTTGGTATGTATATATTTTTATTTGATTAGTGGATGGGAGGCCTCACAAGATGGTTGTTAGAAGCAAACGGAAAGTAGTGTATGTTGGTGGTGATGTTCTGATGTAATAATGGACTTCCCAAATCAGACAAAAGCTGATGAAACTGAAATCAATGGCTGAATTTCTGATAATAATTAAATTAAAACCTTTTTCTGATAATATTAGTACTATAACATGTTTCTTCTAGTATTCTTCCCGCCATATGCCTTTCCGAAGCCATTGTAGAGTCTGACTATGAGCAAGTGCCAAAGCCTTTAATGCCTATGCCAATAAACGATTTTCATTTCATTTCAAAGTAAAATGACTAATTTAGGAACTTGCTAAAAATCACGCTTATATATTATATATAAATTATATATAAATTATATATGTGTATGTTCATTATATATTTAGTTTACTTATATTTATGTATTTTATTTATCTAAATTGCATTGCCCAATACTATTACTGCTTCTTCTATGACAATTGGTTTTCTGGAAGAAATTACTTTTAGTGATAAGATTGCCAATTGCTCTAATTCTGCTTCCTATTGTTGTTGTATTGTTGTTATTGTGTTTTAAAGCAATAAAGTATTTATTATTATTATTATGCTTTCAGGAAATCTTAGTTCTGGATGAAGCGGACCGACTTTTAGACCTGGGTTTCTCTTCAACACTCACAACAATACTACAATATCTTCCTCGGCAACGAAGAACAGGTTTATTCTCAGCAACACAGACCAAGGAGCTCCAGGACCTTGTGAGAGCTGGATTGAGGAACCCAGTAGTTGTGAGCGTCAAGGAGAAGTCGACAATCAGCACGCCAGTGTCCCTGGACAATTACTATGTTATAGTGGAGCCTCAGGATAAATTCATTTATTTGTTAAATTTTATCAGAAACAGGTTTGTGTTTTTATTTACATCTATTGTTGAAGTCTTCTAATCAGAGGCGGCTCGTCCTAAAGAGCGCTGGCGCAGTGCACTCCCACGAAAATTACAGAAGTAATCTATATTTCTTCATAATACATACTATCCTTACATTACATTCATTCTATTCTACTATGCCTATACAATAGTATATTATATTACCTATATCTACGCGTATATTTGGCGTCAAGTTGTAACGAGTGGAGCGCCAGCGATTGCGCTCCTATGAAACGAAGTTTAATACGATTCCTAGCATTGTATTCAATGAGTGCGAAAGAGAAACATGCCGACGCGTGAAACAAAAGATTTCGTATGAGAAATTAACCTAATCTGGAGCGCCGCTCACGCGCGACGTTGCCAAACCGTGCGTTCGGCCGTGCCGCGCGCCGCGGGGAATGATAAGCATAGAAAAACGCTTAATTAATTCTATATCTGATTTTCACAAGAAAGTAATAGATGTCTTCGCTCGCCAAAAAGACCGGCGAATGGATTTTCTGTACAAATAAAATAAATGGTAGGCTCTAGTTTTTTGTTTATTTTTTTGTGAACCCCCATCAAAAAATGTCACGAGCTGCCTCTGCTTCTAATTATCACTTATTCATAAATCATATATATACTATAATAATATTCTTCTACATCAGCGGTTCTCAAACTTTTTTGGCGAAGGAAAAAACCTTAATATAATTATAAAAAACTGATTTATATGTATTTATGACTAATCATATTGCAATGTAATATTTAGTTGGAATATTTAGATGTAACCTTATAATCTCCCTTTGGTAGGTATTTTTTGCAGTATTTTAGCCATAGGGTTCTGCAAAACACACTTTGAGAATGGCTGTTCTACATCATAGTAGATTTATAATATATTATTATGACATTAGTATGTAAGTGGACAATGCCAGTATACAGCAGCTAAATCAAATTGATAATCATTAAATTAATAAGTAAATTTATTTCATTTCATTTATATTGACAAGTAAAAGCGCTCTATTAGAGCCCAATTATTAAAAGTAAATAAATAAATAAATAAAAATAAAAAATAATCATTTTGATTAGATGGACTATCAGAGCTGACCCTGAAACATTACATTAGGTATGCTTAAAGTTAATAGTTCCTACATGATTAATTTGCAGGTCATTGGTGAAAGGTGTGTTCTTCCTCCCGACATGCGCGTGCGTCGATTATTGGGCGGACATACTGCCGGGCTTCTTGCCCAACATGAAAGTCTATGCACTGCATGGCAAAATGAAACAGAATCGTTGCAAAGTGTTAGAGAGCTTCAGGAATGCTGAAAATACCATATTATTGTGCACTGACTTACTGGCAAGGTATCTATGTCCCACACAGTATCAATAAAATTTTAATTTCACATCTCTTCGTAAACTTTGTAGTATGCTTGTTTGAATTCAGTTTTCTTTTATACTTCTTCTTTATTAATGGCCTCAGATGTCTAATGAAGACAATTCTGCCAATGTCGAGTATTCAATAAGAAATTATAAAATTTTAATTCACACGTAAACCCTCATATCAAAAAAAAACTATTTTTAATATTTTAGCTCCAAACAGTGGTCGAATTGGACTTAGTTATGAACCAGAACTCGTTTCCTTTCAAACCTGTTGACTGATACACTGTCAGAATTTTTTTTTCTTATTTCAAAAAATACTTGAATTTGTCTTCTTCTTCAGATGTCTAACGAAGACAATTCTGCCAATGTCCAGTATTCGGAAAAAACCCAATAAGAGGTTACAAAATTTTAATTCACACGTAAAACCTCATGTCAAAAAAACCTTTTATACTTAGTATATGTATTTTGCATGTGATGAAAACTCATAATATTTTTATTTTATTTATTTATTTATTATTTAAGAATAATACATATGGTTTTAATTACTATAACTGACATTACAACTATAAACTTTTTTTTAAGTTTATTTGTGTGTATGAAAGAATATCTTGTATTTTTATTTATTTATTTATTTACTTTTAGTAATTGGGCTCTAATAGAGCGCTTTTACTCGTCAATACAAAGGAAATAAATGTATTATTTTAATAATAATCGATTTGATTTAGCTGCTGTATACTGACATTGTCCACTTACATACTAATGTCATAATAATATGAATAGATGTTTCTCTACTGCAGTTCATAATGTGTTATGTTCAGGGGTGTGGACATCCCAGAGGTGCAGTGGGTGTTGCAGTGGGAGCCCCCCACGAGCCCGGCGAGCCTCGTCCATCGCGCGGGGAGGGCCGGCAGGGCGGGGGCGGAAGGCAGCTCCCTGTTGCCGCTGCTGCCGACCGAAGACACATACGTCGCATTTATCAACAACAACCAGAAGGTGGAGCTCAAGGATTGGAGGCAGTCCACAGACCAGATTAAGATAACTGATAAGCTGCGAAGCAAGGTGAGTCTGGGAGATGTTGTGGAGGCTGTGATTTAATACTTAGAGATTGTACTGAACTCAAGTTTTGTTTTTTCGTTGAAGTTCTTTTTAAACATATTCCTAATATATTGAGTATGGCTCAAAATGCAACTAACATATGCATAACTAACTGCTGCGTTATAGACCATATACATACAAGTGCATGGGCGCAGGGTGGGGCAGTATGTAACTAACAAACTAAACCCGCGGTCTTGCCCTGGTTCATTTATTTTGTGTCAATTACCGACTGTTGAGTGTGAACTTTCTTACGGATATTAAGTATGTTTTTTTGGTTTGATTAGGTACCTTACAGGTTTGCCCCACTGTGGCTACGCCCATGTACAATGTGCAGTTATAATAATTACAGTTTATAATTTTCACACTTAAACAGTTGTAGTACATTAGTTTCTAAATGTGTTTTTATTGGGTTAATTATTATTCATCAGGTACTAAACATAATGCACAATCTCCAATTGAAAGACAGAACGACGTTTGACAAAGGCCAGCGCGCGTTCGTGTCCCACGTGAGGGCGTACTCGAAGCACGAATGCAACTTGCTATTACAATTGAAGGAATTGCCTCTCGGACACATCGCAACCAGCTACGGCCTCATCAGACTGCCATTGATGCCAGAAATAACAGATGAACACAAGAAGCAATTTATATCACCAAAAAAGCCAATCGATTTCAACCAAATACCTTATAAAGATAAGCAGAAGGAGACCAGTAGACTCATTAAGTTGGAGCAATTTAAGAAGACTGGCGTTTGGCCCACGAAGAAGACAAAGAAAACGCAAACACAAGCATGGGAGAAGACTAAGCTGAGCAAAGAGGAGAAGAAAAGTAAAAAGAGGAAAAGGAAGGAGTCAAAGACGAGTGGAGTAAGAGTCAAGAAGAGCAGAACTGTGACTCAAGAGGAGTTGGAAGAGTTAGCTGCAGATGTCGCTCTTATTAAGAAGTTGAAGAAAGGGAAATTAACTCGCGAACAGTTTGATGATAAGTTTGCCAATGATGAGTGATGACTCCAATGGCAATGCAGCAACTCACGTGGGGGGGGGGGGGAAGGCCACTCAGGCATTTCCGAAGTTTCGTGATACGGCCGTCACCTCTGTAGCTTACGTGAATAAACCCGCAAAAATGCTAATAAAAATAAGCATTATGTGGCTTATCCGTCGTGACGTCGCTGTCAAATCTGTAATTTCGTGAATAATTACGGAACCGTAAGTGTTCCCGAGTAGGAAACGTCCGTATTTTCGTCCAAAGTTCGTGCACCTGAGTACCCCCCTGAAACAGAACACATTACTGAGCAATTAAGGAAACTTAATGCTAAACATAATGTACTCCGTATTAGTTTTAACTGTATTGAGGGTAGTTCAAAATATTAACAAGTTTGGCATCTGGTCGAACGGGTTTGTTGTTCAAATTTGTCGACCGAGATGGTAGTATTTGGTTTTAGCATGTGGGAGTCGTGAAGCACACCATATGCATAGGAAGGCTCTAATGTCCAAGCGAATCTGATAATGCAGTTCTCAGATGTTAAATATATTATTATTTTTATAATTCTCATATATTGTTGATTGTATCCCATTCTGTTTTAATATGCAATTCAGTAATAAAAGGTCACCTGAATAAAATCTCTTTTATTGACATCCATGCTCCACTCTTCTGACATAAGTGTTGCCAACTCTAATAATCCCTAATCTCTCTCATCATCCGTATTGGAACACTTGGAATTGGGAAGGAAGGCTATATATAATAAAACCAGATGATTTGTAAAATAGTTGACATTTATTTGTGTAAACGATAGTCTAAAGGAGTATTAAACAATGATATATTCATTTTGGCACAAGAGCACCTCCCACATAGCACCAATGGCAAACTATAAAATCACCAGTGATCGATTCTTTGAATAACAAGTCACAAATTGTGCGCATGAAGCCACCCGTTGTCAGACAGAGGTGGCCGGCGGCGTTTCCGGTATAAATGTCACGTTATAAAAATTATGTACAAAAAAAGCAATTCTGAAGCTAAACAACAAAAAAAAAACATTACAATAAATAATATTTACATGTCCCAGTCGCGTCGACCACTATACACTGGCAACTGAATACATGAAATAGTCTTGTATAATCACCCAACTTTCAGCAGCGGAGACCAGGACTGTCCAAACAACACCTGTTCTAAATCTACAGTATACATCAATAAGAAAATAGAATTCTTTCTCAAAATATGCTTATATATTTATTCTTGTATGAAATGATCACCCTGTATTTTTTTTAATGATGGGGCTATGATTGGCAAGTTTCTTGTGGTCTTCGCGTCATACGCCTTTCCGAAGTCATTGTAGAGTCTGACGATGAGCAAGCGCACGCCTTTAGTGCCTAGTTTATTATTATCATTACATTTCAATTAAAAAATGAAAATATTATTTCCGGGGCCTTCCAGCTTTTATAGTAAATTAAATTAGTCCGCGAAGGTATATATGCATTTAGGACAGCCCTGGCGTAGAGCTTGTCTGCTTTTTTAATATCAAATTTAATTCTAAGAATAACAACAATATTATCCTTGCTGTGATACCAATCATGAATGCCAACGACCGCGCCAGTGTATAGCTTCGACGCGTAATAATCTCACGACAGCCCCTCCTCGCAGCATCCCTCTCAACTCAGATCACGAGAGATCTCCATAATACTTGCTGAGAGTTGTGATATTCCCAACACTGTTAAATGTTACAAAAGTGACTTTTAAAAACATTCATTTACTACAGAGCGAATAAAATTTAATTTATTATATGTACACATGGAGATTTTCAAATGGATACAGTTTTTGTAGGTATATAAGTTATGGAAAGAAGGAGATATCTGCATCTCTTTCGCACATGCCTCAACTTCGACACGATAAGAAAGATTCCTGTCCAAAGTCCAATCTGTATCCATTTGAAGATTGTTGTTTGTACATATTAATTAAAGCCAAAAATCATTACTAGCGGTTCTAATTGCGGACTCGTGACTCCAATTATGTTAGTTGTCATTTCATTAATAATAAAATATCCAATATGACATTTCCACTTACAATTGTGAGTTATTGTCCCATATATATACATTTCAACAAAATTAAGATGAACCATCTTATCTTCACCACTTCGCTTGGGCATATCTGAGTCATCAAATTAGTTTGTTAACTATGTAATAATAATAAAACTAATTCTTAAAAACATGCAACAACTGAACATCTATTCCAAACCATTGACTAGGTCAGTGTTGCCAACAATGTGAATAATTATAGCAACACTCGTTAGTTGCATTCCTCTTAATGCTACGTTCACACTTGTCGGTTGTCGGGTCCGGATTTTAATCGAATGTCGGCGTCTCTGTTTACACTAGTCGATTGTCAGACCCCGTTGAAGCTAAAACTAAAACACAAATTGCGTGCGCGCTGCGATCTTGTGTGCGTAATCTGCGGCCGTGACGCATGGGTGGGCGGGGAAAGGAGAAGCGGGGAGAGAATTATCGCCTCAGACATTCGGACCGGACGGCTGACAAGTGTGAACGTAGCATAGCAGTTATAGAAATTGTATCAATTGCATCGTCAGTAAAGCGATTATGTTTAAATTAGTATCTGCAGATACATGAACTACAACTGAGTGTTCGTTATTTTGCAAGTTACAATTTGCGTGTGAGGCTCTCTCTCTCTCTCTGACCAACGTACAGCCAATGTCAGAAATATACCCTAAGTGGGAGATTTGTATTAAAAAGAGATACTGACCGACTTATTGCAAATTTGAACTACGACACACCCCGGGGTTACAGGAGCTTCTAAAGTATGCAAGGAAAAATTAGTAAAATGTTACAATGTCACTTAATCTCGTGCTTCCCGAGAAAAAAACATATAAAAAACGTACATTTATTTCGAATTGTTTGCCAATTTCTAGGAGGAAGTGATAACTTACAATCAATAAATATTTATTATAATTTAACGCAATCATTTTTAACCCTTCTGTTGCACCCCAATCATTTTGATACAGGGCCCCTCCAAAGCACGTTACGCTACTGGGATAGTCATTAAGTCTTTTACATAAATCGCCTCAATGTCAGTAATCATTAACAAGATCCATGAAACACGCAATAAGGACTTTTATTTCCATAACTACGACATACACCTTCTTCTTTATTAATGGCCTCAATTAAAGACAATTATGCCAATGTCCAGTATCCAATAAGAAATTATAAAATTATAATTCACACGTAAATATCCTCAAGTCAAAAAAACACCTACGACATGCACACCAAACTCTTCTGTTTAATTTCTGTCACTGGCCGAACACCTGCTACATTATAGCAGTAAGCAAAACAACGAACAGCGGGCTTATCAGGAATTTTAGTCTGGCTTTCGAACCGAGTTCGCTTCAAGCGATTTGTGTGGAAATTTGAGCAGCGCCACCGCGTGCGGATTTGGAACTACAATATTTTAGATACTTTTTGTTAATTTTCAAACGTCTCGATTTTTCGTTCATTTGATAGATTGCTGGTGCTCGTTAGTCGTTAGTAAAAATTCATGATCCCGATTGGTAATGGATCCGTTTTACTTGTGACAGCTCGATTCGAAAGCCAGACTAAATTCGTGATAAGCCCACTGGTCTCAGTTGCGTTATTACAAGCGATCGCACATAATAATAATAATAAAAGCTAAATTAACAAAATAAAAGCTAAAATTAGTACTCCTTAAGCATAAAGCATATGTATAAATGTAAAACATCAACATAACTCACTCGACCACTCGACATTCAATCGCAATATTATATTACAATCTATGCGTAACAAATATTATTAACAAAATTTAATTAAAAAAAGCGCACCAAATTTCATATATATAAAAAAACAACCAATAATACTCGAACATGTGTAACAATTTCTAAAATGTATATGTACATTCAAATGAACACAAACTAAATGCAATAATATTGTACATTGTCGTGACATCAGAAACACCCTCTATACCAGGGGTCGGCAACCTGTGACCCACTCTAGGTCCGAAAATAAACTATAAGGTACACAAACATTTTTTTCCCCAAAAAATTGACGTCACAAGTTCAACAGCGTAGAGAAAGTTTATTCAACTATGTTTGTAAGTATTTTTTAAATAAAATATATCTCATTATTTAATACGAAAATATCTCTGACCCGAACGTTTCTTTAACACTAAATTTACCAGCTTAAATATACCTACTTCTACCAAAACCAAAAAAAGTATATATTTGTTGCAAATATATACAAAATAATATAAAGTTCATAAAACTAATTCTTCTGCTATAGATTAAAGAAGAATTAAAGAAAATGTTACACGCAGTAGGAATTTTAATTTGATCTTGCAAGACAAGTCATTTTGAGTGCTCTGGTAAATCTAGTGTTAATACTCGCATTTTGGTTAATTTTGACCCGCGGCCAAAAAAGGTTGCCGACCTCTGCTCTATACGATACGATATAAAGAACAAGTGACACGCATAATTGTCAAAGTATAGTCATCCTGTACACCCACGCTGGCATTGTCAAGGCATTGTAATTGTAATAAGGCACAATATCACTTTGCAAGATCATAATAACAATTACTATATTATTACTATACTATACACACGACCACTCCATCATATTCCATGACTGTTAGTACATACGAGATACAAAAACAATTGGTTATCTGAAAGCAATTACTATTAGTGATAAACTACTTTATTCCAAAGTCCAATGTGATTACTTTTCCATATAGTATTACTACAATTTTAATGTCAAATGTTTTGTGTGTGGAGGATGTAGGTCACTCACTCACTTACTAACTCAGTGATGATGTGGTCGCGAATACAATGACAGTTATTGTCGAGAGCACCATACATTACATTACATTAATATACACTTAAAACATACTTCTACTATACTAATTGTCGATTTTATATCATCAAGATTCAAGACAAGATCTGCTTCCGACTACGCCCAATCGTCGTCATTATAAAATCGCAATTAGCATCCACTTCACTTAATAATATTCGTTGAGATTTATTTGCACAGTTTTGTTTTAAAAAAACAACACGTCATGCGTTTGTCATGTTACACTGATATCATAAGCCATCAGCCCATGGACTCCCACCTGCAGGCCCTCCATCAGGCAAGGGCACTATTTCACATTCAACTGAGCACCTAAGTATAATAATAGACATACTGCAGCACTAGCAGTACCAACATAAGCAAAAACTGTACAGACAAATGGCAACGATCTCATCATCTTATTCAGACTTCATCCGGCGCCATCCGCTCCTCCTCGTCGTGGTTGGTCACCGCAGACACGGGGGCGGGGGCGGCGGCCGGGGGTGGCGGGGGCGTGCTCGGCTTGGCGGCTGCCTCCAGCGCTCTGATCCTGTTCTCCTGCTTCACTATCACGGACTTCAGCTTGCGGATCTCATCAGCCAAGTCTTGCAGCTGCTTCTCCTTTTTACATAAAACGAATTACATTACAACATTAATCTGCGAAAAGGTCAATATGTTATAGAAAGTGAATTTGTTTTTGTTTAGTTATTGACATTGATTGGTTATTATTATTATTTTATATGCTTTTTAGATTCTGACGTTTTATTATTTATATTATTGTATTTTGTGATTGACTCCTCCTTGCATGGTGTATTGGAATTGACTGTAAGACCATGCAAGTGACTGTGCTTAAATAAATAAACACTGTTCAACTATAAGCTAAGTTGTAATGTAAACAATTGTGTTTCTTACAATTTGTGGATTGACAGCTGGTGGTGGTGTGTTGGACGCGGGTGTGCCAGCCTGGCTCTCATCACGCTTGTGGCCCGGAGTAGGCGACCTGTCACACAATGTCACGAATGTACAACTGTGAGCATGGCGTGCACAGAGCGGGCGAGCATGCGACGTACCTGTCCTTGTCCTTGGCGAGCGCGTTGCTCTTCTTGACGACCTGCAGCTGCGTGGACCTGCCGCTCACGTAGCCGCCCTGCACAACCAGCGCGCGCTCCTATAGCGAGGCAACGACCTCCGAGCGACTGAACTCAACAACAACACTGGCAACTTATACTAACAAAGATGCGTGGGGACTCATGGGACCATACATTCATTGCAATGTCCATTCAAAGATACGGGACAATTCTATATGCCCATTGCGACTGATTCAAATGAAATACTATATAATAATGTAAAATGTTCACACGAAAATAAACCATTATTCAATAACAACCTTTAACTACTGAGGTGGATTTAATTTCAGGTAAACACTGACGTGGGGACCTCAGGGTTCCGTATACATATGTGCTTGTATTTAAAAATCTTTAGGGTTTTTAGGGTTTAGTGTTTAATATTTAGCTTCAGTGGATGTATTTAAATAAAATATTTTTTTCAAAGTTTAAAAAACACTTAGAATTTTTTGGAAAAAATCACACGAGAACAATAAATCAACAAGAATAAATAAAATTATTTTAAGCAATCAACAAATTAACTAATTAGAGTAATTCACAAATTAAATTTTCACAAAACTTGCGAGGCCCCCACTTCAGCAGTTACAGGTTAAGAATTGTTATTATCAACAAACAAAAAACTAAATAAAACAAAAGCGATTATTTTCACGAAACGCAATTCGACAGCATGTTACTTATTATAGAAAATCACATCATAAGTGCAATAAGTCCGTATTAACCTGTTAACCGGGGAGTTTCCTTTCTAATTAGGTAACACAGAACGGGCGCGCATTCTTCCACTAGGACGTGGCAATACGTCAGACCCTCATTTATATTACTATTTTTTTATTTATACTTAAAATAAATTAAATACTATGAAATATACCTACATTTAATGAAATGCAATGGAAAAAAAAACAAAATTTGACATGGTTTACGTTCGACGTATTTATACGTCCCACTCGGTTAACAGGTTAATAATTATCCACACGCACGCACGCACACACACACACACACGCACGCACGCACATGTTATTGATTACGAATACCAGTATTGTTATTGAGTTATCTGCATTGTATATTTACAGATAATGGAACGAACTAACACGCATGCACCAATAATAGGTCACTTGTCCATTATTACATACATATCCACCCACTCTGGGAAGTCATTTGACGAGTTTCTTGTGGTCTTCTTCTCGTCATAGCCTTTCCGAAGGCATTATAGCAGTGTTTTTTTGTGCAATGCCCCACCTTAGTCTTTCTAAAACTCTTATGCCCTCCTTATGTAACCAAACACCCAGTTGATATTTTGATCTCGTGAAACGAAATTATACTAAATAGTTATTTACCGCAGTTATTTAAAAATTTGGCACCGAAATCTAGTATTGCATTTAAATGGTCTGGAGCGAAAGGGTTAAACTCGTGTCGAGTCCATTTTCAAATTGCTCCACTTTGGGAAACACTGCACTGTAGAGTCTAACCATGAGCAAGTGCACGCTTTTAGTGTCTATACTAATAAATTATTTTCATTTCATTTCATCTAAAGCAACCTCGACTCCATTCTCAGTGTGGATGGACATATAAATTCCAAGACGTTTCTAATTTGAATACAACACTTAACAAAAAGTGACACACAGAGCTTGTTAAACATTCAGCCAAACTATATGTGAATACATTACCTTTCACCTATTCATATACTATATGCAGTAAAACCGCCTTATCCACGGACGGTCACAATGAAACCTACGTCACTACTTGACTGTAACCCACAACTCTACTACTAGCGTAACCCGCGGATAAGGAGCTTTTACTGTATCTCTTATATCTATCTATCTACATAACTAAATGTAAACAAATTGTAATACAAAAATAAAATAAAATCAAATCGGAATCAAAATTAAGTATTAACCCATTACTTTCCACTTCCCAAGCGTCGAAAACATTGGGATTTTTTTTTAGTGAAATCTTTAAATTAAGTTCATAATACGTTAAGAAAAAATAATATGACAAAAATTCTTTAACGCTGAGTCAGCCTGTCCTATAAAGTATGACAATGGGGATATAAATTATATTTTGTTTTAATTTTTATATTATGTATTTATATTTGGTAGAAGTCTAAGAATCAGCTTTATGTACTTTGAAGTTGGTTACTGTTTCCTTTTACGGTATATAAAATTGGAACATAATGCTTTTTTTGAGGCAACAAAAATGATCAATTTGAAAAAATTACATTAAAATTACGTAAATATTTTTCTTGGTGGAAAAAAATTATTTCATCAGAAAAATAGTATAAAAATACAAATTTCATCAGAAACAATAAGAAATAAAACTCTTAATAGGTTAAAAAAAATTTTGAATATAGTGTCCTAAAATAGGACAGTGGGAAGTAATGGGTTAAAGATTAATTTGTGACTTTGATAATGTCAATATAGATACTTCTATTAATCGCTTCTATCATTTCTTACAATAATAGATGCAAAGTGATTATTTAAAAGTATTTATGTGGCTTAAAGCAAAAACTAACAATCCTTTAAGCCTTAAGGCTACTGTTATGATAATCGGAGATGTATCAGCACACAGTTGATTATTGTATTCAATTGTGTATAGCACACATCCCTAGTGCCTCATAACCTGCTCCTGATTGGTCAATAGGTCTGTAACTTGTCATCGGCCAGTCCATGCAACGTGCATGAGTCAAGTAATGTATAAATAAATATTAACACTAGATTTACCAGAGCAGTCAAAATTACTGGTCTTGCAAGATCAAATTAAAATTCCTACTGCATGTAACATTTTCTCTAATTCTTCTAATCTTCTTTAATTTATAACAGAAGAATTAGTTTTATGAATTTTATATTATTTTAAATATATTTGTAACAGATATACAGTGGACCTCCGGTAATCCGACAAACATTATGCAGGGCAGTGTAGGATTATCGAATTTGTCGGATTATAGAGCACTGCCTAAGACCCCCTATAGTCCGGAATTTTTTACAAAAGAGTACCTTGTAATCGGACAAATTACATATGTATCCAATGATAAGATTCTATATGTTACATTGTAATATGTATGCAAAGTCATGTCGGATTACAGGGGCGCCGGATTAGACAGGGGCCGGATTATCGGGGGTCCACTGTATAAATTTTTTGGTTTTGGTAGAAATAGGTATATTTAAGCTGGTAAATCTAGTGTTAAAGCAGACAAGAGGTCGTTTCACTAAAATACATCACCCAACCAATACAGCAACAAGTAGTTGATCACTTTGATCTTTGTTCAATACAAAAATAGTTGCAACCTACCAATGATATCAAATAATCGTGTATAATATTGTTTACATTGAGACATGTATTAGGCGCATGTACCTTGAGGGACATCGTGCACGGCTCCGCATCCTCCCCCGCGAGCCACTGGTCAGCACTCAGGCTGGCCTCCTCACTCAGTGTGTCCGGATAGAGGTCCTCTTGGAACAGCTCCGACTTGCGAGGGACTGTCATGGATACCACCTGAGACATGAAGGACGAATGAGTGGACTCAAACTCGATATTAGATGAAGAGAGGTGTGATGCTACCTGACACAATCCTGAATTATTCAGTCTGTAGAACTTGGCGATCTCACAGGTGGCCACATCGCAGCCGCGCTTGGGCATCATGCCAATACCTGAAATATAATAATAATAATAAATGCTTTATTGCTTTAAAATAAAAATTTAACACATAAAAAACAAATTTAGAACAATTGACGACCTTATCACTAAAAGTAGTTTCTTCCAGGTAGCCAATTGTCATGGGAGAAACAGTGTTAGTATCAGGCAATGCAATCTAAGAACATCTATGTCATTTTATGTTTACCCATAGGTATACAATAGGATGACAATGCCCCTATACAGCAGCTATTCTTCTACGTCATAGTAGATTTATTATATATTATTATGACATTAGTATGTAAGTGGACAATGCCAGTATACAGCAGCTAAATCAAATTATTAAATTAATTTCATTTATATTTGTATTTGTATTGACGAGTAAAAGTGCTCTATTGGAGCCCATTTACTAAAAGTAAATAAATAAAAAAAAATACAATAAATATAAGTAAACTAAATAATAAAACATTGTAATAATACATTACAAATTAGCTCGGTGACCTCAAACTATGGAAAAACAGAAAGCCCTACCTCTCTGCGGATCTGGCGTCTGAAAGGTGTTGATGTAATGAACGAAGGGTGGCTCCGGAGTCACCTGAAATAATATCAATGCTGTTAACAATAATCTATACATTATTATTGCTGTTAACGCCACTTCTCACTACCCATACACGTATTAAAACATATACTTTTCCTATTACCCTCAAAGACCTACAAAAGCACTCGCTAATAAATGCGCGTGCGCTGTTCTTCAATCGTCACTCTGTCAGTGCGCGCGTGTGCGCAAGTAAAATTAAAGCCAATACCAAGGCGGGTGACATGCGCGATTCGACAATAAAAATACAATAGTGAAAGCTATCGAAGAAATCGCAGAACCGATCCTTGCATGTGTTGAGATTAGACCAATTGAACCAGCGATAGTGACAGTGAACAAATTATAAACATTACCTCGAAATATCTGATAACAGAGTCTCCCTTCCCGCAGAGATATATCAGGTTGGTGTCTGGGTCATAGAATGGGAACATCACCCCATTGCTGGTGTCAATCTCCACCGTCACCACGGGGGCCCCCAGCTCGTCGGGAGTACGCAAAGTGTATTGGCGCTCGGACATCTTACTGAAACTGCAGGCACAGTATTACATGAACAGAATATAATTACTACCTAGGTTGGCATTATCATCAATCAATCTTAAATATCATGTGAAAAACGTTTGAGAGAGTGAAATAGAATTGTGTGTTAACTCCATGACACAACACTAGATGGCGCTGTTTGGTTGCGTATCTCACATCAATATATTGCATAACTACCTATTTATTTGATTCATATATACATTACCCAGTTGTGAAGACCAGTCCATGTTTTAGGAATATAGCTCTGGATGCCTTGCTCCCTTCGTGCGCTATCGCCTCTGCTTCCACCACGCCCTTGCGAGGATCTATTATTCTGAAAAACATTGTGCACAAACAATATGATAATTATGTATTATTCAGAGTAAATTTACATTTTTCAGGAAACGTTGCAAGAATAGTTAACTTATTTTTCAAAATTCCACCCTATTCAATCCATGTCAAATGAAGTCTACAAACGCAAATACCCAATCATAAGTAGTAATGGAGGAAATATTGTTTGCACATATATATCACCTGATTTTCTTATCTCTGCACGTCGTGAGCAGCCTGTCGCCAGTCCAGCTCCAGCAGGCGGAGTATATCAAGTCAGGATGGCAATCCAAGCTGAGCAGAACGGAGCCAGTGCCCACGTCCCATATCGCTATCTACATCAAAGCAAATACTTCAGTATCATCACAAATCTAGAGGAAATATTAAAAATCCATATACCATATTATCTGATCCAGCTGTAAGCAATACGTTCTGTGCGGTGGGGTGCCAGAGTACCAATCCCACTCGCCGCTGGTGAAACACGAGATCCACCACTGGCTCCGTGAGAGTGCGGGACAACCCTCCATCGGGTATCTGCCAGACCTTCACGACGCAATCCTCGGAGCCGCTGGCTATGACGTTGTCGTTGTGGGGACACCACGCGATGTCCAGCACTGGGCCCTTGTGACCTCCCACCAGCGGATGGTCAGGGGACAGCCGGCCGACCTGATTGTGTCACAAATATATTAATGATAATAAACAGTAGTGTTTATGTTGGAAATCTCCTTCACAATGTCATAATTATTAATTCTATTTTATTTCTAAATAGGTCGTTAACCTACTATGACAGTGATCCTCAACCTTTTTTTTATTGCGGCACACAAAGAAAAAGATAAGTTTAAAATTTTTTAAATCATATTATTCAACATTATTTATATATCTAAAATTTGGCGGCACAGTGTCTGAGCATCACCGTACTATGACCTTCTACAACAAATATGTCAAATCGCAAACGTAATAATAATAATAATAAAATTGTTTATTTGCAAAGTGACAAATGGGCGAACTTAATCCCTAAAGGCATTTTCTACCAGCTCACCGGTCTGGAGAAATAATTGAAGAATGAAAACAGTGCATAGAGGAAGTCGTATTTATTTAAACGTGCAGTGAGCATATAATAGTTCTCTTTGCTTGCAGAATATTCGGTGGCACCTGCATGGAGTGCGCTTGTTCATCAACAAGTGAGTAATAAATAACGCGCACGAACGGCCAGCAGCGAGTGTGGCATTCCGCCAAAACCACACACACACACACACACTAACACACATTACATTGGGAAAAAAACATAACTTTTGTTGAAATGAAATGAAAATCGTTTATTAGCATAGGCACTAAAGACGTGCGCTTGCTCATCGTTAAACTCTACAATGGCTTCGGAAAGGCGTATGACGAGAAGAATATCACAAGAAACTCGTCAATCACAGCCTGTACATAAAATAATAATAATAATAGAAAAAAGTGAATAACAATTTATAAATCAGATTACAAAGTAGCTACAATAAATGAACGAATGAAATGTTTTTGTTATATTCATTTTCCATTTGAACATCCAATCCCGCAGCCCGTGTTCAGTCTCGGTATTTACGGGACTAGGAATTTTCAATCTCGCGAGATCCCGGTGTTTGCGGGACTGAATGTTGACAGAAGTTTGTTAGTTACGACGCGAGAGGTCGTGTGCATGCTTCTTTCCAATCCCGAAAACACTAGTCGGTTGAAAGAATATTAAAGCAGTATTGGAGAGGAAACAAAGGTAGTCGAAAAAGCAGCAAATGACATCTTTAAATATAATTTGGGTTAATAACGACATCTGCCGCGAATCTTTTAATTATCATTGTATATTTCGAAATGCAATTCACAGTAGTCGTTGCAACATAATGCGTTGTCAAATATCCAATTAAAAAAATAAACGCAATATTAATACATAATCATATTCGTCATTGACTTGAGTTGCCTCACTACAGCCCGTATTGAGAAACGATACTCGAGCGTAGTTTGATCATCACTCGAGTGTAGAATCTGTACTCAAGTACGTAGCTAGATGAAACTGCGAAAGTAGTCCCAATGTTGATGAGTCATCAAGTGGTTGCAATTGTCCATTATAATCCCTACTAATATTATAAATGTAAATGTGAGTTAGTTTGTTTGTTACGTTTTCACGCAACAACTACATACTTAACCGATCATCATGAAACTTTGTACACATATTTTTGGAGGTACTAGAAGTAACATAGGATACTTTTTATTAAAAAAAATTTGATGTTTTACTATAATTTTCAACTGGCTATAGTTTCAGTTGTTTGAAATTTTTTTATATTTATTTTTATTTCCGTCTGTCATTTTTATATATGCAGTATATAAAACTATTTGAATTTTTGAAGTTAGGAAACATCATTGTATGTATAATAGTAATTTTAAAAATTGATAATCCCAGCCAAGCAAGAAAATATAGTTATCATATTGATTCATTTCTATTGAAATGATCTCTGATACTTATTTAATGACTTAAATTCGAGCGAAGCCGCGGGTGAAAGCTAGTAATAGTATAAATGAAAACCATATTGTATTGTAGAAAAATTAAATCGCAAGTGGACGTTCTTGTTAGCTGCAATGAGTAACATAGGGAGGAATGTCCAATGCAGCGTGTGCCGTGGTGTAGCATGGCGTGGGTGTCGCCCGCTGCGCTGTTACCCAATTACCCAATTCACGGGAACAGAAAATAGAAGTGCTAATTTTGCATATCACACTAAATATAACATTATATTATCATTTCAGAACAGATTCAGTGGAATATAATATACTTTGGAGAAACTGATGTAAAATAATATTGCTGATTAACACTAGGTTTACGGGACGCGTCAATTTGACGCATTTTGACTTTTATCAGAGAATTACCAAAAACTGTTTAAATTTTTATTTTATCTCCTTGTATGACTTTTATTCATTGATCGAGGGAAATATAAATTGAAGTCTATTTTCTTTAAGTGTTGAATTACTGAACTTGTCTATGTGGTATAGATACCTATCTCTACGATATGCGCCAAATTGACGCGTTTTAGTAGAAATAGGTATATAGAAAACGTCCGTAAACCTAGTGTTAAAATTAATTAAAAATATAATTATCACAATGCATTGTGTCAATAAAAAGACAAGAAGAAAGCAAGAAAGATGACACTGACAGACTAAACGTCAAAACCTCAAATCTTCTTAAATAAGTATTTTCGGCCTGTAGAATCGACCGCTACAACACGAAATCATAAGGACTATTTGTGGGAGATTTATTTACGCTTATTCTGGAAACAATCAAATGGTATTTCGTGCACTTCTGGAATTCATTTCAAAGCACACCGCATTACATACATACATTAAAATGCATATCAAGAACGATTTTTTAATAGATCTATAGTGAATAAATTGCAACTAACTATAATTATTTAAAAAACCTAAACGTCCACATATGTGGCCAGTTTCATTGCACATTCTAACCAGTGAATTGTAATAGGAGACATTGTTTTGCTATACGTATATGCATCTATGGCAGCCATTCTCAAAGCGTGTTCCGCGGAACCCTAGGGCTAAAATACTGCAAAAAATACCTACCTAAGGGAAATTATAAGGTTACATCTAAATATTACGTAATATTACATTGCAATATGATTATTCATAAATACATATAAATCAGTTTTTTGTAATTATATTAAGGCTTTTTCCTTCGCCAAAAAAGTTTGAGCACCGCTGATATGGTGTCAAGTTTGGCCTGCTACTGTTCGAGGAATCGTTGCATGATGACGACACACGATATCACGTCTACACTTTTCAAATATATAGTCAAGCGCGAGTCACGCTTATATTGATTCGTGTCGATATATTATTATATACACAATAATAGCATTAAATACAAACTTTCTTTCTTTCTTTAATATACATCCCTACTAATATTATAAATGTGAATGTGAGTTTGTTTGTTACATTTTCACGCAACAACTACTTAACCGATCATCATGAAACTTTGTACACATAGTTTTGGAGGTACTACAAGTAACATAGGATATTTTTATTTAAAAAATCTATATTTTTTTTACTATAGTTTCCAACTGACTATAGTTTCGCCTGTTTGGAATGATATTGATTCATTTCTATTGAAATGATCTCTGATACTTATTTAATGACTTAAATGCGAGCGAAACCGCGGGCAAAAGCTAGTACATACATGTAGGTGTAATATAACAATAACCAATTGTTTTATTATACATCTATGTCATAATGTGACATTCAATAAACATTCCTGAAGTTCCCAAACTGTATGCCCTAAAATGTAATAGATTCATTTGTATGGTAACCAGAGGCGGCTCGTCCTAAAGAGCGCTGGTGCAGTGCACTTCCACGAAAATTACAGAAGTAATCTATATTTCTTCATAATACATACTATCCTTACATTACATTCATTCTATTCTACTATGCCTATACAATAGTATATTATATTACCTATATCTACGCCGCTGTAATATAAGTTCTGTAATTTTCGTGGGAGTGCACTGCACCAGCGCTCTTTAGGACGAGCCGCCAGTGATGGTAACACTAGTATTTTTATTTTTTAAGCATTAAGTAGTTCCGCAACCTGCTACTAGAGGATCCCTGAGCACTATTAACATTTATGACTAAGACAGTCATAGTCACTTTTCTAAGACAGTCAAGAAGTGGATCTAAATATTGAAAATTTTTGTTAGATGGGTTGTAGCGTAGTCAACTTTGAGAACCGCTGTATTAATGAGTTAATGTAATTGGAATCTCCACATCGTCCAGTACATTATTAGTACATCAGTATGTGTCATTTGAATGGGCCATTCTTGTTACATGTTGATAACACACACACCCACAGACACACACACACACACACAGTAATATGATAATGAATATAAACATTACAAGAGACAACCTAATGTAAAAGTCAACAGAACTTTGGACATACTGTTTGTATATACAGGCTGTCCTAAAATGTCCTGAGCAGGCATTGTGTAGTTTCTTTTAGTAACATAAGGAAGTTGGTCCGAGGGCATTGCATGTGGCTCATATGCCCACTTTAATGGCAGGCAGTTGTTTGGGCTCCAAGTTATCACCTAATGTAAACAAATGCTCATAAAGCATATCACTTCCTATGACATAAAACCACCATTAGTAACATAAGCGACCATTAATTACAGTGTCAGCATGGAGTCATTTTAAATTTATTATATTGTTGTTAAAAAGGGTATAGTCTAAAGAGTGAGCATGGCCTAGTGGTTGAGGGTGTGGACTTGCGGTTGAGAGACTCCATGTTTGAATCTCTCAAAAATTAAACCAATACCAATGTAACTTTGGACGCTCAAAGCCTATAGTATAATAATATAGGCAGACTGATGATGGTGTTGGCCAAGTATGCCATCCCAGGGTAGTACTACCACTTTCAAGCGGAACACCTATCAAGTGACCTAGTCATGTTTTGGGAACAGCTTAGATAACAAGTAGCCCGGATAATGAAAGAAGTGTGCCCTCTTGATTTAGATGGTACACATTTGTCTCCTCAAGAAGATATAGTGGGGGTGACTGTTATAGGCAAACATCTGTGTGTGCGATCAGTTGTCTTCACTCATGGACCGCACTCTAGCTTCACATCAGGTGGACTGTGCACATATATCAAGCTCATATCAAAAAAATGAGTGCCCAAATAAACAGTTTAAGAGATATTTTCCCCAAAATTACAACAATTATTACATTCATAATTCCCCATCACGCATTACATTTGGCAGCACAAATGACATCTCTCTAGTTACTGATAAAAAAGCGACATATAATAAAAATAAGTAATTAATTAAACAAAGATAAAGAAAATAATAGCAAATGGCTTCAGATAGGTTTGCGATGTGTTATTAAAGAATTGTATTATCAGCTCATTAAACCCGTAATAGCACAAGGAATGCCATATGATGATATCAAGTATTGATCTATAATCGTGAGTAAACAAAGCCAACCCCAGGTGTGTGCTGCTCACGTCTCACAACAATACGTTATTTATAGAATCTGATTGTCATTACATTAAATTAGAACGGACTCACCTTATTGTGCGGAAGGACGATGAATGCGCCTCCACCTGCGGACTCCACTATGATAGCCAGAAACTTCGGGTTCACCGCACAGAACGTAGAATCCCACGAACTCTTGGAGACGCGTATATTGTCATAACACTGTTCCCGCTTCAGGGCCTGCCCGTAAACGTGGCGGAACTTTGAACTACGAACCACTCTAAACGACATCTGGAAAGTGAAATGATATCGTTTACTCGACACGACCGCTGGAAGTCGAAAATTTCTACCACTGGCATAACCTATACACTTATATGACCTATATTTTGATGTTATTAAATGACTATAAATAATATCACTCACTTTCTATTAAAATAGGAATATAACTATTTATATTAATGTGTATACTGAATTCATTTGAATAAAACTCAATATTTTGTAGAAATAAAATTGAGAACTGCTAAGGAACGAAGGGAGGACGGTTGGGAAAACGGAGCAAACTCCATATTTGGTAATGCCTATAGTACTTATTTACTAAATTATTAAAATGATTTATAACAATACGAGAACAATTTAATAATTTAAATTTATTAAAAAATAATGTTTTAAGGATATTACTTAAAATACTGTTAACTGGAAAACCAGATAACTTTAACTATCCAGCTAAATTTCTCGATAATAATAAAAAGAAATGAGTGTAACGAAACGTAAGCGAGATGTGTCAACCAATTGTCAAAAAATGTAAGCGTTCATTTATTCTGCCTTCATCAATGCGTTCATTGTTGTAAATTGTAATCAACCTGTCATTGCCAATCAATGTAGTGAATAGTTATTTAAAATATTGTAGTTTTAGCGGGCATGTAAAGTTGTCACTTGTCTTTTAGTATAAAACGTAGGAAAAAACCACACGGTTTAGCCGATTTGTCGTGAAAATACAATGAACGATACATTGTATCCATGCAACCACGAAAATATTCAAAAAAAGTCACAAACATATTCTAATATTAAAATAAGGACTGAAAACATGCAACAAAATAATATATGCTTAAGTTTGTATAGGTTGATGTTATCACAATAGACATGTTCTTTGGTTCTACAAATTGTAAATAAAGTTACCTTTTTGGTGGGTGATGGTGACAGAAGGTTCGTTTTCGGTGCATGATAACTGAAACATCTCTCCCGACCACATCTTTTTGAAACTGGAGGCCTTTTTATATCTGATGGGCTCGTAAAACTATTGTGCCTCTTAGTTCCCTGAAAACATATAAACTCACTTCATTTTATATTTCACTGAGATTTGAGACATGGCTGATATTACATTTACACAATCCATTTCCATGTCCATGTTCTATAAATTGATTTAGTTTACAATTCACAATAATATCTACACAGAGATTCGGTTTAAGAAACATTTTTTCAAATACCCACATTTTAATTTAATTACGTCAGTATAAAAATATAGTTTTTTTTTTAGAAATAAAAAAGAGTTATATACTTTAAATCAAATAATATTTTATCTATATTTTGTGTATTATTTAAATTGAATAAATAATTAAATTTTAATAATAATATCTTAAAAAATCTGTAATCATGGTAACCCTTTCGTAGAGCTGTCAAAAAATTTTTACGGAGAGCGCGAGCGGTGACGGCTTTTGCGACTTTTTCATATTTATTTCTTGAAATATGACTTCATTTTTTATTTTATTTTATGGTGTAAATCTGTAGTTGTGAATCGTCTTATTTATATAATGTTATAGCTTAATATTCGTTCGTGTTTATCAATCTGTCCTCTACAACTCTCCGAAGGTAATTTAATACTTGTTTTATTTTATAATATAAATTAACGGAGTTTGTTGGTTTTACGGCTGATGTGCCTACTCGTGAATTTATGTAGAGCATAACAGAGTGAAGGCGATATCCTGCGTTTGTGTTTTAGTAATTATTGCGGATCTATTATATTGATAATTACATCCCTTACACAATTATTCTATCATTAACTAGAATTATACAAATTTAATCGTTATAATTTTCGTATGCGGTGTTCAGGCTCATTAACTTTGTATTTATAGAATATTATTTGCATTTGTTATTAATAATCGTTGGCACCAATAAGGTGAGCTGCATAATGTGCACTAAATATGATAGTTTTTAGCGGGAGTTAGTATGCGTTAGCGGGAGTTAGCAAGAGCATGCCTATTACTACTAATTATTGCTAAGTGGGTAGTTGCAACTATCAACAAATTTACTTCACTTATTCTTCAATTACACAAATTAAATTACTAATTTAATTTTGTCCTATATAGAAATATTCTAGTTTTATTTGTGTATGATTTTTATTTGTTTTTTAGATCGCCACCAAGTGATTGGTCTCATGTCTCAGGCATTGCCTAGTGTGGGATCATTGGAAATCTCAAATATAAAAAATAATTTATATTGATTTTAACTAATATTGTTTGGACATTGTATTGTTATTATTTTCGATTACGCTTTAGTTGAGGACCTCAGGATTTACTAAATGTGAAAATGTAAATTTATTTTTTTCTAAATTGTGCCATTTTTTTTTAAAAAGACAAGTTTATAACAGGCTATGATGTCTACTAATATAGAGCTAACTCTAACCTAACCTAACCTTTTCGTTATTCGTACAACTTTGAGGTCCTCAACTAAAGCCAAGCCTTATTTTCAATTATTACTTTTATGATGTTAATGCATGAACTTATTGTATAAAGCTGGATAGGCTTTAAAAGACATATCACACTGGACGAGCGATTTGTGATGAGTACGATGCATTCAGACATGTGTAAGTGTAATCATAACAATTGCATGTTGCAGATGCAGGGTGGTGTCAATGTCTTCCTGCTGTCAACGTCGACTGCTCTCTCCATAATACTTGCAGCAGCCGCAGTCATCTCCCTCAACCCTGATGATAGGTTTGTATTTTTATTTTTATTTATTTGGAAAACTTACAGCTAAATACATACACATGGGAATAAAAAAAGCCAATTAAAAATGAAAGTGTAACAGTGTTAAAGATTGGTCTGCTACAATTGGGGAAACCAGCTAGGTGTGTCTAATAGCAATCTAGGTAGATTCCTTCTCATTTGCACAATACTACTAAAGAAAAGATCAATGGTCGAGTCTGGACGAAGGACAGAACGTGCTGAAACGCTATGTAACATCACGTATCTGGACCACGCACAGAATATGCTGAAACACTATGTAACATCACGTACCTGGACCACGCTCAGAATATGCTGAGACACTACATTCTACCACGTCACTCGAGGTATATATAAACACGCTCTTCGAGTGACAAGTCAGTTCACAACAGTTCACAAGTCAGTTCACTTCAGTCAGCTCACTCCAATCAACACTCCACAATGTAACCAATAAATAATATTTACATCTCAACACTCTTTGGCTCTGCTTCCTGTACCACCAAGAGAAACACCTTTATAACATTGGTGACCCCGACGAACACGCAAGAGGAACATGTCTCCACCAAGCACTGGGTAAGAACAGCTCCGCCGTCGACATCGCCTCCATCCATCGAAAATGCAGGAACTGAGCCAAGGAAAACAGAGCATCGACACAAGAACAATTAGCATTGAACAAAATAAGCGAAATTGCCGACAGAATCCAGGACAGCAGATCCGACCAGACACAAAACATAGAACAAGCACGATCGCTAATTAACAGCGCAAGCCGCGACCTTGCAAAACGACATCTCAGCACTATGCCAAGACAGCCGAGCTAACAATTTCTCTCAACGACGACGTACAACATCAAGGTCAAGATTCCGAACAAGAAGTAACTCACCGTACACCCAGCTAACCGCCTTATGATGACCGACCGAAAAGGTGGCTTAAGGTTTTTGGTAGACACTGGTGCAAACATCCCCGTATTGAACAAAGGTCACGCAAACCGCAACACTGCTCCATCGAGCTATAAACTTTATGCAGCAAACGGTAGCAAGATCAAATCTTACGGCGAAACAACACTCACGTTGGATCTCGGACTACGCAGATCCTCTTCATTGACTTTCGTCATTGCCGACGTGAGCACTCCTATACTAGGAGCCAATTTCTTCGGACACTTTCAACTATTAGTTGACATTAAAAGACGCAGACTCATCGATGGAGTTGCAGAGCCTTCAACGCCTGGAAACTACATTATCACGTATCAAGCGCCTGTCCGAACAATTCAATACAAATCGGGTACAATCGGACGACCGTTATCAAAATATGAAGACATTACGAAGCCGTCGTCACTCAATGCAAGCCCGAAACATAACGTGGAACACCACATCATCACAACAGGCCCGCCAGCGTCCGCGAGGCCAAGGCCGCTGCCGTCAGAGAAATATGCACTAGCCCGCTACACATGGTAAGGAAGAAAAATGTCGGAGAATGGCGACCTTGTGGCAACTATCGCATGCTGAACAACAATCAAGAAAACTGCCGAACCAGCATAGGACAACTTTCCACAAGGGGGGAATACTGTAACGGCACGTGTCTGGACGAAGGACAGAACGTGCTGAAACGCTATGTAACATCACGTATCTGGACCACGCACAGAATATGCTGAAACACTATGTAACATCACGTACCTGGACCACGCTCAGAATATGCTGAGACACTACATTCTACCACGTCACTCGAGGTATATATAAACACGCTCTTCGAGTGACAAGTCAGTTCACAACAGTTCACAAGTCAGTTCACTTCAGTCAGCTCACTCCAATCAACACTCCACAATGTAACCAATAAATAATATTTACATCTCAACACTCTTTGGCTCTGCTTCCTGTACCACCAAGAGAAACACCTTTATAACAGAGTGTTAAAACTCCTTGTTGACCGAACAAAGAAAGTTAGTCCATAGTTAGTAGCTACAATCGGTTTTTCTACACAAGTATTGATGCATTCATTCTCTTTAGATATATTAGAGAATAGTTTACAGAAGAATCTTCATATGAAATATCTAGTTTGAAGTGCTTAGGAATTAAAAGAATTAGTAAGGAAATACATCCAATCCTGGCTCTGAGGGGATTTTGTGAAGCTTCTTTAACATGTTAAACACCACATGCTCACCGACGGGTCACTCCACAACAACATTAGTGGCATGTTTTACTTGGGGACCACTTGTACACCTGTGGGCATGTTTTAAATAATATACATAATTAACAATAAAAAATGCCAGTCCATATATGAGAAATACGATTTTGCAATGCAGTCTTCAACGTGTTAAAGTTATATTAACATTTTCAGTTTTTTAGTAGTAACCTGTTAATGATATAAAAACATACAGTAGTTTGTTACTATTACTCCACTACTCCGTGGTGCAATATCTCTCTCCATGGGCTAAGGATAGGGCAATAATATGTAACTAGCAAATACCCGCAGTCTTACCCCAGTTAATTTTTTCATACAAATTTTACACCCGCACCCTATAGCACCCTGTATCTGTATGTATAATTCGAATTATCCAAAACAGATAATTAAGTTTTTTAGGTTTGATTAGGTACCTCACAGGTCAGAGCCATGGTGCCACCGCGGCTACACTCTCTCCCTCTTCTCATGAGATGGCTTTGTAACATACAGTCACAGTTGTGTGTAAGCATGTCTCCCAGCCAGCAGCATGGTCCGCCATCTCAGTTTGGTGTGATGATGCAGCTCCGACATGCCCTCATTGTCTGTTTCCTTGTGATGTGTTTGTTTTTAGCAAATTATCAATGAGTCGAGATAACGCGAAGCCAATGCCATGTTATGATAAATATTAAATTTTGGATTAACATATTAAGATAATTGTGTCTTTAATAACATATGAATATACTAGCTGTTGCCAGCGGCTTCGCTCGCGTTAAGAATTATTATTATTAATTAGGTTTTGTTTGTGTGGCTTTACTTTTGTTTAACGTGTGTTAAGTAGTTATCACCATTCCTGTCGTGGGTCATAATTGAAAACTTGCTACAGTTATTAACCACATATCTGTCAATTTTTAATTTCAGCTCAATCAGTCGAAAATCTAATAAGATTTATACAAACTTTCATCCCCTATTTTATCCCCTTGGGGGTAGAATTGATCAAAATCCTTTCTTAGCGGATGCCTACGTCACAACATCTACCTACCTGCATGCCAAATTTCAACCCGATCCGTCCAGTGGTTTGGGCCGTGCGTTGATAGATCACTATGTTAGTCAATCACCTTTGAGTTTTATATAGATTTCCTAATTCCTAATTCCTAATGCTTTTACTCAATAGGAGGAGTATTTCAATGATTTGAAATGGTGAATGATGATTAATTAGACAATTTGCAATTTTAAATATACTATTATATAATAAACTGTATTGTAGTGCCCTAATAGTCATTGCATACCTTACCTTAGAAATAAATAAATTATGTATAAATATAATCCCTACTAATATTATAAATGTGAATGTGAGTTTGTTTGTTACGTTTTCACGCAACAACAACTTAACCGATCATCATGAAACTTTGTACACATAGTTTTGGAGGTTCTAGAAGTAACATAGGATACTTTTTTTTTTTTTAATATATTATTTTTTACTATAATCTCCAATTGACTATAGTAAAATATTGAGTATAGTTCTGTTGAAATGATCTCTGATACTTATTTAATGACTTAAATGCGAGCGAAGCTGTGGGTAAAAGCTAGTATAAGTATAAATAGAAATATATTTTTTATATAGTTTGGTTATTTACTTTTTTTCTCTGAATTAAAATTAAGTTTTTTTCTGTTAATTATTTAATATACAGTGTACTCGTAATACGCCTTTCCGAAGTCACGGTAGAGTCTAACGATGAGCGAGTGTACGCCTTTAGTGCCAATGCTAATAAACTATTTTCATTCATTCATTCAAGCCAGCATAGTGGGGGGGCACCGGTTGCCCGCACACGTCTCTGCTCACGGTCACATGCTAGAGTAATTGTTATCATCATTCGAGATAATTGTGTAGTATTACAGCAACCTTGAATGTTATGATTGTAATTTTTAATTGTATAAAACGTATGTACTTATATAAAACATTACACAAAGATATAGATGAGATGAACGAACTGTTTGAACTCACTTAACCTTCAACGGTGGATGTCCTTTTTTGTTACACTTCCATGGATGCGCTGGTCCCATAGACCACTATATTTCAAGGTCAAACTTATTACGCAATTTTGTAATGATTTTTACTTTTATTATTATCTACTAAGTATATATTTAATCATATTTATTTATTTGTATATTTTAAACAATTTAACATTTTAAGGCACGAAAATTAGGTACAAACTTTTACAAGAATTAAACTTTATCTCAATTAGTACCATATGTAAAGTGCAGTTAAATAGGTATCGTGGCGAAAGGGGTTATTTAAATAAAAACATACAAAATATCAATACTCACATTTTATTTAATTCAGTATTATTATTAACACACATCAAAATGACACCTTCCTGTTTGGTGGTTCTGACCAGACTGCCTTTCTCGTCTGGGTGACAGATATGCGTCTACCCCTTCCGACCGATAGGGGTCGCCGCATGTCTGTCACGTTAAAATGATTACTAATTGTATCAATTATTACTTAATTAACTCATATTTAAAGTTTTAGTCAACATTATTGAATTTGGTTGCTGACACATATGATTAATAATGACTATTTGCGAATATTATTATACTTTAATAGGAATATAAATAATATATCACTTGTTCTATTCCAGAATATCCATCAAACGCGGCTTACTGCTCACGGGTTTGGGCTTCGTGTTCTTCCTCTCCACATTCGAGCTGATCAACCACGTGGCATTGCTGTACGGTCAGGGCTTCAGGCACAAGTACAAGTTGTCGTGGGGCCATGTGCTCGATATTAGTAACAAGTGAGTGTTGACTTCTGCCTGTGACCAAGGTGCTATCATTTAACCCTCCGTTGGGCGTGGCCGGTCTCACAGGCACAGCAATTATAGGTTCTATGAACTCTTTTAGTTTTTAGTCTGATTTAATGGTGAAATATTGTATAAAATTTATTTCTAAACATTCCAATAAAAAAGAGTGATTTTGATTTTAGATTAGAAAAAATTTATTCATCAATTTTCTGAATGAGCCCGTCAAGCACACCGCGCTAAATCTAAGGAGTTTTTGAGGGGTGCCCGACGAAGGGTTAAATTTACTGTTGAGATCTGCTCTGACAATGAAGTTGTTCCTCTGCTTAACAGATTGGTGTCAGCAGTGCAGGCGGCGCTGTCTTGCGTGACAGGCGCGATCGTGTGCTCGTGGTCCTGTCAGCGGGATATTGTCTCCACGTCACACTTCATGAGTGAAGCGTACGCCTGGTTCGGGACTGCTTACTTCTTCTATGATATTTGGTCCATGTATAAGGTTATTATGAAATTAAAGGTCTTTAGTCCTTCAGGCTCTTTCGTTAAATTTCTCCATGTGCCTTTCAGTGACTTCAAATAACAAGAGTAGATACTGCCATCTAATGTCATTGCGTTTTATTACACAGTGGTTATCAAACAATATTTGCATAGTGTAAATAGGTGGCGCTGAAACGCTAATTGAAAAACAGTTAAAAATTAGGAATGAAACAGAAAACAGGGACATCAGTGTGAAAACAGCTAATCTACTGCTATTACTCCAAGCCACTCAGAATCATGCAACATATAAGCTATAGTAATAATATGCTATCATAACAGGTCCATATCCACATGACAGCGGAGAAGCGTGAGTTGAAAGAGACTAAGGACAGCAATGGCAGCAAGGGTGCTTCGGCTGACATGGACAGCTCATTTATGGCTTACTGCAGGAACGAGCCCTTGATATTGTTCCACCATCTGTTCATCGGAGGGTTTGGCTTCTCTGTTATTGTGGTCAGTGTCGACAGCAGGGACTTGTGTGGCGGTTGACCCTTTGTGTTAATAATGGAATTGTAATGAATGTAGTACCTGCGCGGTGGTCTGGGCGACTGCGTCTTCGGCTTCGTGTATCTGATGGAGCTGTCCACGCCGTTCGTGTCATTGCGCGGCATACTCAGCAAACTAGGTAAGCTGCAACCCAACAGTATTGTCATATATTATACTTATTGTATAGTTGTGTGACAGTGATGGAACAAATAACCAAATAAATGCTTAATGTTATTATTCTGAATCATTCAAATACAGGCAGTCCTCGATTTACGTCGTTTCGACTTACGTTGTTTATTTCGAGAACCTAATATGTCGTAAGTACGAGGACTGCCTGTACACATATAATAAATACATTTTTAACTTAATATTTTATCTGTTTTAAAGTTTATTTATTCTAACTCAGTGGTTCTCAAAGTTACAATAAGTTTCCAATCTTGAGACCTATCTCTTGGCTGTCTTAGTAAAATATATTTGAAATGCTTTAAGATTCCCTAGTAGCGAGTCTCGGAACTACTTACATACATACATAAGCCGTCTTACATGTTCCAATTGGGAAAAGCGTTACCAATAAGAAAAAATGACTGTTTTTCTTAACACATACAAACGTATTACATTTTAAGGTTTATAGTTTGGGAATTTGTGATATAGCTTATTTCACTATGAGTTGTGTTTCTCAGGCATGAAGTCGACTGGCGCGTACGTCTACAACGGGCTGCTGATGCTGCTCTCCTTCTTCGTGTGTCGCATCCTCAGCCTGCCGTATGTGCTGCTCCTGTATAGCAGGGCCGTGCACATGACGTATGTTGAGGTCAGCACTCCGCTCACAATATACATACGCGTGCATATTATAGATAACATCATGGTGCTTCCGTTGCAGGCTGTGAGCTCATTGCCGCTCGGCTGCAAGGTGTCCATTTGTATACTGCTTCTGCCGCAAATATATTGGTTCTATCTGATGTCTGCTGGAGCTATCAAGGTAACCCATCGTGCAAAGCAAATAGCACTTATACTATCTTATATAGAACTACCCTCTCATGTGTGTTCTCAATTCTTCTTTTATTGATGGCCTCAGATATCTATTAACCCTCTGTTCTATAAACTCTTTTAGTTTTTAGTCTGATTTAAAGGGGGAAAAAAGAATTCAATAACTTTTGTATAAAATTTACTTCTAAATATTCCAATAAAAAAAGATTGATTTTCATTTTCATTTTAGATTTAATTAGAAAAAATTTAATCATCAATTTTCTCAATGAGATCGTCAATCACACCGCGTCCGATCTAAGGAGCTTTTGAGGGGCGCTCGACGAAGGGTTAGAGTTACTTCTGCCAATGTCGAGTATTCAATAAGAAATTATAAAATTTCAATTCACATGTAAACCCTCATGTCAAAAATCAATTTGAATTTAGTTTATTAATTTGAAAGTTCCAATTGATCGAATTATTATGAATATGAATGAATTAGATTGTTGCCAGGTTCTTAATTTCAGTGTTGTTATAACTAATCAAGAACTTGACAACACTTTATATGAATTCAATTTTTTAAAGGAAATAAGGTCCATTGTCCACAAAGGCAGTTTGTGGCCTCTGTGGACAATGGTACAATGTGGTGTTGTATGTTTCAGGTATTCTTTCCCCGTGGTAACAATGTACCTGATAATAAGAAGAAAAGCTGACCACCATAATATCGGAAATGCCACGCTTTATGTACAATCGAACAAATTGATTCATGATTCACTTATTATATAACTCAGTGAAGTGAAGTGAACGTTTAAATTCAATTCGTTCGATTGTACATATGTATGTAAATAAACAGGGAGTAACATAATAGGCATGTGGACATATTTTGAAATTGCCTTCTATAATGCAAGTAAACATAATATTTAACTAATAAACTAAGTATATTAGTTAAATATTGCGTTGTTTAATATCGGTTTTAAATTACGCGGGAAAACGCTCATAGCTGTCATGTGACGTCACTCGCTCTGATTGGTGTTTCAATAAACATGGCCGATTGCAGTATTTTATACTTTTATTTTATTGAAAATCTTAATAATCTCAATTTAATTTATATAATTTAGTAATGCATTGCAAATTGCAATACTTTTAACATATTTTCCCACTAAAATCATTATTTCATCATTTTTTAAATACTGTCCACACGCCTATTGAGTCGTATTGCATTTTTTAAATATTATTGATTGTTGTTACACCCTGTATGTGTTGTAAATGTTTAAACTGTTTTTGTATATTGTTGTCGTTTTGAAATTCTTTTCTATTTGTATTCATGTACTGATGATGTAGTTACGAATTTAATATTCCATACGTGCGATGCTGTATGGGAAGCGACGCACGCTCCACTCGGTCTCGTGTCTAAGGACTGTGACACTGGACCATGCTCAGGCTGCCGATGAGCTAGGGGGTACAACAAACCAAACAGTCTTCACATTATAATGTGTATGTCATAGTTATGGAAATAAAAGTCCTTCTTGAGTGTGATCATTTATCGAGCTTGCTTACTCCAGACAATGGAGTAGTCACATACCATCATACAATTCATAAAAGCCTTACATGACTACCCTCTAATCCAGTGGCGTAGCTAGGTAACCAACTAAACTATATACTAAACTAAAAATGCAGGGGGGTTACCTGCAAGTTTCAAACAAAGATGTTCGAGACTTGTTGGGAGCTCACCTGTATTTTTTAAATAAATTGCCGTAATTAACACGTTGAAGATCGCATTGCAAAATCGTATTTTTCACATATGGATCGGCATTTTTTTTACGTGTATTATTTTTCAAATATTTTTTTGTATTGTATGTATTTAAATCATGCCTGCTGATGTACAAGCGGTCCCCAAGTAAAAAAGTCTCGCTAATGTTGTCGCGGAGAGTCGCGTTCCTGGAGTCTGGTTTATTTATAATCCAAATGTGGGAAAAAACTAGTTCAATTTGTAGTTTGTACGTCAGGGTCCAAGGGGCTTCCGGGGCACTGCCCCATCTTGCCACTTAGTAGCTACGTCACTGCTCTAATCACAACTTACATATATAATTGACAAGCATTCGTGTTATATGTAATTTTACGAATGACCCTTTGGTATGGCAACGAGTGAAGCGCCATCTGCAGGGAAAGTGTGTCCCTCTCTCGGCAGCCTGACGATGGTCTCCTGTGATGCTCCCAGGACACTTGCTTAATGTTAAGTGAATCGCCTGATGTCGTTTATCTCTCTATTGTGATAATTATGCTTCCATTTGTAACAAATTGTATTGTGATTGTGATGTAACCTCCTACATAATTCAGTTGAAGAAGCAGAGCCGTCTGGTGCATCTGCTTCTTTCTTGGCATTTCTGGGTTTCCATAATTGGATACTGGCATATGAATGGAGCCTCACAAAATAGAATTAATCTTTATATGTATCACTGTTTGATTATATTTGGTTTGGTGTTTCGAAGTAATGCAGCTGCCCTGCTGGGTTTCCTTCTATATGCCATAGATGTCCAAGCAGTGGTGTAGCGAGATCAACTCGCATCCGGGGAACTATATACCTTTTAAATCTAATCCTCCCTCTCTTATCCCATTCGAAAACCAAATAACATTATATGTAAAATATACTACACTAAATTTTGCAGACCATTTGGTGCCCCTTTAGCTTTTCCCCTCGCTACGCCACTGCCTCCAAGCCTATGTTATATTATATGTACGAATAAACCAGTGATATACATATATGTTAATGTTTCATAGAAACTGTAGTATTATGGCGTGAAAGTTACCGCGTACAAAAGTGTTTGTTTAATTGTATTATTATACTATTATTAGCATGAGTGGCATGAACTGCGACTTTGTGATACGTTCAAGAAACATGCTTTATTCACTACATTCATTTAAGCATTCGCATAAAGGTCTGTCTCAGTCAAGTCAAATTATAAATGAAGATTATTGAAGTGAAATTTAAAACATGTTTTTTGATTTTGGACACGAGTTTAGTAAATTAGCGAATATTAGAAGGCTTCGAAGGAATAGGAAGCCTCTGAAAGAATACATTGTCACAGTCGAAATGCGAGATTAAATAAACTATATTTTTGTTATCATTTATTTGTATTACAAAAGGTCTTTCATTGCAATTGCCAATCCGCATGCACTATCCTTGGAGCTGGTGGTTGCTCCTGGAAGCAATCACTGACTTACGGGTATATTATTGTATTTGTGGTAACTTCAATTCCCAATGGTGAGTGGTTATGTTACGCATTATAATTTGACTTAAATAATAATATATATGAGTTAAAGGGAATTATTTAAAATTATTTTGCTTATAATTTTCGCTACAACATTCAATAACTTGTCTCGACGCGTTTCGCCACTTCACGTAGCATCATCAGGATACGTGTGTTGTCGCGGAGTGACCCGCTGGGCATGCGGTGTATAACGCGTTACAGGTCATTAGAAGTTACGAAGAAGATCGGTTAAGTAGTTGTTGCGTGAGAACGTAACAAACAAACTCACATTCACATTTATAATATTAGTAGGGATGTTTATATTATTATATAGCGTTCTATTATACACACACGCGTTGCTGAGAATGGGGATGTGTGATACGTGGAGGTGAAGTCGCATAGGCAGAGTGCCACGTCATCACATGAAATATGATGATCAAATATGAAACAAATAATTAGCATTAGATTAACAAATAATGTTGATAAGTAATCAGTGATAATAATATAATTAATATTGCCTCGAAGGTGACTAACCTTACTAACATTCAACATATAATATGTCTATAGTCACATGGAATTTGCATCATAAAGGGGAAGTTAAAATGTTCCAGGTCTATTTCTCTCGTCTACAATGACATATGTCCCAATTATTTCAAGTCCACAGTGGTTCTCAAAGTTTGTAAGTAAGACTGGGCTTTGAGTTTCGACCCAACTTACCTCCTTACACATGTAAAACAGGTAAAATATACCTTGCAGTTGGCTCGTCGGTCGTTCTCTACATTTTAGGGCTCACTCGGCGTGGTGGTAGGCATGGGCTCTAACCTGTAAGGTACATAATCAAACCTAAAAAACTTAATTATCTAGGTACTAACTACAATATTTAATATCCGTAAGAAAGTTCACACTCGACACAAAAAAAATAAACCGGGGCAAGACTGCGGGTATAGTTTGCTGGTTACATATTATTTTAGACTGCTGGCCCCACCCTGAGACCATACCCCAGGAGAGAATGTCGCTCTAATTGTACAATCTATATTATTGCCTGTGCGTAGTGTCTAATCTCTGTAATTTGCAATTACCCTCCGTCGAAGTACATAATACAAAGGAATTATTATTCTTATGATTGTAATATGATAATTGTTATTACTGATATGATGATTGATGATTTGATATTTTCGTGACACTGATTTGTTATAATTGCGATTACTCCGCACTCTGCTGGCATTACTCTGTCTGCGGCTGAACATGAAGTGGCTGCTCGTTTGTTTGCTGTACCTGCTCACGAAGGTAACGAACACGATTATTCAGTGGCGTAATAGAAGGAACAATTATTCTATGATTAATACATTTCAGGCGTCGGCGCAATTCGCTGAAGCAGATTTCGTAGAGAATGTGAGGACACGTACGTACTTGTATTATATACAGATTGAGTGCGTTTGCGCATCTTTTACAGGCATGGTATTGGTCTGTTTTCAGCGGACAGTCGTATAGTGAGCGGATGGCGGGCGTATCCCGGACAGCTGCCCTGGCAAGTGGCCCTGCGCATGGTCAGCGCCCTCGGCTCCGTGAGCTCGTGCGGCGGCTCCGTCATCCACCACAGCTGGGTGGTCACGGCGGCGCATTGCACTGCACTGTCCGTATCATTCGATCACCAATCGCTTTTTCATATTGTAGTAACAAACGTATATGCACGTGTTATTCCAGACGTCTAACAATAATAGTAAGCGCCGGCGTGACCGAGCTGGCGACGCCGGAGTATGTGTCGGAGACGACGACATGGCACAACTACCCCACATACGATGACACCAACCCTGGCCTCGTGCAACCTAATGACATATCACTGCTGCACCTCAGCACCGAAATCACATTCAGCCGTGAGTGCCCTTGGTTGCATTTGCCTTATCAATATCACAAAGTATATCTTCATGTGAAATATGTTGCATACAGACCTGTTGCAACCAATCCGCGTGCAGCCCTCGGCCGAAGCATTCGACAACTACGACCAGCAAGTCATGATCGCCAGCGGCTTCGGGCGCACGTGGACCGACGGTGAGTGGCATTTGACAAAGGCATCGTGCGTTGTACGTATTGGTAAGTGTGTGTGTGCGTGTGCGCAGGTCCGTTGCCAGATCACTTGTACTGGGTATACCTGCGCGGAGTGAGCAACCCCGCTTGTGGCGCCTTGTTCGGCTCCCTGATCACTGAGACGTCCATTTGCGCGAGATATTACAACGTCACCAGTCAGTCCACGTGTCAGGTAATGAATATAGGCTTCTAAGAATATAATACGAAGTGGCTCCATCATCAATCAGTGCGTATGTGTGCTTGCATCAGGGTGACAGCGGTGGGCCGTTGGTGCACGTGGATGCTGACGGCGTTCCAGTGCTGATCGGCGTGGCTTCGTTCGTGGCCGGAGGCGATTTCGGGTGCCATTCGGGACTCCCAGCAGGTATGTACACGTGTGTCCGTCACATGTCCACACGTCACTCACGGTTCTACCATTTGCTGCAGGTTTCTGTCGTGTCGGCCCATTCCTGTCATGGTTCCACAATGTGTCTGGCATTGACTTCGAGAACATTGATGAAGATGATACCACACTCCCGCCGACAACGGTGGAGCCAGAAACCACAGAGAAGCCAGGCACTACGGAGAAACCGGAGAGCACGGAGAGTCCCGAAGAAGAATCCGATGAGGACAACTCAGGTACTCAACAAATACATCGACGGGAAGACAATATTCCCAAAAGGAGCTCACTCATGATAATGTGCCCACCAACAGACACCAGCGAGGAGGAGCAGGATAGTGACGAGGACTCCAACTGCGATGAGAGGTGCGAGATGCTCAAGAAGTTGGATGTCAAGGTCAAAGTGCATGTCAGGATGAAGCACAGGCGCAGGCGATTCAGGGGTGCGGCGTAATTGTGGGCGGGAGCGTGCGTCATGTTTTGATAAATAAATGAGTGCGTTTTATGGAAAGGTCTTTAATTTATTATATAAAGTATTTACAATATGTACACCAAGGCAATGTGCGTTATCGTGTTTGTGTGCGTTGCCTGGTCGTGTCCGTGAAGCGCACGCTGCACTCGGCCACGGCCATGTTGCCGGTGAGGATGTCCGAGAGGGCGTTCGCAGTGGGCATCGGCCGGTCGAAGGGGTAGCCCATCGAGCGCCTGTCGGGGTAACGCCGGTCCCTCAGGCCGCAGTAGGACGCCGCGTCCGTGCACACTCCCACCAAGTCCTGCTGCACCTGCAACACGCGACCCGTCAGAACATCACGATACACTAACGCACGCGTCTCGCTCGCACTCACTCTGTCGGCGCTCCAGTCGCTCAGCATCACGAACAGCACCACGGGAAAGCCCCTGGTGTTGCCTTTTGGCAGGAGCATGTGCTGGGGCCATCCGCAGCCGCAGAAGTCGAACTCCGCCGCCTGCTGTGAGCCTGGCTCTCCGTCGCGGTCGCTCTGCTCACGGAAAGTGCGCTCGTATGGGATCGTGACCGAGGATTCGCTGCTGCGGCGTGTGATGGTCTCGTTGCCAGGACGCACTGCGATGGGAGAGAGCCACTCGCATGTTTGCATCAACCCACACGCTTGCTGTCCCTCTTGGTCACTTACAATTATGAGTGAACTTATCCAGTTCGATCATCATCCTCCTCTGGTCCTCGTAGTCGAGGGGGCGGCCGTTCTCGTCGTCTCGCGGCGCCATGAAGATGCGCACAGTGGCCATTTGCGCCCGGCCGCTGCTATTGGTGCACTCGATGCTGCAACGACAGCGCCGTGGTTAGTGCTGCTGGACTGTGGCGGGCTGCGGCGGGCGATGACTTACTTGTAGACGAAAGGCTCGTGCTGCAGATGCGTGAACCTGGCGAGGACTGCTCCGCGCGGAGTGAAGTCCAGCCCACGAGAGAGATCCACCGCACTCTGCTCCCAGAAGGTGCCGAATATGTTCCTCCCGGCCGCTCCCGACACCGAAATGGACGATGCGCGTACGCCGGGGAAGTCGAGCTGCACAGATGCGTGTGGTGTTTATTCCAGCATAGTGCGCTGGTGCTGGTGCGCATGACTCACCGTGTCGCTGGTGTATGGTGTTAGTCTGGCTTTGTGCATGTTGAAGAGGTCGTCCACGTACGAATGCCAGCGATAGAACACAGGGTCCCTCATCGCGGTGGCGGAGTCGCCCATTACGCCGAATTGTTCCTACAATCACGTCTATGCTTTTTTACGTGTATGTTTCGAGATGACGTTTATGCGAGTTATTATGATTATTTATTTGTAAAACGCATGCGTACAATAAATGATCTTAATAAATAATAAAACAAAATTTACAAGATGCCTGTGATCCGGGTCATGCGCATAAGATATGAACACATGGCCCATGTTGTGCAAGTCGCCATAGTAAGGCCTGTTTCTGCTGATGATGGAAGACTCCATGAGGTTGCCGAGTATGTCGATGCCGGTCTCCTCGGTGAGCTGCTCCTCGCGGCCGTTACGCTGCAACATGTCACATGCATGAAGTGGCAGACCACGTGTGCAGTATGTGTGTGCATTACATACCAGCTGCACGGAGCCCCTCTCGATCGCTTGCACGAATCTGTCCCTCCAGGTCTCCAGCTGTCCTACTTCTGCGCGGATCTGATCGACCGGTCGGTCCAGGTCGCGGATGTTCGTGCCGGCGAACCTGTAAGCGAGTAATGGTCGTGAACACTTTTCTATTTTGCGCATTTGTAGTATAGTAAACATTGATGGTCACCTGGGCGGCCATGCTCTGCTCGCCACCTGAGAATCCATTTTCGGGAAGTATCCTTCGGCGATGGGTTCCCGGAAGTTAGTGTATCGTGCGACTCGAGCAAGGTTGTTGCAAAGACGTTCCGCGTTATACCTGTTACAAGAAAACGATCATTGCCGCCGCAGCATCGCAAAGTGCTCAGCGATCACGTGGACATACCGCGCGATGATCTGCTGGTGCATGTAGTAGAAGAGCTCCCCGCGGCGGTCCTTGTTCACGACGGCCGTGTCAGCCGCGTCGAACGGATATACGAGGTGCCAATGCCAGTGATGGAGGTTTACACCAATGTCTTCGCGGAAGTACGCCACGCGCTGCTCCGGCTCCGCATCGCCCGCCGTATAGTTTTGTGGTATTGTAATTGGCATCTGACACCAGACACATACTCTGTCAGTCACATCGCACCCATCTGACGATTGTTACTTATAACTTACCCTGGAGCCAGAGGGCACGACGGTGGATGTCTCTCGTGCTCGTCTGAATACCTTCGGGTCCATGAACTTGTCCGGGAAAGTCTCCGCGAACGTCGGGATGTTGAGGCCCTTGGTGTCCGGCCTGCAAGATGCGATGCATTGGAACGTGTGCCCTGTCACTGCCAATGCAGCATAAGTGATGCTCACCTGTGCAGAATGGCGACCGAAAGACAATAGTTGAACATGTACGGGTTTATGTGTAGCTGGCAGTAGGCACAGATGGACTGCAGGTCATCCACGTCGCGCATGTCTGTTATAATAGAATAATTAAAACAGCATATTCCCGTTGGCAAATCGTCGAATGCGCCACATTGACTCACTCATGAATACGTCGACGAGCTTCCTGGACATCTCTCTATGTTTGGGCACGAACAGCGAAAACTGTCCGTTGTAAGGCAGCTGCTTCGGCAGCGAGAGGTCCGGCAGAGCGATGTTCCTCAGCGGTATCATTCGCCCGGCGCTCGTGCCGAACCGGTCAGTTAGCCGGTCGGACACTCCCTTGTACTTGTCGGGCTGGAAAAAGCCTTGCATTCAATACCGTCTTTACCCTCTTTACCGTCTTTACTTCATCCTCAGAGGGCCTAGAGGTCTCTCACATTTAATATCAAAATATTTTTCAGATTTATTTAAATCAATACATTCACATATTTGATTAATAAAGCAGATCATAGTGAAAACAAATTGTATAGTTAGCTTTCTTCACATTCCAAAAGGGCCCCGGCATAGTCTAAGCCGGCCCTGCTGCATGCCATGACACTCGGGTGACATTATAATATACGTACGTAGTAGTCTGACGGCAGTTGGAAGACCGACTTGCCATCTCCCTTCTGCATGAAGCACGGCTCCGTCGGCCGGTCGAAGAATAGCAACAGGTTGTTCTTGTCCGACATGATCGCCGCAGTGTTGTTCCTGTGTGGGCCGTGCGCGACGGCTATTCAGTGGCACCACGTCGCCCCAGCCTTATATACCAGCGTCGTCGTGTGCAACATTATCTCTTGTGGTCGCATTATCACGAAGTTCCCATAATGTCACATCCTTACAAAACCGCATGCGAGGGCCACCATATATTAGGCATACAAGTGTTCCAGACCTGGACGTAATACTAATAACATAAACAAGGTAATTTCTAAAGTAAACATTTTAATTTCTTACGTCACTAATGAATCTAGAAAGCAAACTTTTATCAATGTCTGTTAAACGCCTACATTTTTATTTCACCAATGCTCGAATCCTGTCATGAGGCATACCTATCATTTTATGATGACAGGCGTGTAGTGTCGATCACCCACTCGCTGGGTTATAATTAGAACAGGCTTAGAAGTTAGAAAAATAGTCTAAGATAGGTTGATTGTTATTAATTAGCCAATTGATCCTGCTACTAACACATGCGCGCGTATTGACACTAACAACAATGTTCATAAACATTTATCAAGACTGCCAGCCCAGAGAGATTCCTTACTCAAACATTTGAACCAACGTAAGAAGTGGAAAGAACCCACACCAGATAAAAGCTACTATTATATTCAAATTAAAACGAGGTTTAGGTACATGGGCGTAGCCAGCCAGGGTGGGGCGGCAGTCTAAAATAATAAGTAACTAGCAAACTATACCTGAGGTCTTAGCCCGGTTATGTTTTCTGTGTTGACTGCCTACTGTCAAGTGTGAACTTTCTTACAGATATTAAGTATTGTAGTTAGTACCTAGATAATTAAGTTTTTTAGGATTGATTATGTACCTTACAAGTCAGAGCCAGGGTGGGGCCCACCTTGGCTACACCCATGTTTAGGTATCATTTGTAGGGTGTTGTAATAAAACAGGTGTTTGGTTTATAAGAAAGTTTTATTATGTTTTCAAAATATTATTTAGTGAAAGTTTAACAAAAAAAGAGTTAGGTACTAAACATGACTAAATGCTAAAACTAAAATTTTACAATAACGCAGCCGCCCGCAGCAGCCGGCGCACAGCAGCGGCGGCGGAGGCGGCTGCAGTCCAAACTTAAATAAATGCTAATCTGTACACCAACAGGCACACGCATCCGCAATCACTAACAAAATATACATACAACGAATAAGTGCAGCCAAACAAGGTCATTGCGGTCATGCTCCCACTCACGCATCCCCAAGAGTCATTCAGCCTCATCAGGCACCCAGATGAGTCTCAACAAGTCAACACTACCACAACGAGATTTACAATACACTAGGATTAAGAGCGCAGCAACTTCACGGACACAATAAATAAATACAAAAATTGTACAATATGACAAAGTTCGTTCACCCCAAAACTGCCATGAAGTCACACGCAAACCAAAGGGTGGGATATAATACTGTATCCTATGTGAGAACAACGGAGAGCACTAGAGCACTGCTCTAGCCACTCTTGAATAGCAAGATGGCCACCTGGCCCAAGTAGAAGTAGATGAAGTGGCGGGTCTCGTGGGTCACGTAGGAGCCGAAGTTGCGGCCCACGATGCAATGCCAGGTGGGGTTGAACTTCTTGTCAAACTCCTTTTTGATGTACGCCGCTATGTCCTGCAAACACACACGAGCTCACAACACGCTCTACAGACGCACCACCGCCCCGGTCACCCCATACCTTCTCGATGTTGAACTTCTCCAGCGCCTGAGTGGCGCAATCGACGGCGTCCTGCTGCATCTCCTCGCTCATGTCGGCGTTCTTAATCACAGCCTTCCTGTCGCACATCTTGCTGGCACTGCAACAACCATCGACAGACCGATAAATAGACACCCACAACCGCGCCGCTCGCGTCACACGTTACCTCTTGTCAGAGACCGGCTTTCTCGTCAAAATTCTGACAGAGGCGGTGGCAGTAATGCCCGTCATCAAATTTATAAAAACGCAGGATTGATGTGGCGATAAACGATTAGTTCTTACATTCCCCTTATCTTAACGCTGCAGCATTTAAATCTCTATAGAAACCTTTCAATTTGATCGATACCGTACTAGACACAAAACCTCACGAAAATTACAAGCGGAAAAGCACCGCCTTTCCATTACTAAGACTATTTTAAGTCTGAGACCACGTTATCACAACATCAATATACAACACTGCATATAATTAAGAAAAACAATCATATATACTCACAATTTTATCGGTAAATTCAATAACTTTAAAAAATTTAGACGCACCGGAGCTTCCGTGTAGTGTCCCACAGAAGATTCTTTCACAGGCTTCTTTCAGCGCCGTTTACGCCACGTCGCGGTAGAGGGCGTTCGAAATTTAAAGTTCGTTCAAAAATTAAAAATATTTGCAATGAAAATCGCCAGTCTCTTTTCATTGACAATAAAAATAATTTAGTTTATAATATTATTTACTTAATTAAAATATTAAGGTATATATTATAGTATTCCAGATGTACTTTATACAATCGTACAAATAAAATAAAACGTACGTGAAGGTACCACATAGCCATTTGTTACACGTAAAAACAAATATAAATATAAAGCAAAGAAAATAATTATAAATTACAATGATAATGTATCCGGCATAAAATGTTAGACTGATAACCTAAGTACCAATGCAAAAAGAAAACACTTTTTTTAGTCTAGTCTATTTTCCCCCTAACCGTGATGTTAGCGCATTGCTAATCTTTTTTGGTCTGTTTTTATTTCGCGACATAAGTATTCTGTTTTCACTCGATTCTCGGGGCAACTTACATCAACTCCAAATAAAAAAAAGAGGTAATTTAGCGGACTATTTGGATAATAGTAGATAATGTCGGTCTTAAATACTTTAATTATTTTCAAATAGTGAAAGAATCATGTTTGCTATTCAGCGAGATATATTCGTTTTATTTCCCGAACTATTATTTTAAATTGTCTATTAATCCTCTGACTAAATACTTCTTGAATTAAATAATCCTTATTTTAAACTAAACAGCAAATCGATGAAAAAAAAGTCGCCATTACGTTTGTCTATGGTTCGTGTAGCGCGTCGGAGCGAAGGGCGAAAATAATCTGAGGAGTTATATTACTCATATTTCTTTGGAAGATGTCTGGTGGAGGAAGCGGCGGCGGCGGCGGCAGTGGCAGCAAAAATGAGTGTAGAATATACGTTGGGAATTTGCCTCCAGACATAAGAACTAAGGATATACAGGACTTATTCTATAAATTTGGCAAAGTCACGTTCGTGGATTTGAAGAACAGGAAGGGTCCTCCATTTGCCTTTGTCGAGTTTGAAGATCCTAGGTGAGCATATTTATGAACATCCACAATCAAATATATTGATCATATCACAAGCACTAAATTAACACATGTTGTCTCACTAGCATACAATGATACGTCCTGCATAGAGTTAGAGAATGCAATCAATTGTTTCAGTGGGACAGTAGTGCGTGGATAACAGTTTCACACTCATTTGTTTGTTATCATTATTGCATTTAAAATCAACTATTTTAGTATTCATCAGCAAAGGAGCAAAAACAATACCCTTCACAAATGAAAATCCCTTTGTTACTTTATAATTGTCATTAATAAAAACTGTCAAATGTGCTTTTGTGTAGTTCATACAACTCTTATCTTGCTTGAAGTAATGATGAAACATGGACATGGTGTACAGAGACGCAGATGATGCTGTCCGTGCACGAGACGGCTACGACTATGATGGGTACAGACTGCGAGTGGAGTTCCCACGGGGTGGTGGTGGTGGCGGCGGAGGCGGCGGCAGAGGGCGCGGAGGGGGCGGTGGGGAGCGCTACGGCCGCGGGGGAGGCGGCGGCGGCAGGGGCCCTCCTGCTCGGAGAAGCGACTACCGCGTGTTAGTCAGCGGACTGCCACCTTCAGGTACAACACAATGGGATGTATGAACTTCCTGAAGGGATGATAATTGTGAGCATGGATTCATGACCTAGATTTAGATTGCGTGTTGACATCACAAAACAACTCTGTCCCATATGCTGACATTGGACGTCTGTGAGGCACAACTTGCAGGTTGTATATGCATTATGATGCTATTTTATGCTTTGTGGGGTTAGCAAGGGAGTGAGATGACAACTAGTGGTGTACATTAAGGTATCTTAAGTGAGCTGTATTTAGTTTATTGAAACTAAGAATTGGTTAGTGCTGAGTTGTAGAGAGAGCTGATGACTGACATCCTCTGGCATCCTGATATTTCATTCTTTTTTAAAATTTTTCATTGTGCAAAAGATGTCATCAATATGAATATAAATGTACCTGCAATTTGTAGGGTTAAGTAGAGCTATCCATTCTAGTGGGGTCAACAATATGTAGATTACACATTTATTGGTACAAGACAGCAGGAAAATGATTGTTACAGGTTCCTGGCAAGACCTGAAGGACCACATGCGTGAGGCTGGGGATGTGTGCTTTGCAGACACTTTCAAAGATGGCTCCGGAGTGGTGGAGTTCTTGCGGCATGAAGACATGAAGTATGCCGTCAAGAAACTGGATGATTCGCGTTTCCGCAGCCATGAGGTACGTTGCACATGTGCACTCTGGATTTAATCAATTCTGGTGTTATTATACGATTTCTGTGCACAGGGCGAGGTGACTTACATCAGGGTGAAGGAGGACTATGGCGGCGGCGGCGGCGACAGGTATGCCGGCGACAGAGACAGGTATGTGGAGTTGGCAGGTGGGGGTGCATTCAAAGCAGTGAGTGAGTGCGTAATGTGAGTGTTGCCGCAGGTCGCGATCGTTCTCACCTCGTCGCCGGGGCTCCCCGACATACTCGCCAGTGCGACGCTCATACTCGCGCTCTCCAGACAGACACAACTACTGACAGGTGAGGATTTTGGTGGACGCAGTGATATATCAAAATAACATTAGGCATGAGAAAGGGGGTTGGTGTCACTGTATCAGTTGATAATATGTAGAATGAAGTTCTGTCATTTTCCTTTTGTGCAGCAGTAATATGAGGAAGCGAAAGCCCCGGATCGGCTGCGCTTTGCCAAACGCAGGAATGTGTTATTGTGAGGTATTGTATAGAACATTGTGTTACAGCGCCGGAGCCCGCGGGACGCTGCCCGTACGCTGCTGTACCGCGTGCACTAGTGTTTAATGCCTATGGTATAAGGTATATGAGATAATGTAATGTATGTTTTTTTGTTCCCATGTGGATTTGGACTTTTGGATCTTGGATGCGTGAGAGAGCTGTCTGGATAGGATGGACCCAAGGATCTAGGATCATTTGGCCCAGGATAGGATTGTGTGGGATTGCCAGGATTATTGGATCATTCCGGGTATGCCCTTATAATTATGTATGCTGTATGTATGCGTGTGTGTGTGTGTGTGCGAGAGGTGCAGCCGTTGGCAACTGACAATGTAAATAGTTTTAAGTAATGCATTCCGAAAGATGACTCATGGATCAAATAAAATAATGATACTTTATGGGATTTTTCTTTTATTTTACATTAAAACATACAATATATAGTACATGCAAACAAAAGCAGTGAGCCCCACCCTGCTTCTGGCCTGTAAGGTACCTAATCAAACCTAAAAAACTGAATTATCTAGGTACTAAACTACAATATTTCATATCCGTAAGAAAGTTCACACTCTACAGTCGCCAGTCGCTGGTAGTAGTCGATAGTTTGCTGGTTACATATTATTTTAGACTGTTACCCCGCCTTGAGCTCATAGCTTATACCCTGAATGTATTGCACATACACCAAAGCTAAGGTTCTCGTAGGTCACTTGTCTGAAGCCTGCATCTTCTATCATGCACTTGAATGTCTCCTGCAACAGAACTGCTGTGTTATATATTGCAACAGATGTATAGATGATTTGTTTCCGTTGGCAACACTCGCCTGATCAGGAAACTGTCGTATGCTCTCCACCAGGTACTGGTATGGCTTCCATTGGCCGGCAATCAGTTGCCCCAACACTGGTATCACTTGAAATGAGTACTGGTCATAGATCCTACAACATCTCTCATTAGTACACAGCGTACCTGTCACCAGATTGTCATCAATATGCTAACACATACCACTGCAGGGTGCTGTTGGGCAAATGGCTGAACTCTAAGCACAAGAATCTGCCACCCGGTGATAAGACTCTATATGCCTCCTGAAGCACCTGAGAGCACAAAGTGATGCTTGATGTCATGAATGTAAACAAGGCAAATGCTTCTTAACAATATTCACCTTATCCACGTGTGTGCAATTCCTGATTCCAAAAGCTATGGTATAAGCTGTAAATGTCTCTGACTCCAGTGGCAAACACTCTGCATCCCCATGGACCCATGACATGTGCTCCGACATGCCTGCCCTGCACGAGCACACATCCTCATGAGAACACTGCATTGCTGCTGATAGTACAGATTGTGCTGTGGATATACCTTTTAGCGCGAAGTTGCCCCACATCTAACATGGCCTGGTTTATGTCACACACGGTGACTGTGCTGGTGCGTTTGTGAGCTCTCTGATGGTTCTCCAAGTACTTCAGGTAACGGAAACTGATGTCTCCTGTAATAGGAGTTTTGTGAGTGTGGGCAGAGATACAATGTGATTAGATGCAACATGTGGAGTACCGGTGCCTCCTGCCACGTCCAGCAGCTTGGTCCCTGGTGTTGGTGCCAGTCGGTGCATGAATGTGTCCTTCCACAACCGATGTATGCCCAATGACATGGCATCATTCATCACATCGTATTTCTCTGCGACAGTCTCAAACACATCGTGTACTGAAAAAAACAGAAACCAAGTTATGTTTAAGCCTCATCAGGCCCTCCACAGAGCAGCGTGTGCTATTTGTGGTTTTTACATTTCATATAAACAGTTTGCTCTCAAATAATCAGAAAGCAAATGGTGTTTTTTTTTTTTCAAGAATAAAAGTATTTAACTGTAACTGTTTCTTGTATCTATATTTGCTGTTGTCTTATGAGATATTACTGTATTATATTCCGGCATTGGCACACACATAAATCGGTGGCTTTTAACTAATGTAGATAGAAACAGTGAATATGTTTTGCCACATTCTAATTGACTTGTTTGTAAGAAATTAATTGAAGACTATGTTCTTATAAGCGTTCCATTGCATTCTACATAATATCATGCAAATATATATTCAAAAATAAAATACAGTATGCTGGTTTGTTTACATGACTTTTTTATAATCTAAATTTACTAATACATCAAAATAATAGTTTCCACATTTGTATGCCTCTTTTTGTAATAAAAAACTGGTTATTTCATAATTTGAAGCGTTTTCTACAGTATTAAATGGAGCATAAACGATGTGAAAGAACTAACCTTTTTTCCATTTCTCTTGTTCATCGACAGTTTCAAAACCAAAATGTGTTTGGGACGATCTCTGGTCAGCATTTTGTTTGGTCTGTGCGCTCAGGAGTCTGGCCACGCGGGGGCGGTTGAAGTTACTCGCGGAGACTATTTTCAAAACGTTCCCTCTCAGCGCCATCACGATATGTTTTGACACTTACACTCATTAAAGGCAAAGGAATCACTGTCACGCTTCATGAACTGTTGTCTATGGGTAATTTAACTAAGAAGTTGATGCCCAGACGGAACACATTCACCTCTTCAAGTCAATATAGTGGGGGCGGCTGTTTGCGGACAACCACTACCACTTGTCCCCACCCACATTGGCCAAACATAGTAACAGCGGAGTACGATTATACGCCAGGCTACTATAAAAATGGTTCAGGTTGACAGAGTACACTTTGCACGTTATACCCGACCGCTTCCAAGGGGGTTTTGATATGTGAACAGGTCTTCTCCTGGGTGACATGTCGGCCATGTCTTGCTTGATCGATGTCGCTATAGTCGTTTCTTTTGATGGCCGTTATATTCATAGACACAGAGCGACCAAATTAAATACAAAGCAATCTCGAATATATTCTTTTTTATAACGTTTATTGATATTGAAAACAATAATAAATTCTTTATTGACCAAAATAACAAAAGGCGAACTTAATGCCTTTAGACATTTTCTGCCGATTAACCTTTGGGAGATGTGAGCGGTGATGCTGTAAATCGCGCATAAAAATAAAATAATAAAAACAAATACACAAATATTTTGATTTATTAATAAATACTTACACTAAGAAATATAATATATAAATAATTAAATAACATATTACTCAAAATATACTAAGTAATTATGTTGTTGGAGGATCTTGTTCTTCTGTTTATGTAGGAAGTGCTTGTGGAGATTGTTTTTAAAACTTTCGTAGAGGCCAGTCTGTTCCACTGCGAGCAGCTGCTGCAGTAAAGTAAAGACTGCAAGAATGGGTACGCCGTAGGAATCTGAAGTTGATTGCTTTGTATGGAGCGAAGTGGTCGAATACACCTCGCACTCGCAGATTGAGATATCAAGTGTTGGTTGCGCTCCAGACTGCATTACATTACACCTTTGTACAAATTTCAGTCGCACGGAAGTCCCAAATGAGACCCAAATGTTTCACATGTTCGCATAATTGCAACGTGCTAAGATGTCATTCGTACTTGATCGTTAAAGCTTCCTTAATTTGGAACATACAGCGGATAAGTCAAAGCATCCACGCCTATGATTACGAGCATATTATTATATGTAACAATCGCAAACACATTTCCCTAGTAAGGTCACGATTAAAATTCTATGATCGATAGTAATAAATTTTTAAAAATGTAACACTCGATATGCTGAGCATCGCACATCAGGGCTTGGAGTAGTCCAGGACAAGCACGGGCATAGGAAGGCATCAATCTGTGAACAAACAACTGAAGTTCTAAGCTTCTGAGTTTGTAACATTACTTCACACTAACGCACTGCGCCGAATCGATTGCGATGTATTTATTGATAAGTGAAAACGATAACGACACGATAATAAACCCAGTCGATTGGAAAGTGCGATAATGCGACCGAAGTGATGTCTGTCGCGGCTTTGGAGTCAAATAATAAAAGTGAGTTACATCGCATGATGCGTGCAATGGCCGCTGTGTCATGTCCGTGCATACATCCGCCGTTGCAGCGATATTCCACGATGTGGTGCATTGCGAGCAGAGGTTCGGCTGGGATTGCGGCGTCGCGTGCGTCAGGATGCTGCTGCCGGCTGCGGAGAGGCGCCACCTCGAAGACAACCTGAGGCAGGTTTGCGAGGAGGAGGGCTTCGGATGCAACACTTGGACCATTGACTTGTGTTATCTAATGAAAAGGTGTGCTGGGGTGACTGTGCGGCTGCGTGGAATGGCCCCGGAAGTCATGGGTGGAATGTTTCATTCTAGATACGGGCTCGCCTCGCAGTTATATACCACTACCGCCGGAGCCAACGAAACGCATCGTAAAAAAAAATTCTACGAGAGATATTTTCATAAGGTAATAATCCTCCCACGGTTTATGTATATATTATGGGTTACTGCCTCTATGGTTGTCTTCAGGACAGGGAGCGAGTGAACGAACGCTTCATACGAGCCCGCTCTGCCGACATCGAATGCTTCGAGAGGAACGTGGGCGGCGCAGAGATGGAGCGCTGGCTGTCAGTCGGGCCGCTCATAGTGCTTGTGGACGCCGACGCCCTCTCTTGCCAATTGTGTAAACGGAACAAGTTCTCTTCGCAGTTCAGGTAGTAAGAAGTGCGCTGCGAACACGTGCGACACCCGCAGCCCCACACTCCGGACGTTACAGATGGCTGCGAGGCGGTTACTGCGGCCACTACGTCGTGTGCGCGGGGATGTCCCGCGGCCGCGTGTACTATGCGGACCCGGCGCGCCAACACGTCTGCGTCACATCCTCGGCGGAGATGACGCGCGCGCGGACTGCCCGAGGCACAGACCAGGATGTCATACGCGTCCTAAAAGCGCGGTCATTTATTCAACAATCGACAAACAGCTGACGAAAAGAACAATTATGAATTATTATAATAAAATATAATCACGAGAATCTTGTTTGTTATATTTTGTCCACCCGCCAGATGCACCGTGAACAGTCGGAGAGACTGACATGGGGACGAAGGAATTGTACGCGCTTGCGAATCCCATCCATGAGAGCATCCCAAACAAAAAGACTCGCCATCTGCTTTCTCGTCATATTCATTTAGCATTTTCAAACAAACAGCTCGACCGCTCGCATCGACAATACACTAATTGAATACCAGAAACAAACGCGCGCAGTTTGCTTAATGATATCAAGTCACATGATCCCGATATGACGCTCCATCCATCATTGTAATCTTTCTGTGTCATTAAATACATATTTATAAATTATGTCATTAAATAGTAGTAATAAGCGTGAGAGTCGACATGAGCACGAAGAGCACTCTCAACGACGTGCACAGAGGCATCGTGGAGGCCATGGCCATTCCGGCGCAGGTGGAGGAGCGCGATGGACGCCGCGTGGCCCGCTTCGGCTCCGTGCTGCCCATCCACGTTTGCGACCCCAAGGAGGTGCGTACCCACGCGCGTGCACATGATGCCCACGCCCACGCTCACACTCCCTCCGTTCGCAGATATCCTCCCGCAGCGAGAGCACGCACCACTACTGCGACATATTCACCGAGGATCTGATGGCGCCGCTGGAGGAGCTGGCGTACGTCCGACTAGATGAGAACAAGGCTGAGAAGGTACTCGACTGCTGTTGGCGCTGTTATGAGCTTCCGTCAAACCATCACACTTGGTTGGTCGCAGGTGTTTATAAACCGCCATAAGAAGATGTTGATACATTCGGGCGATGGCCGCCTCGCCACGTGGAGATGCGCGCCCACCTTCGAGTCTGCCAACGACTTCATCGCCGGCACCCCCATCGTCAACAAGGCGGGGTCGCTCGTCTCTGTGGTCACCGCACGACGAGGAAATCATTACGCAGTCTCCACCTTCGAGGTAAAGACAGGCCATCGTTGGTCATGGACTGTTTTCAGTCACCGTGGGTCATCATTCGTGTGTTGCAGGGAGAGTGTGGATTCGTGGAGACGAGTGTCCCGTGGCGCGTGGAAGAGGGCGAGGATGAGTTGCAGTACGGCCCAAAGCGAACGGGAAGAGGCGCCGTGGCATACGTGGACGCGAATGCACCCGTCGTGCCTGTGCTCAGAAGAGGGCACACAGCGACGATAGCATTGCTGGCTCACAACGGCGCCGTCCTCTCCCACACCTGTCTGCAGGGAGTGCTCGCAACCGATGTGCACTATCTTTAAGTGAACATCTGCTGATGCAATTAATAAACTGTATGATTACTAGTATTGTTGGTTTATTTTTATTATCAGTTAAGGTAAAGTCTGTGCAATGTATGTGCGTCCGCTGGAAGTGACGTGACAGGGCAGCGGCCACTACGGGACAATTCAGCTCCAATGCATCCATAGCAGTACACCACACTGCAACAATCCAATGCATATAAGCATCCATAGGTGCTCTTGGGTGGCGGTGTACACAAACCCACCCTGAAACTGGCAGCACTGTGGGGTTGGTCCATGGCCTTAGGCACAGCGGACACTTGTTGTCGTAGCGCCGGAGCAATGAGTCGTCGTGATCACGAGTGAGGGGCGCGACCGGACGTGGCGCCTCCCGAGGAGCGGCCGTATCCCACCAGCGCACAAATTGCACCAGAAAGGCAGCATACTCCAGGGCACGCAGCAGGACTGGCGCAGAGACAGCGGCGCGAGGAGCGAGAGTAAGGCCCAGCAGGGCGAGGGCGGGGGTAGGCGCGGGGGACCGCGAGCGCGCGTACGCACACAGCTGCCACACGCACCACACCTCTCCCAGCACACATGCGTATGCACACAGACGGTCTGACACCTGTCATTGATATACACTTATTGAGTGCAGCATATTACGAATTTGACAAAGGGCCCTGGACTGACCTTTTTATCCTCATTGCCATTTCTCCACCTCTCCATAGCTCCATACAATTTATCTCTCAGATACGGCCACAGGGTCAACACCAAGAGTGATGCAGTCTCTGAACGCGCGGACAACCTGCCACCTCTGCTGAACTCCGGTGATGGTGTGACTGCCACTCTCTGCAGTCCATAAAAGCACTCGGAGAAGGAGGCGGCTGTTATTAATATTTGTTATAAGAAGTGAATGGTGATATGAGAGAGACACGCAGGCCACAAAGCATACCATAGTGTTTAAGGTAGTGATGCTGCAGACACACATCCAGGAGCAGAAAGAGCTCATCGTACCATCTCAACCAAGCGTCCAACTTGCCCTCGCACAGTGCTGACACATACTGCAAACAGGCAAATGAGGATGTGTAATGCGTTGCGCTTTCGAAGCCAAAGTTGCTGTTACAACTGCACCTCTAAAACTTTTCTGACGGCGGGCTTGACAGTTGCTCCGAGGGCCTCTTGTGCGATCACCTGGAAAACTGATGGGGTGCCTTGCAGCGTTTGCGTCAAATGTACTGCATATGCTGCCATTCGTCAACGCCTATAATGGGACTCGTATCATTATCAGCAAATGTAGGATAGGCGATAGAATATTATTTTTACACTTAAAAGAATAAATCGCTCTCTAATCATTTGACTTTGATTGAAATACCTTTATAAACAATTGAACCACACTAACACGAATACATTAGAAATTGTTTTTCGTTTTCTATATCAACGTAATCATTCATTGATATGATATAAATTCCTTTACACTTCCATAAGAAAAACAGAAATAACATAAATCACACACATTTTCTCTGACAAGTAAACAAACACGAACTTTGAACTGTCAACTGAGCCCCATTCACTGGTAGAAACATCCACAGACTAAACACACCTGACAATTACTCACTATTAGTCAAAGCGAAGTGATCATATCTATGCAGCCTGCCCCAAAGCTTCCAAATGGTGGAAACTACTCAAATCTCCATCAGCTCCGTACATTATCGAATAAAAGTGCTACGCGGCACTCCCGAAGACAAATATAACACGTTAAGATTGAAAAATGAAACAATAAAACCACATAGTACATATATTTTGTATATTAACGGAATAAAACCAACTATTGACTATCATCTCTTATAGCACCTATATGTAAAATGTAAGTACAACGTATCAGTCATTGTTACCATGTGTTCACAATAATATGGCTTATTAGGAACAAGCTTAACATCCGCTGGCCACTCGCGCGATCGCCAACTACGACATCACCACACACAGACAGACGCAATCCGACTGCCCCTTATCTATTTGGAGTTGTATTGCGGTCTTCCAGCAAGCTCCAGGAGGTATCTGTCAGGATGGTCCATCCAGTCTGCTGCTGATAACTTCACCTTGCCCTGCTTCTCCGCCTCCTTCACTTGCCACTTTTTAATTTCCAATTGCTTCTCCCGCGACGTCGCATCGCCACAGCCCCAAACCTGACACAGAATAAAACCATAACACCACATCGAGCAATGAAACAGCACCCAACGCCCCTCACCTCCATCGCCTCGAGCGGATAAGGCGCACCCTGGATGAAGACGCGGTCGAAGTCTTCGTCAATGCTCAGCAGCGGTTTCCTTGGATCCGAGCCCGCCCGCAGCCCCTTGGGATATCCGCGTATGGACGTGTTCAAGTATATCATCTTCGGCGCGCGCTCCAGCACCTCGAACGCAGGCTGCAGGCGTATTAAAGCGCAGTTCTCATCGCCCCAATACTGGTGGGAGTCTCTCCACTCACAGCCGCAACATAATACAAGCACCTTCGTCTCTGCCTGTAACACCACCAGAGTGGGACCCCGGTAGGACAGTGTGTGGTGTAAGAATCGGTTTAGACCCAAACCGTGGTCACGTGAGTCATATAGTGGGACCCAGTGCGATGGCGCGAGGCACACGAGACGCGCCAACCACAGCCGGGGAGATACGGCGGGCGCAGGCGCGGGCGCAGCGAATGCCGGTGGCGCGGCGGCGGCCAACAGCCACGCGGCCGACAGGGGCAGGTTGCCGCGGCGTTCACAGGGCGCGCGCTCTAATACTGGCGTGGCTAACTGCAACGACGAACACTCGGCGCCGCACAGGGACTCGAGATCGCGATGGCGCGTGCCCAAGACATGCACGCAATAGCGATGCACTGGCAACACTGCGCGCCCACAATTCCGTTCCAGCCACCGGACCACAAATCCCACACTGTGGGACTCCTCATTGCCGAAGCAGCCCTCAGAGACGGCACGGAGTGTCTTTTGGATCTGAAATCAGAAACACCTGTCATATCTCTTTTCAAGAACTGGTTACTGTGGTGTCTTATCAGTAATAATAGGGTATAATTACAGAGAGACAGGTTCGTGGTCCCTCAGGATAGTGATCCATGCTTAGCTGATAGCTGGTGTACAACAAGGCCGTGAGCCCGCAGCTCTTCACTCTCCCTGCATCCTCAGTGTCACCGAACATTCTGTAATTAAATGCCATTAAGGATGCACTTTTGCATTTCAGAAAGACTGTGAGCTGATGACTACTCACTGTACATATGTTTGTATAATTTGTGTGTCATCAATGAGAGCTAGAATCTTTTCACATTGTGTTCTGAAGCAGGAGCTGGAGAGGTGCTTGTTCTTGGAGTGGCCGGCTCGATGCAGAAACAGGAACAACCGTGACCCCAGCTCCGGATACAAGGGGAACAGGTATTTCTGCAACATTACACTGCTGTAGCAAAATCCTAGAGCCCAGTTCACGTTTGCAGCATACTGACTGTGAATGATTTCTCCGTAATTCCGTTGACACCATCCTCCTTCTGCGCCCGTGACACCAGCAGCTACACACACACATTTATATTATAAACCGGCCATGCTTGAACTCGACTCCCTACAATATGCACCTTGCATGTTGGTGCTACCAGTGAGGTGCTTCTCTTAAATGCCAGTCGCTTTGGCAGCTTCCCCTCCAACATATGAGACACCCGCTCCATCGCACATAACTGATATTGCTATCTAATTATACTTAATCTAGTCATATCACTAATCACTAATCCCAGAGCTCAACATTAGTAGTGATTGATAATTTTATTTAATTTTTGTTAATGGCAATAAGTGTTTGTTCTATCATTATATCGAGTAAACATTGCATAATAATGTTTCTATATAAAACATTGCACATTGCGGGCGTGAACGAGCTTTGTGAGTAACCTTGGCGAGCTTCTCTATGGGCACCAGGGATGGCGCCTTCTCTTCGATGTCTGTCCCGGAGCCCGAACGCGAGATCGCGGCCCTCGGCGTGCTCGCGCCGCTGTCGCCGGGCCTCTTCTCATTGCCGTTCGGCAGCGAGTTGTGATGGCTGTGGTGACTGCCCATCCTGCTCCACGTGCCACTACAGAATCTATCAACAAATTCACCTAATACCACAACACAAAAACCAAAACACGCACATTGACAGTATTGACGTATGGCTTTCTGTCAAAGCGAGCATTCACTGCTGCGACGCGACGTGGGAAAACAACACTTCGTGTCTTAATCCTTATTATACAAACAATCTGACATTCCTTGATTCTTTGGAAATATTTTTCACCTTTCTTAATACTGATAACTGACTTTTCCTTTGTTAAATGATCTAAGACGACCCCGCCAATGTCGGATATTCGAGCAACAGACTGGCAATTTGTAAAATCTTAATTCATAAATAAACATTAATATATTTATTAAAATGTGAGGCAGATTATTATTTTCTAATCATATTTAGAACCAAGTTAATCCATTAAGAGCATAGATTCACGAGCAACTGTTTTCTTTAAGGAAATCACCATATTGATTCTAAAGGTAAAAGAAAGTGGATTCACCAACTTCGTAGTTGAAGTTACCACGAATAGTGCGCGAGGGCATCGGGTGAATGATTCGAAGTATTGGGTTTAGAAATTGCGGGTTTTCACTTTAAATTTTGAAATAGCGTTGTTTTTATGTATATTATATGTAATTTTAAAGACATTAATTTTCTCAATTTAGCTGTTAGAATTTGTTCATTATTTTATTGTAAATGTGAATATTATAAGCTAACATGGAAAGGAGCAACATTAACAGCGCATTCGGCGATGGAACAACTAACGAACGTACGCTACACAAAATGTGGTGAAGATGAAAAGACAATGCAATGACTCATTGAAGGCTTCGGTGGAATCCACGCACAGCAGAACCACCCGAAAGAACTTGGCAAGTCAAAAAAGCTAGACAAGCGGGTTCCACACGAATTAACCGAAAGTCAGAAAAATCGACATGAGGTGTCATGAAAAATGGATGCTATACGAAAACCGAAAGCAGCCAGTGAAGATGGTCTGCATCGTGCCTCATTCATCACCTCTTTTTGAATTCGGACACAACGATTACGCCAGAGGCATACTGTCGCCAAACGGACCAAACGCACTTCGACAACTTCTTCCAGCATTAGTCAATAAAAAAGGACCAATTTTGCTTCATGACCCATCATACTCGCCAAACCTTTCACCCACTGACTACAACTTTTAAAAAAATAAATATTTTAGAAAGGAAGACGATACCAAAAATGCGTTCAATGGTTTCATCGTGTCCAGAACTAAGATTGGCATGGATAAGCTTGTGTCGTTGGTCAAGACGTGTTGAGCCAAATGGCTGCTATTTAGACTTAAGCTTGTTGTGTTTAAAATACACACAAATTTATGCTTAAAATAAATATTTGTAAATGACCTAACAAGTTTATTAAATCATGTTCACGAAAAATCTCAGCCATCGTCATTATAACATTTTGAAATTTTAACAAACTACATTATTATAATAGAAAAACAATTGGAATGACTTCTTTTAATTGCGTAACGCCTGATCATTTATATATACAAAGCATTCTAATATATTAAATAATAAGTGAGGCATAACTAAAGTGACCATTCATTTTTTACTCAAAACGGGACATTGGTTTATTTACAATTGGTAGGTTTACAGTGAAAAAAAACAACTTTTTATTAAGTTTTAATTTATTTATCAAAATAATATATATTACAAATTAAAAAAGTAATTATACAAATGCTCAGTTATTTTTATATTTTTCAGAGAAACACATTTGTTTTAATAGCTGATGATGATTTTAATTAAGAACAAAATTCTTGGCTTTTATTTATAATTTACCTTAGATTATTCCATTCGGCTACTTTTTGCAACGTGATGTAGTTAAAGACTTTGGAAAATGGGACAACTTCGTGTCCCGAAGCTCTTTTCGGGGACACCGGGACGGACAACCGTAAAAAGGGACGGTCCTGTTTAAAACAGGACGCATAGTCACTTTAGGCATAACACATGAATTTAGTAAAGAATCGGTCATAAGATATTTCAAGTAATAATAATGCCCGCGAGCTGCCCACGAACGCACAACAGAGGCTATAGTGCGCGTGGAACCAATTATAATCAGTCTGGTATGGATTCCGACAAAACGAATCCAACATCCGCCCAATGTTTATTAATGGCGGAAAACGGCGGCAGTCACCAGGAAGTGGCAGATCCAGTCAGCAAAGTGCAGTCGACCGGTTGTTGCACTTTGCATTAGCATAAAAGTAATTAAGTGAGCGCCGAGAACCGCATGCATTTGCATCTCTAATGTATCTCGCGGAATAACGAGGCCGCATCACGGATTACACAACGCATTAAAAACTATTTCGTGAACGCTTTCCACATGATATTAATAACAAGCCTGCCTACCCCGCGTGCGATGTAATGGGAACACAGAAAGCATCATGTAATATTGGTCACGTAATGCACCGGTCACCAGTCTCGGCTTCGACAGTGCAGGACGTGCCAGCGCGCGATGTGGCCGCTTCTCGTGTTGTTGGCGACGGGGGCGCCTCTCGCGCGGACGGACTTCAACTATCACATCTCCGGTGAGCGACAGCCGCGCCCCGTGGCACCCAGGCGGCGCTGCGGGCGGCTACAGTGACACTCTGTTGCAGATGAGCAGTACTACCGGCTGCCGAGGCTGTTCTCACTCGACGACTACGAAGAGTGTGTAAGCCAGCAGGGGAGCATGTACTGCGTGGGCAGCTTCAGAGTGGCGCCGACCGCTTCCGACGACGCCATGTACGACGTGCTCGAGGTGCGTGTGCTGTGACCTTTATTAATATAGTTACATATGAACGTGCTTCTCGTGTGTTCGCCAGCGCTACTCCGCGAACTGGATGGACCACTTCGACCACACGCGCGCCCACCGCGGCGTCTGCGTCTCGGCGAAATGTCCGCTCCTCGCAGATCGGGCGCCCGCCGACAGGTATGTATCGCAAACATAGAAACGAGGCGAGCATGTTACGTTAGTGTTTAGCAAAATATTGCGTAATGTGAAAGGTGCACCTATCGCGTTGTAGACGTTGATATTCAGGTTTCCACTTCGCTTGCGAGTTGCAGGTTCGAGTCCTGCGTCAACGACAGCCTGGTGCTCAGCCATGGCCTCTCCGCCACTCTGCACAAGCTGGAGTACTGCCACAGCGGACACGAGCGACCCCACTCTGACACGCTGGACAATGTGTATGCGGCGGTGCTCTCGCTCGTGCTGGCGCTCACGCTGCTGTCCACGGCGGCCGATCTTCTGCTCAGCGACCAGGAGAAGACAGGTAACGCGCTCACGCAACAACGAATGCATGCAGAAGAGTCGATCGACACGCTCGTGTGCAGGTTCACCGTGGATGGTGGCTTTCTCCGTGCGAGTCAACTGGCGCTGCCTGACGCACGATCCACATGCCGGGCCGCTCGCTGCCGTTAATGACATGCGAGTGTGCGACGGACTCAGGTATTCATAACACGCTCTCCGCTATGCCGGACGCCGCGACTCCCGGGCGATACACCGCACGTTTTATGTCCACAGAGCATTCTCCATGATATGCGTCGTGATGGAGCACGTTTGTTGGATTACCACCTCCAGCTACCAGATGAACCCTCGCTTCACGGAATTGGTGAGGCCCACTTCGACAGTTTACGCCCATTGTGAGACGCGCGCTCGAATAATGGTCACCTCTATCGCAGACGCGTCGGTCACCTGAGGCGCTCCTGCTGTCGAACAGCACTCTGTTGGTGCAGGTGTTCTTCATACTGTCCTCGTTCCTTCTGGCACACAAACTGCTGCAGTCGCAGACAGACGGCAATCTACGACTGTTCGTGGACACGATGCTCAATAGGATAGTGAGGTGTGATGCGATGTACGAGGTGCCTCGTTCTTCGGCGACGACGACTGACACTTACGCAACGTGAATTGCTCAGGATCAGTCCGGCGTATTGGGCCGTCGTTGGATTCGCCGCAACCTGGTGGCGGCGGCTGAGCTCCGGGCCTCTGTGGACGCCGCTCGTGGAAGCCGAAAGTGCAATCTGCCGCGACAAGTGGTGGGCACAACTACTCTACCTCAATAATGCGGTGCGCCCGGATGACAAATGCCTTATACAAACGTGGTACCTGGCGGCCGACCTGCAACTTTACGCGGTCAGTCTGACGCTCACGTTGGCCTTACGAAGCGCCCGGCGGCCTCTCACTGTTCTACTGGCACTGCTGGGGCTCAGCGCGGGGACGCTGATTGGGCTTTCCCTATTGTGGGGGCTGCGTCCGACATTCGTAGTGCACAATCCGGAGGCGGTACGCGCGGCCTACGCCGGTGATGTCTCTTTCAACTGGTTATACCAGTCTGCGCTGGGAAACGCACCCGGAGCGCTGGCCGGCCTTCTGCTCGCGTTCCTACACCACGACTTGTTGCGTCGAGGTGTGCGGCTTGAGCGGCATAAGGTATGCAGGGGGCGGCCATGGCGAGCGCAGTAGATCTCGTGTTCTCATACTTATGTTGCAGTGGTGTGCGTGGCTGACGAGAGCATCGGCACCAGCAGCTGCGGTCTGGGTGGCGGCCGGTCCTCCGCTGCTGCTGTGGGCGGTGGGCGGCGAAGGAGCCACGGGCGTAGCAGGAGCAATACTGGCGGGCTCTGAGCGTACCGTGTTCTCGCTGCTCGTTGCCGCGGCATTGCTGGGGGCCTTGCATGGCGTGCATAGTGAGCGTCCACAGCCACATCGTTGACTCGACTCCAGACAGCAATGTGCTCATGATCTGTTATCACTGCAGCTCCATGGCGCGACTGGCTATCATGGTCGGGGTGGCGGCTGCCGGCGCGGTTGGCGTTCCCGGTGCTGCTGCTGCATATGCTTCTCAACAAATTGCTGGTAGCCAGCAGAGCACATCTCACACAGTTGACACGCATGTCCGCAGTGAGTGTCGGCCACCCATTAGACTTGAAAAAGCTGAAAAAAGGCGCATTAATCATTAGCATTCTTTCAGATATACGAGTGGGGTGCAGTGTATGTGCTGTCATTTATTCTGGCGATTCCATTTGCACTGTTGGTGGAATTGCCGCCGTCCCGTCTGTACCGAGCACAGCGCCGCCCTCGGAATGTCAGACTGGAGAAGAACGCAGGGTGACACTATGCCAAGAGTGCATTCACTAATTCATATATCTATGTGTGTGAGATGGTGAGCTTGAGATGCCATTTTCTTGTGATAAAGGATGCGATGAGACTCAATGTGCTACATACTGTGCTGTCTGTGGTGTAATCATAGTTGCTAGAGTATAATAATAAAAGCCACGTTGCAATTTATGTTTCATTCACTTATATTCAATATCCTTAAACAATTACATTAGTTCAGTCAGTCTGAAGGAGTCCAACCAAAGCTCACCTTTTGCTGCAATCACAACTTAACACACAAAATATAACTAATAAACATATTGCCAAAATCCTAACATGATATAAAGAGATGTCAAATTTCAGCGAAAAATAACTTAAGTAATGATGTTATTAAAGGAACACAGATCACACTGAGCCTTCAGTTATTCTTGTTTACTTTTTCACTACACATTCTTTCAAATAACCAAATGCGGTTTTGTGTCCGAAGCCATGGTCGGGTTTTATATATAGCAGATAGACTAAATGGTCAATGCCGCGAGGGACCCGCGCCTCCTTGCTGCCATCCTCCGCGCCCGGCGCCTCGACCTCCGCCACGGCCCCGTCCGGCGGCTGTAACAGAAGTGTGTCGGTAACATCTCATGCACTGATCAGTAACGAGGTATCAAAGAATACTATACCTTGCGCTCGTAATATGCCGCTTTTCCCTCGCCCGGCAGCCGGCTTGGCTCCTTTGTTGTTTTTGAACATCGGAGCGTTCTTTAACATATCCGGTAATATGAGAAATCGTATTTTAGATCCGCGAATGTATACGTTTTCCAACTGCGCCACCCTACCGTCGCGGTACGTGACTGTAACCTGGGTCATTTGGCTGTTCATATTATCTTCGGCTTCGATCAATTTCCCGCGGTACACTTCGCCGGTATTTGTTTCACAAGTAACTACGTGACCCTCAGCTTCGTGAAGAACTTTAATAGGAATACCAATCGACATTTTGGTATTTTTAATAAACTAAAAACTGCTTCAATGAATGTAAGATAACATTAAGCATCCGATTCACTCGGATATCAAACTTGTCATTCATATGAACCAAAATGGCGATAACTACGACGGGGCTAGGCCCACAGACTATGGGCCACACTCTACGCATAGACAATCTTTAGAAAAGTCTAGTCTATTGCAATGCGTGTAACGCGACGTGAGGCGCCTCGCTTTTGTGATGTCCGACTTGGGGCCGCATCGTCTCCTATATGATAATGAAATGAATTGAATTGAAAGAATGGAAGAATAATATATTATTAGACAACTGCAGTGAACCTTTGTTGCAACATTTTCTAATGTTCTCTAAAGAAAATAACAGAGTAACTTGAAAGTTTATTATTCAATTTCTAATTGTGTGTGTATAAAAAAAATAATTTTGTGTTTTTATAATTAATACTTTTCCAATTTTAATCATTACAAAAATAAATAAATATGAAAAACTTTTGCATTAGATACGTTGGTTTATATTATAGGTGCTCATTAGCCGCACATTTCAGGAATGAATATTCATCGCACTTTAGCTTAACATCAGTGGAGTGTTATCTTACCTAATAATCTAGTTATTAAAAAAACTGATTTATTTTGAATCAACTTATGATTTGATATAATATTATAATGGTAAATGTTTACAAATTTTCTCAAGTGTTTTAAAATTTAAATATGAAAAGATGTTTTGCCAGTGGATTAGCTAATATATAATTAAAAAAAAAAAACAAACAATAATTATCAAAAAATATTGTATTCGATAACACGAACAACAATTCTTCTACGACAGAAGACAATTACAATAAAGAGTTTCTTCAAAAAGCATTGTTCGATTTAAAATTCTAATTATTTGAAATGCATCCAATGCATTTCTCTTGTATGTCCATTTTGTACAAACAGACTTATTTTAAGTCTATGTACACTGTACAGGCGGCAGATAAACTATATTGACCTACAGGTGCTCGCTTCTTCCTTCTCAGCATAGTCGAAACATATACAGAACGATTCAATCGAACGTTTAAAGTCTAAAATGCGGCATAAGACATGTTAGTATACTTAATTCTCATGGTCAAATTTAGTTTTGAAAATGCTAAAATTAATTATTGTGATCATCCTGTGACATAAAGTTAATTAATGAAAACGGGGCAATACTTCTTTCGAAAATATCGCTTTTATTATCGATTACACATGATCACTGGTATGGTTAGCTGGTAGAGAATGCCAAATGGCATTAAGCTCGCCATTGTGCCATGTTTTTTGAAGCGCAATAAAGAATTTTTATTATTATTATTATCACTCTGCCTCTCTGTCATAATCATCGTAATATATATATAAATATATAATTCATATTTGCTCAAAAGTTGTTGCACACGGCAATCGGCAATCGGCATACCACAACACCATGAGCACCTTTATTACAATTAGTGAGACGATCGCATTCGATATTTATTATACTCACTATGAACACAGACTAGCCCCCGAAGTCCGTCATTGCCCAGTTTAGTCTATGGTCACTGGTCAGTCACAATAATTCGAAATATGCGTTTCCTTTTCTTACTCTTCGGTTGGTTTCGAGCGTCAGCTGTTTAGTGCGAAGGCTGTTCATGTTTGGGCGCGTGAAGTAATATGCGTTCTATGACTTTCAGTCTTCTCAAATGTATGAGAACTGCAAAACGATATAATACAGCACCATCAAGAATTTGTGTGGGTATGTTAACATGTAATTGTTGCATAATAAAAATGTTATTTGTTGAAACTGTGGTGTGTGTTGTGCTATCGGTTCATTGTTGACATGAGAGTGCATGTGGGGTCGTACGTTCGTGTGTTGACAATGTGTCAGTTGTGCACACACGGCATGATGGATGTGTGTTTACGTTTGTGCTAGAAGCAGACACGAGCGGATGGCCGCGGGACTTCGAGCTGAGGGACCGCGTCGTCCAGGGCGTGCGCGTGCAGGGCGAGTATGTGACTCAGCAAGAGGAGGCGGCGCTCCTGGCCGAGCTCGACATTCAATTCAAAAGAATGAGATATGAGTTTGATCATTGGGATGACGTGAGTATGCATGAACGTAGACAGCATGGACATTGATGCGACCGCGTCATGGCAGGCCATTCACGGCTACAGGGAGACGGAGCGCACTCACTGGCAGCCCTGCAACGCGCCTGTGGTGCAGAGATTGCAGAGGGAGGCTCTGCGGTGGGCTGCAGAGGGGGCTGAGTTACTGCCGCACGTGCATGTGCTGGATTTGCATGCAGAGGGCTGCATAAAGCCTCACGTGGACTCTACTCGGGTGAGTGTGATGTGAGGATGTGGTGTACAGAGCACACACTGACTGACATGTGTTTTGTAGTTTTGTGGTGACGTGATAGCTGGGCTCTGTCTGCTGTCCACGGCAGTAATGAGAGTGTCTCCGGAGTCCCAGCCTGAGTTGTATGTGGACCTGTTGCTGCCAGCACGGAGCTTGTACGTGTTGAGTGGGGCTGCACGGTAAATGCATGATTGTCAGGAAAGGGAGCCGGGGTTGACATTGACAGGGTGTTGTTTGCTCTCACAGGTATTTGTGCACACATGAGGTGCTGGGCGGGGAGTCCAGTCAGTGGCGCGGGGAGAGGGTGCCCAGGGAAAGAAGGCTGTCCATAATTTGCAGAACCAAGCCCACTTCATGATGCCAATGTTTGGGTTGTCGAGTGCATTATTTAGCAATAAAACATTATTTATTGACTTAACAGTTTGCCTGTTGGTGGTTTTCTTAAAGGAGCATGAATGTTTGTTGCCCTCACAAGTGTCACCAATTCTGTTGGCTGCATGTGTTCAGAGGCTAATTGATATTTCAATTTATTCCACTCAATTCTCCCAATGCACTACATACACCAAAAACACATGAACTGCTGGTGATATATATCATAATTGTAAGGCTTATATCATTGGTACTTTTTGGCTTAAAACTAAAATTGCTTTTTAATTATGAAATAAACAATCACCAAAGTCAAGGAATGGATGCAAAAGATAGAGGAGTCGTTAGGAGTGTATTTAAATATGCCAGCAGAATGCCAATGTACTGACGAGAGTGATGGTGTTTATATGAGCACACTCTGCCTGGTGTTGAGCTGGAGTGAGGTGCACGAGCGGAGACAAGTGTTATAGACAGATGTCCACCTCCACTATGCTTGCTTGAGGAGACAAATGTGCTTCTAAACCGACGGCGCTGCCCTCGTTGTCCCGGCTGATCCCCAAACGTGACTAGGTCATTTCATAGCAAATATTCTCTCTTTATGAAATAAACCAGCGGTTCTCAAACTTTTTTGGCGAAGGAAAAAACCTTAATATAATTATAAAAAACTGATTTATATGTATTTATGAATAATCATATTGCAATGCAATATTACGTAATATTTAGATGTAACCTTATAATCTCCCTTTGGTAGGTATTTTTTGTGGTATTTTAGCCCTGGGGTTCCGCGGAACACACTTTGAGAATGGCTGAACTAAACAAACTTCAATTAGGTTTATTAATGAGCGGCTTTTGCATTCAACATCACAATTAGTGATGTGTCAGCTTTATTAGGGACGTTCGCTTCCGAAGGCGGATCATCACGATCACGCGCTAATGTGACGTCTTTATAAATGCGAATTGTATGACGGAAAAAAAATGCTCTCAAATTGAACTGGAGGCAAATTCGTCATGTTTTTCTTGCTTCCTGCTTTATTTAAATAAGTCCTTCATACTATCGAATTATTTACAAATGTATTAATATGTACGTATAATGTATATATAGAATAGAATAATGAAATAATAATGATAATACACTAAACACGTGCAGCGAATGGTGATCGTGTCTTTGGGCACACTGCGTTATGTGGAATAGTCACGCACGTCCATATCGTTATAGGAGTTCACCGCGCATTGACCGGTCGCGGCTCCAGTCCGAGCTGGCTCAGCGCGGCCGACACCCGTTCCACTAGCGGCTTCTTCCAGCGCCACAGCTCGGCGTCGCGCACAGGATTCTCGCGTAATGCTGCGCACGTTTTGGACAGCGCCGTCACGCAGTCAGCGCGGTAATGCTGGAGGCGGGCGCGTTCTGTGGGCAGCGCGTACGACGAGCACGGGCCGCCCAGGCACGCCAGCGGGAAATGGTTGTGCAGCGCCAGCACGCGCCCGGTCTCATGGAACGCCTTCACGTACTGGCCAGGTTTAGTGAAGTTTCGAGCTCGCCACACGTGCTGCAACATGTGCAGATGGCGCGGCACAGAGCGCTCCCATCCGTGCGCGTGCTGCAGGGAGTCCAGATAGTAGAGGTTGGCGGCGTGGTACGAGGAGCGAGGCGCCTTGCCCGCCGGGGGCGCCGATTCCGCCATCACGCCGCGCAGAAGGCCCGGCCAGTCGTCCTCCCGCAGCGGCACGATCACCTCATCCACGTCCAGCAACGCCAGCCAGCGATACGAGTACAGGTTGCGGTACAGGCAGTCGTTATAGGGCACCAGTTCCATCTGTCGCTTGTGCGTAGTCTTCTTCTTGAGATACATGTGCTGCAACGCCGGCAGGTTGGGCTGTCCACCTGGCAGAGTGACCCGCGTCACGTCCACGAGCCCCCTACGAGCATAGTGGTCGAGCACTCGCCTCACATTGGGGTGCACTTGCAATTCGTAGAAAAATATCTTGTCAGCGCCGAGCAGGAGCACCAGCTCGATCCATTCGACGAGTCGCAGAGAGAGGTCCTCGTGGAGGAAGTCTAGTCCTTTCACGCAGACGGCTATCCGGGGGGGCGGCTCGGCGGGGTGTTCGGGGGCGGCCACGGCCAGCAGAGTTGTAGCGCGGTCGCATGCGCCTTGCACGAGGGACACTGCGGCGGGACGCAGGTGGCGCACGGCGGCGGGCAGCACGCAGGCTAGCAGGTAGGGTTGCAGAACCCCATCGCGGTGGTTGCCCCATTTAGCGTTCCACACGTACTTGTATTCGAGCACGCGCACTACGACGGGCGGGTCGCGGCCTTCGAACCACAGCTGGCAGTGCGTTGCCAGAGTCGGCTTCAGCCGGTCGTGCACTGCCAGCATCCTGACGGCGGGCCCTATGCGCGAGGCATTGCGTACGTCAAGATACGCACCGTAGAGGTGGAAGGTGCCGTTCGTCGTACGCAGCGTCTGCCAGTACACATTGTGAAACTCCAGTTCGTAGAGCGAGGGAAAGGGTGCACAGTCTTTGCGGTCGAGGAACTTGTTCTTATCGTCTTTGTGTTTCTGCCAGAAGTGCAGCGGCAGAGAGGGCAGCCGGCGTGCTGCATCATCTCGCAGCAGATCGTCACTAGGGGCAGGCGCGGGCGACGGCGCGGTGGGCGCGACCGTCGATGAGGTGTCCGTCTGCAGCAGGACGCGCAGAGGATGGGCGTTGGGCGTGCGCTGGGAGGGCAGCAGGAGAAGGGCGGTCGCGGCCAATGCCAGCAGCAACCAGCCAGCTCCTCCACGCATCCGAATGCACCACCGCAACATCTGTAACGGTTTTTTAGTTTCAGCTCTTGCGACAAGTATAATGCCCTACCTCTGTGTATAGTATGTGCTTTGGATAATTGATTATGATTGATAATGATTAGACAAGTGCGTTCCAATTGATAATAAGTTGCAATCGGGTTTTTATTATTGCTTACATCACTGACACGTGTATGTTCCAGAAGAAGCTTCGGGATCCTCATTCATAAATGACTACTATAAATACAGCATTTGGTTTTAAGGGTTCAGCAGTTCATTGGTCAAAATCCAACAAACAGACAAACACTTCGCTTTAAATAAAAATTGTGGGGATTTTTCTCAACGAGAGATGCTGTCGATGATCTTCGAACTGCACACATGTCCAAATCTCATGTATTCACTAATATAGTCATTTGTTTATTCAAAGTAGTACTTATGCGGAGTAACATTTGCTCAATGCTTTCAATTATTTTTAGTTTCAATTGTTTTAAATTACCAATTTGTTGTGATTCGGCGTCAGTGAGATCAAAGTATGTACACAAGCGGAAACCGGATTCCAATACGACAAAGAGGCGTATTACGAGTGTGCTGGCCGAATTGGGTCGATGTCTGCGGAAGATTCGCCATCTGACCTTTCGTTCGTTACGTGATCAAAGACGAACATATTCTATTACTAACATCAAGTAGACGATACTTTGTCAGTGATAAATGGCCCCTCCGTCGCGTTCGATGTCGATGTAGTGGAGCGCGGGCGGTCGACCGGACCGTTAATGGTTCCGAGATGATGCAGCCTCATAACTGTATAGCTGATGAGGTCGGGGAAGGCTGGTGACGTCATCGGGCGAGACCTTCGCGACGCTCGTGCGTTTCCTCGTCACGAGCGCATCACGTCGGGCAGAAGGTCGCACACCTTCACGACTCATTGCGACAACATTGTGTGCGGCTGTTATGAAAGTGCGCGTGCTACTTGATGCGGACGAGATTAGATAAACCTGCGAGACACTCACCGTCGATATGTTGCGATATTATAAATAGTCGTATTCGCCGCGGCGATCGCAGCACATGGTCACGGCGCAGGCATCCACACGAGCGCGGGCGGGAGTCGTCGGAGCGTGCAGGGAACGCGGCGCTACACTGCAGATGACGGAAGTGGCGGGCATCTCGGGCGGCGGTCGATGACCGGAGGCGAGCTGTCGCACGACGAGCGACACGCACGCACGCGACGGCGTTCCTGCGCAGACTACCGGCGCCCGCGCAGCCGCGGCCTTGACCAACGTCGCACGCCCCGCTCCTACCCCGCTGCACTCGCATTCCGTCCGTACCTGGATCCCTTTTGCTATAATAATATAAATGTATTATTTATTGATCCCTCATGGTCCGTCGAATGAGCGACTGCGCCGCCTTTCTCCAGTGAGTGGAGGCCGTCTTAGCTGACTTGTTCGATCGTTGCAGTCGTGGCGTCTCTTATTAAAGCAATCATTGCCGAGTGTGTCTGCTTATTGGAGCAGAAGTGGCAGACACGCGTGGCATCACATACGTGGCGGGGAAAGCTCGCCGCTCCCAAATGACAATAGTTATGTCAACAAAAGCACTCGTTGGCTCATTGTTATCGCATTAGTAATAACACTATTCGACACACAAACACGCACACACACACACACACACACACACACATACCTATATGCCTATGGACATGTGTGTGTGCAACAATGATAAACATCTATTATAATTGTTAAAATAATACCCTTGAGTCATGACCTTAAGTGTGGATATTTTTTGTATTTAATTAGCCATTTGTTCGTGCACAATACTAATACACATTACGCACGTAAATGATAGAACCGGACATACGAACTTACGAGATACATTGTTTTCGTATTTCTTAATTTATCATGCTGAGATAATCGTTTAAAGTTTAATAATGTATGAAAGTAGCCAAGAACGGTGCGCAGAAAGAGTGTGCTTGGCAATTGTGCCTCAGCCGCGAAGACAATGCGTTCTTGCGTCATCTTCTTATCCTTTCGCAATTTAATGGCGCGTCTACCACCATTTAAACACCACATGCGTGTGCGTAATATTTCTGAAACGCATATCGAGGGACCGTTCGTGTATCAGCAGTTCGGGTCTGTGCAGCAGAGAGCGGGTGCCACATTGCTGTCTAATGTGTTTGCAATGGTCAGCGCCATCTATCTGTTAAGTGCGACAACCGACCGCGTTGTAGGTGACCACGTTACTACGTAGTTTCTACTATCGAAACAGAAGTGGCGCTGCATTAACCAATGTCCAATTGATGCATGTCGCATGGGGTTTCGGTGAGCAGTGGGCTTATCACGAATTTAGTCTGCCTTTCGAATCAAGCTGTCACAAGTAAAACGGATCCGTTAGCAATCGGGATCATGAATTTTTACTAACGGCTAACGAGCACCAGCAATCTATCAAATGAACGAAAGATCGAAACGTTCGAAAATTAACAAAATGTATCTAAAATATTGTAGTTCTAAATCCGCACGCGGTGGCGCTGCTCAAATTTCCATACAAATCGCTTGAAGCGAACTCTGTTCGAAAGCCAGACTCAAATTCGTGATAAGCCCACAGTTGAAGGTGCAATGGGTATTCATTTATTTGAACACAAAGTGTCAAATGTAATTGATTGAGTTCAAGTGGACGTTCGGTTGATGCGTGACTTTGGGCGTATTTGGTGTTCGAAACCTCATTGTAGTAATTTGTGTATTAACATCGCGGATAAATGAATAGTAGAAATTCGAGGCAGCTTCAGGTCATTGTCGAGGAGCGAGTTTGGCTCCTATGGCCGTGGCCGTGGCTGTGGCCTTTCTCATGACCTTGGCCTTATAATGTTTTGATTCTGTAATCTAAATTGGTTTCTGTCCGTTGGAGGGAAAATCACAACATTCGTTCTTTTGCGAGTCTAATTTTAGGGAATGTTACTCAAATACGAGGAGAGTTTGGGAATACGATTGTGTAAATAGAACACTCAAGTATCATTCATTATTCATTAGAAATATGCATGAGAATAATAGAGTTGTATTCCGGAGATGAGTCACGTGCAGATAGTGAGTGTAAACAGGTGCAGAGTTCACGTCCGCGGTCGGGAGCAATGGAAAATTCCCGCATGCACCCTCGAAGGGAGCGGTGCCGCAGTCTGCAGGCTTTGGTGACTGTGCCCCCGTGCGTGAGAGAGATGAACACCGAACAAGCGGAAGTAAACAATAGCAATGATGTCCGAGCATAATGGCGTTCGGCGACGTGATATGCTAATTGCTGTTTGTATTGATAGTTGTGATGACATTGCCTGTTGACCTGGAACAGATAACGCACCCGTATATATAGCAGCGCCGGCCGACACTCGGACACACTCGGCACACCCGACGCCCGCATCATGGCACCACACAAGGTCACGCTCCTGCTCGTCCTCGGACTGCTCGCCGTGAGTATACCCACTGCATATTCATCATACAATAGACCGCATTCGAACACTGACGCACTTGCAGGCCGCATGCGGCGAGGAAACCGGCGGCCCATTGCAGCAGTTGACCAAGAACACCGAGGAGTTCTTCAAGAAGTTCAGTGACGAGGTGAATGCGATTGCGAACAGCCCCAACACGGAGAAGCTCAAATCGACGCTGAAGGAATCTTCGGACACGTTCCTCAAGCAGATGTCGACGTTGTCGAGCAGTCTGCAGGCGGCGCTCAAGGACGCGGAGGGGGAGGCCAAGACCGCATTGGAGAGGGCGCACGCAGACCTCGAGAAGTCCCGTAGCGAGCTCGAGAAGAGGCACCCCGGTGTCAAGGCCTCCGCCGAGGAGCTGCGCAAGGGTCTGCAGGACTCCGTCGAGAAGGTGCTGGAGCCCACCAGAGCGCTCGTCGGCGAGCTGACCACTTCCGCGCAGGCCGCCGGGGACAAGCTCGTGCCGCACGTGAAGGAGGCCTACGACAAGTTCATAGAAGAGGCGCGCAACGTCCAGAGCAAGCTGCACGCCGCCGCTCAACATAATTAGATGCAATAAACGGCACAAAACCACTCGTGTGTTTCTGTTCTAACATCTTTCAAATCTGTGGGCTGCTGTTATTTTACATTCAAAAGCCCATTCGTTGACGCGGGGATGCATTGTCAGTGGGCATTTCATAGGTTAAATAACTGGTTGAAAAGTGAATTCGAAATGGCCTCTTTATCTGTTTGTCGACTGCAACACACTGCACCGAAGTAAGTACGCATCTGTTTGCTGACAAGAATGCAATTTACTTCAATAATAAGAACAGAGCGATGACGAAATAGGACGCACATCACCGTATGTTTTGTTGGGCAAAGGCAGTGAGCGGTGAACACACGTTTAGAGGAACAACATTATAAGGATTGCTAACTTCACAATTCGCTTACGAAATGTTCAATGCGAGCAAAGCGTACTGCAAGCGTACTGCAAACTGCATAATTTAAAACGATTGTATCTCCTTATTAATTAAAGTGTTTCCACTTGCGCATGTCTGCATGCCCAATATGCGATCGGCAAATGGGGCAGTGCCATGTCTTACGTACAATTAAGCACAACTCGGTTTAAAAGAATGTTTTCTATTTTCTTTACTAACAAAAACAAATTTCTTTTTTACAAAAATCAATATCAATCAATTCTTAGTGAATAAAAGTCAAAAAATAAAAAGTTGTTTCTAACAGCTCAATTGTCACAATAAAAGAGCATTTGAAGTTGCATTCGAGCAAGCGCATACAAATTTATTTATTTATTAAGACTCCCTACAATAATAACATCCGAAATAACATCAATATAATCTATACTTATCTATCTATACTAATATAATAAAGAGAAAACATTTGATTGTTTGTTTGCATTGAATAGGCTCCGAAACTACTGGACCGATTTGAAAAATTCTTTCACCATTAGAATCCTACATTATCCCTGATGGACATAGGCTATACAATATTTTCAAAAACGTTAGGCATCCGTATGAAAACTTCAATAATGTAACCAAAAGTGTGAAAAAAAATCATTACATTGCGTACGCTGCGGAAATAATTGACAATAGAGCAAAGTGATGTACTACAGTTTCATAGAGGACATCAATATCTACAAAAAAGTCAGCGATACCATATGTCTAACTATTACAGTTATGTCACAATAACTACTTTTTCATGTTAAAATATGCAATAGTACGCAGCCTATGCCACATTATTCGTGCCTGTATTGATCTTTATACAAATAAATCACTTCGTATTCAAGGTTATATCAGTACTTATAAACTACTTTTTGAATTATAGCATCCCCAAGTTACATACAATAGTAAATTAAGTAACATTTTGGACAATTCGATGTCTATGCCTAATATTGCTGTCAGTTTTTCGATTGTTTTAAGTCCTTATTATAATTCAAGAAATATAAGTAATAAGTGATAAGCGAGTGAAGAAGTTTTATAATTTGTTAATTTAGAAATGTTAATAGATGCAGTATCCCCTGGCATTGAGAAATCGCACGAATTCTAGGGCAACAGTGTCACCTAGGAATGATACTGTCAACGAAATAAACAATCTGATTATTGAAAGCGTTCTGGCCAAATAAAAAAATACAAATCGAAGACGCGGTCCATCATCCACAGGAATTTTTAAATTCACTGAACCCTTCTGGACTGCCACCACACGAATTGACGTTCACAATCGGAACTCCAATCATGCTTTTGAGGAATTGAAGCCCGAGCATGCGCAATGGGACGAGGCTGCTAATTACGGAATTAAAGGACAATTTAATTATAGTCACCATTATGACTGCCCAGCAGCTGGTCAGCCAGTTCGTAACCGAGGATACCGATGATCCCAACTGATCTACCAGTTTCCTTTAAACGCTTTCAATTTTCAATAAAAACATCTTTCGCGTTAACTATTAACAAGTCCCAAGGCCAAACCTTCGAATTAATAGGAATAGACCTACGAAAAGAATGTTTTACTCATGGCAACTATATGTTGACCTATCGCGGGTCGGGGCTCCTGAAAATCAATTTATTTCGCTGCCACAAAATAAAACAACATCAAATATCGTTTACAGGGAAGCTTTGACCTAATAAGTCTAATGTCTTATGTTTTGCAGATATGATATTTCCACAAACAAACACCTCTCTGCTTCTCCCATGCGAAAATACTCTTAATCTAAATGCACACCTGCATGAAACCATTTCAAATATAATAGAATGACTATAAGAGCATAATCTTCAATTGAACTTCACTAAGACAAAAATAATACAGTTTAAACCTTATCAAAAAGCACCCTTGAATATAAATTTTTCATACAAAAATAATAAATTTGAGTGTGTTACTATAATACTCATGCGATAACATAGATTCGAATTTAAGCTGGAAGTGCCATACTAACATAATCACTTCGAAAATATCAATATAATAATAAAAAATTTAAATTAATTAATAATATTTAATGTAATGGTTGCAGTTGCTATTGGAAAGTATTTTTCAAAGAACAATTATGGGAAGAAATTAAATCGCTCTGGAATGATTTATGAGGGAGAAAAGAGAGTTGGCCCATAATACTTCCTTGGGGAATTCCATAATTAGTGGAAGAGAGTTCATTACTTCAATAATCTCCTATTTTAACTCTTTGTGTACGATTAGTTAAGTAGCTCTTGAATAGTTCTAACAGAGTGCCCCTGATACCAAACGCGTCCAGCTTCTTTACAAGGATGGGGAAAGCTTTTGCCAGATCCAAAAAAGTAGAGGTACATCTCTTCCCCCTGTCCAAAACTCCGGAAATAAGATTAGTCAGAGAAGTGATTGCGTCATTGGTGGACTCACCGCGCCTGTGATCTTCTCTAGAACCTTGGACAAAGATGGCAGTAAGGATATCGGCATATGGTCGACACAATCTCTGTCCCCACTTTTGGAAATAGGCATAACTGAGTGCACTGGGGAAGATACCAAATTCAATGCAATTATTAAATATGTGCATCAAATGCGGCTCAAGAATATTATTCAGCTCTTTTAGAACTTTATTTGATATATTGAACAATTGGTTTTCAATCTTGAAATGATGTCCTGAATTTCCTTAGAATTCGTTTTCAATAAAACAAATGAGTCGGATGTCGTGTTCAGAGCGGTGCATTGTAATGGAGGAGGAGTTATGCAATGTGTTTCTGCCAAATTCAGACCAGTATTGCAAAAAAAGTTGTTGACTTGATAGACCGATGTTTGTGAAGAGGCGCGTATTGTTAATAATTCTTTAGGATTTGTTTTTAATTTGTTATATCCGTGAAGCACCAGTCATATCATACTTTGTCCGATTCTTCTAGAAATTCCATTCGAACATTATTATCCAAGATTAAAGATGGAACGTAGCTATAGGAAAGTCAAGATTTTTTGAAAAAGAAATGGTTTCTAGTTGGTTGGATGTATTGATTAAATGTGAAACAGATAATGAAGGAAATAAAATTACAAACTCGGGTAGACCGAGTGCAAAGTTTCAAACTTCGACTGTCAGAAGCAAACGAAGAAAAACTCAAAGGTTACGCGATACAGTAAGTGGAAATGCATCTCAAATGAAATTGCGCGAAGATGAAAAAACAGACGCTGCCAAAGGTGTGAAAGACATGGCAACGAGTAGTCCGACAAAAGCCAAATATCGAAAATGTATCGAGTTTGCACAAGGGGATAACATATTTACGGCTGATGAAGCACTCACTTTATTTGTCGAGTTACAATTATCTCAACATGGGCATCAAAAGTTGCGCAATGCCTGCTTGAAGAAAATAAATAAACTTTTTCCGTCTTACGAGCAAGTACGTAAAGCAAAAGATATTGTTATCCGAAATGTGATATCGACGTAACTGGAGTAAAGGTAGAAATAAAAGTTCTACCTTTGCTTGACCGTACAGTTTGTCGCTTGCAGCAAAGTCAGAAGTCATGAAAAATTTGCAAAATATTATTTAGAAAGTTTGTGGTCTTAGTTCCCAATCCACGCACATTTCGATAATAGATGCTGGAACCTGTATAACTGGAATTGGTTATTGTTAGTGTAACTTCTTTTTTCGAATCTATTATTTTGATAACAATTGCATTGGTGTTCTCTTCAAATGCAATCATTAAATAATTGTTTTATTTCAGGAGTTTCTGATAAAAACGGACTTAAACCAGTGTTCAATAGTGTAATTCCAACAAAACTGTAGACAAAGCGTATGTTGTATTAGTGTCGCAACATACGGAGAATCAACTAATAATGCAACCAACATCATAGCACAGCGGGCTGAAAGCGAACGCCGCGCCGTGGATACAATGCGGTAGTTAGCGAGATTCCAGAGTTGCTTTTGGCACAATACACAAGCAAGATATGGAAATACTTCGTGCAGAATTCAAGTCACGATAGGATAAGTGTCAGCCAGATGTGACGATTAAATATGTTAAAAATACACTTGAAATTGTTTGAATTACAAGAAACTGGATGTTAGTAATCCATATAAATGGGCAGATCGCCTGTAGAGGTGTTCTTTTTACCTCGACTATGAGCGTGCAAAGTAACACATAAACGTCAATTAGTGAAACTGGAACACTGCAATAAGAGGCGATCTGTTGGAATGGCTACAAGATTATTACTCAGATAGAACATTCGAAGTAAGAGTTGAAACTGCTATTCTGACAAGGTCTTAAGCGGAGTGCCACAGGGGTCCATGCTAGCTCCTACACTCTTTGGTATATTTATCACTGATCTCTCCTCATTGTTAAAATATAACTACAGATAAAATATAACCTCCCAAAATACTAAAAAGTTGCCGAGCTTCCAAGAGCTCAACTTACTAAATACAACCTTAAACAGAATATTAGACAAAGTTGCTTATTATGTTCTAATACTACTACTACCTATAATCATCATCCAGCAATGATATTGTAACTAATAATTTGGCCATGGTCGTGTGAATTGCAGGTTTCCCCAAAAGATGTGGGCGTATCTGGTAATTGTCCTATAACAGCTACACCAGTCACAGTTAAGTGTTGTCACTAACTATTACAAGGAACAAGGCAAAAAGGCGCCCGTCTCCATCAAGTCAGTCGCCAACAGATCGACACGTGACACCGGCTCCTCTTCACGTTCTGCAGCTACAGTGGTAGCTCAAAAGCTCGCAATCAAGGCGAAGCACGCCCGCCGGTTGGAGGAGGCCGGAGAGGGAACGCGCTGTCGCCGAATTGGAGCTCCAGACCGAATATGCCGCAGTCAAAGCGGCCGCCTACAGTACCAGGGGTTCGAGATCAGACGTGGACAGATGGTTGGCGGACCAAGAGTTGAACGTGTTAGTACCCTCATTAGAGTTCGATCATCATGAAACTTTGTACACATATTTTTGGAGGTACTAGTAACATGGGATACTTTTTATTTAAAAAAATAATTATTTGTTTACTATAGTTTCCAATTGTCGTCCAGTACGAATTCTAGATATGATGGAGGTCTCTCTTTGGGACAGAAATTTATGTCTAGAAAACAATGTTCTTATTGGTATAATGGGTTGTATTTTAAAATAATGTGAGCCCTTTGGTCTACTAGACACCACCCAAGAAGAGTTCCACCTCTCTCTCAGAAAACGATCTGCAGATGCCACTAGATCATATGCATTGTTACAGAAGTATTTCCTATCTGTTGGTTCCAAGATTGCCTTCTTAGCCCATGAGTCAGCAAACTCGTTACCAGTAATGCCTGGCTGGGAATCCAAAACCGCTTGTCCTTTAATGCTACATTTGTAGAGCGCATTTCTAATATCTAGAATTAAGCAAATATTTATCTTGCTACAGAATGGGTCCTGGTCTAATGCCTCTAGACAGCTTTTTCAGTCTGACGAAAGAACAGCCTTATCCATGTTATGGCATTCAATATATAGGACGGCTTCCAAGATAGCTGCACATTCGCCGGTGAATACTGAAGAATATGGTGGACATTTGTATTGTAATATAACTCTGGAGTTCTGGTAGAACATGGACATTGGACAGGCCGACACATCCCTTTTCGGACAGTTTAGAGCCATCCGAATAAAACCAGTTCCAACCATGCCACAATTCATGCAACAGATGATTAAACGTCACATTGGCAGAGAGATGTTTTATTTATTTAGGTCTGGCAACAGACACAACTATCAAACATAAGAATAAAAGAAAAAACAACAAATAACTTATTTTATGTAAGGCCTAGCAGCACCAGACACGATGTCGAGGGCCTGCTGTTTATCCTAGAGACTCTTATGTTAATTCGTTCTCAGAGTTCAGGGCAATCTAGAGTGCCCCAAACTAATTTGAAAAGAAGGCAGAGATCGGAAATAGATCTTCTGTGGTGTAGATTTTCAATTTTGAAGTGATTTAGGCGATCATCATATGTATTGTTTCGTGCTTGGTTGTATCTAAAACTTAGGTGCTGTAGGAATTTTTTTTCGTTTCGAATGGCTTATGTAAACAGGGTTCCACACGGGGCTGCAGTATTCAACATGACTACGCACAAAACTCTTGTAGTGTTATTGCTGTACTGGGTTTACAATTTTTTTTAGAGTTTCGCATTAGGAATCCTAACATTTTTTGAGTTTTCGTGACAATCAAGTCATAGTGTTTGTCGTACTGCAGCTTGCTGTCAAGTATCACAACCAGATCCCTAACGTCGGTGACCTCGTCGAGAATGATTTTATTCAGTGAGTACGTGTATTGCAAGGGATTCATTTTTCTTGTGAATTTTATGTGTAGACATTTACTAATGTTTAATGACATGTTATTTGCTATACACCATTCATAGATATTATTTAAATCACTTTGCAATTGTGATGCGTCGTTTTCAGTATTTACGACTTTGTACACTTTAATGTCGTCTGCAAAAGCCAAAAATTTTTTTATGTATGCCAATATCAATTTTTTTTTTAAATTTGGGGAGAAAGTTAGTACACCAGGGTTGTATTCGAAAATTGGGAGAGTGAAAGAACGGGTAAGGGGCCTGATGCCTTAATTGGATTTTTTAAATTTGTTCTCCACAGACATTGTGTCCGTGCCTTTTCTTTAATAATTTTATTATGTTTTACTGTTAAAATTGTTCCCGACCGGCCGCCGCGCCGAACTGGAATACATTTTTTAGTTCGTGGCCTCGGAGCAAACACACTGAACATATGAATACAATTAATACTAAACATAATTATTTCTAGTTCCTATAATATAAGTTTGGGTTAGGTTAGGTTTTTTTTTATTTATTTATTTTTATTTTATTTTATTTTTTTTAACCTCTGGCTTTTGCCAGAGTCTTTGTTTTCCAAATTTTTATTTCATGCAATTACTTAGTCTTATTACAATTCGTCCTAGTCTAACTAAACTATTTTATTTATCCTAATTTATTTTTTGCTTTCCATACTCTACCCTTGCCAGCTTTCACACTCGTGCTGAAAACATTAATATTTATGGTTGTTCCTGAAACATGAAAGCTGGAAAAATACATTTTATGTTGTCCAAGTCCGTTGTCAAAAATAATAATGTCAAAATTTATTTGCAGATATATAATATGTCAATTTTCATTTATTTGTTTCTTTTATTTGCCTCTTTTTCTATTTGCCTCCCGAACTCTTCCAACATGCCCCGCTGGGCAGCATTTCCTATTACGTTTTTTAAAATCTCCTTTGTCAAATTACTGCCCAGCTTTTGCTCCAACTCAAACCTTTTCGATGCATATTTAGGGCATGCCAGAATAAGGTGCAGAATATCCTCTTCCTCTGCATTGTCACATACACAGGCTGGGCTTTCTTTTATTTTGAAACGATGCAGATATCCTGCGAAGCCCCCGTGACCAGTGTACATCTGCGCGATCACGCTGTCCCAGACGATGTTATGGACAATCTTCTTGGCCAGCGCGACCCCGGGAAAATATACCCTGGTCACAGAGGCCGTATCCCCTCTTTCATATCTCCCTTGCCAAGCGTCCACCGTGCCGAGCCTTATGAGTCTCTTCGCGTAGGACACAGGATACCGGTCGTAATGCGCTTTGCATTTCAGACGGAGAGCAGCGTCCTTCGCTAGTTCGTCGGCACGCTCATTCCCTGGGATGCCGACGTGCGCCCTCACCCAGAACAGCCTGACATCCCGGCCCTCTGCACGCAGTACGGAGACGTCGCGCAGCACACTATGGGCGATCGGGTGGAACGTCCCACCGTTCGCCAGCAAATCCAGCGACGATCTCGAATCGCTGAAATTGCTGACGACCGGCTCTGATGTTTTCAACGTCTGTTCCACCGCCGCCTGCAGCGCATACATCTCCGCCTGAAACACAGTGCAAAAGGGCTCGAGTCGAAACCTGGATGACTTCACCTCCACTCCATCCCTCCACCAAGTGATGGCAGCCCCCACCTTCCCTTCTATTTTACTTCCATCTGTGAAGATGTGGGGCCCCCTCACTCCGTGGAGTTCAAGAGTAGTTTCGGTCATGTCATCCAAGATCTCATATGTCAGGCATGGTCT